>JACXII010000021.1:2479414-2823589 GCA_014737395.1 Bombus waltoni
GCCGACGTCACGCTTCGAGATATATCGATACCTCGTGAGAAAGTTCGTTACCATTCGAAAAGCCTGATGAGTCAATCATAGAAACTTCTCGATGCTGGATCATCCGATATATCACGTGACTCGGTTTCCAACGGTCACGAAAGACAAGGGACATAGGAACCAAGAGTGACAAAATCAGTTAGTTCTCTCCGAACCTTCAAGAGGCACATATCGAAAACACACGCAATTTCTAAGTACAGCAAAGGCGAATAGATCAAAAGTTCAAGTCTACTTCTAACACACATTCAATTGTATCATCGTGACGATAATAAGTAATTGTTAATTACCTTCGGAATTGTTGTTGGAAATACATATATTGATATTGTTAAATCAGTGTCAAAATCATTATAACCACCCTTAATATTCGAAAAGAATTAAGGGAATGATTGTGTTCGTGGCGTCGATTATCAAATCGTAACGAGAATTTACTTTCGTTGACGCGTTTAATCGAGATCGCGTCTCTCCGCGAACGGTCGTAACAGATACGATAAAAGCTCAAGATAATTGCCAATTCATTGAGAATAAACTGTCCAGTCACAGTTGACGATATAAAGAACGCGAAGAAATGACTGAAGACAGATCATATTAAACAATGGTCTGAACTCAAATGTCAAATCCAAGGAGTAAATAGGTGTATAAAAGACAAAATAGGCAATTTGTGGCTCAAAGAAAACCAGTTACTGAAACCATCCCGATATATTGACGCTATCCGATTGTGAACTAACACATTTGGTACCAAAGTAGTCTTAACACGAGCAGATAAGAAAATAAATGCAGCTTGCAGACGATGCTATGCCCAACCTAAAACCCTAAGGCATATTTTAGAACTCTGTCACCGCCACTGAAACTGACTAGGAATCGAACGAGGTGGCTCCAGGGAAAAGAAAGCGAACGTAGCTGAATGGAAATGCGCCATGGTCGGCCAAACAACTGTCGATATTGACGCAGAAATAATGCAAGAAATGGAGAAGGTGGAGGAACCTACATTAGGAGGTTGAGGCTGGCATTCCGTAAGGTACGAGCTGCCGGCGCTGAGCTGCAACAGCGCACGTTCGCCGCCTTCGAAGTTGCCAGCTAGGATGAAGGGAGCGCATACCTGAGGAAGAGGATGCGCTCCCTAGAGAACAAGGTCAGTCTAGCCAATGAACTTGAGAGGGCGGAAGTCGCTGCAGAAAAAAGGTCGCTCATGAAAGATAAGATCATCCCGGTGAGATCCAAGAGGGGGACCGTAGAGAAACTCGCCCCCCCCCCCTTCCACTATATCCACTATACTCACCAGATATCTTATCAACCGATTACTTGTTTCGCCATTTACAGTTGTTTTTAAAAAATAAAATATTCGATGCTCGAAAAGCTGTAATCGCAGTATTTGAAGAATTTCTTCACACCAAAATCATAAAGTTTTATAAAAATGGAATATGTCAGCTGGAATTTTGATGGGGAAAGGTTATTAAAGCTAACCCGTTAATGACCACGTCGAAATCACATGTTTTGTTTAGGACGGCACTAAAGTATTTTTATTATTCTAACCATATAATAGCAAAATAATAATAATAAAAATAACAAAAATTGGAGATAGTTAATTAGTTTTTTGAAAACACAATCGGAGCAAAAAGGCCAGCAATAATAGTACAAAACTACACTCAAAAGATGACCATCCTAATCAATATATTGATTTCCCCTTCCTAAATCTAAAGAGCATAAAAAACAAGAATTCGTCGAATAATTAAAACATTAAACGACAATGTAGCGCCGCAGTCAAGAATGCCAACAAACAACGTATCACTTAACAACATCCCAAATTCAACAGACTATGAAACGGATAACGATAATGAAGACCGCATAATTTCCAATCAATACATGCTTAGGAATTTACCGAATAATTTAAACAATGGCACGATTCTAAGATGTGAAGAATGTAACAATCAAATTACAACATATCGTCTTATCTTGCTGTGCTAAAATATGGTACAATCCAACAGAAATACGCATTGAAACCTCTCATCCAAGGTACTTGAATGACAAAGAAATTTACGGGTAAGAAGAAAGTCTATTTAAACGACCGTGTACTAGACCATACCAGACATTGACTATACTTTTTCTTGAGACTTGCATTCTCAGAACATCATAGGAAACATCATAGGTCGAGTTTTCACGAGAAAATTAAGCGTGTGACAAAACCTCGCGAAATTATTTATACGAATGTATGTGGACCTATGGAAGTCGAGTCATTAGGCAAAAAATTTTACTTTTTTATGTTTAAAGATGATTTTTCAAAATTCACGAAGATTTACTTCTTACGACGCAAGTCAGAAGTAATCGAAAAAATAAAAACCTTTTGTCTAGAGGTCGAAAATCAATTCAACAGTAAAATCAAGGAAATTCATAGTGATGGAGGGAAAGAATTCAAAAATAAAGAAGTTAAAGTCCTTTTAAGAAATCAGGGAATTAGACACGCGATTAACGATCCATACACTCCTGAACAGAATGGCGTCGCAGAAAGAGAAAATAGAACAATAGTAGAGGCAGGCCGATCAATGCTATATTGAAAACCAAATCTACCGTTATTTTTATGGGCAGAAGCCATGAACACTGCAGTGCATGTCATTAACAAGACCGGGCCGACAAGGCAGGACAATAAAACGCCGCATGAACTGTGGTACGGGAAACCACCAGGTTTAGAAAAGTTTAGGGTTCTCGGTACTGAGTGCTTTGCACACATACCTGCGGAAAAGAGAAGAAAACTTGATAGAAAGGCTACTAAAGGATATTTGGTAGGCTATCTAGATGACGGACTAGGGTATCGAGTGTACGTGCCGACCGTAAGAGACGTAATATTGAGCCGCGACGTAATATTTAAGCCTGAACTGGAAATTGCGAAATTTGTTAATCTAAATTTACCAAAACTTGTTGAGCGCAAAGATGTGTGTGCGCAGAGTGATAGAGCATGTACGTATGAAAGTGCAGAGAGTGAACATAAAAAACAACCTCGTGTAGTTAGTAACAATATGAGACAATTGAGAGATAGAAGTAAGATCAAACGAACCGATTTTTACGGTAGCCCAGTAACGTACGTAGCGGAAAAAGTACCGGTGGATTTCAACGAAGCGATGAGATCCGAAAAGAAAGAATTATGGAAAACGGCTGAAATGAAATCGCATCATGAAAATAAAAGATGGATTCTCGTAGAAAAAACAAAAGATCAAAGGATACTTAGTAATAGATGGGTTTTAACTGTAAAACTAAATCCGGACAATTCGCAACGATACAAAGTGCGACTTCCGATAAGGGTGTTCGCAGAAAGAAGGCATAGATTATAAGGAAACCTATAGTCCCGTTTCTCGTTTTGACACAATTAGACTAATACTCGATATTGCTGCCAAAAATAACTTACACCTTGGACAGTTTGACATTAAAACTTTGAGTTTGACAAAAAAAATTTGTATATGGAAGCCTGAGAGAAGACATCTATATGAAACAACCTAAAGGTTTTGACGATGATACGAATCGCGTTTGTAAATTGCTAAAAAGCCTATATGGCTTAAAGCAGTCTCCAAGATGCTGGACGGAACGTTTCGCAAAATTTATTTCAACTTTAAAATTTTATTAGAGTAATGCAGACCCTTGTTTTTATATTTATACAGAAGATGACAAATTAATGTTGATGACCATATATGTAGACGATGGACTGGTAGCAGCTTCGGACGAAAATCGATAAATTTTTCAATAATTTAAATAAAGAATTCAAAATTACGAGTTCGAAAGAAGTAAAGAGTTTTCTTGGACTTGAAATTAATAAATTAAAAGATGATTCAATATTCATTCATCAGAGTAGGTATATCGAAAGCATAATAGAAAAATTTAATATGAATGGAACAAACGGTGTTTCTATCCCTATCGAAACTAACTGGAGTGAAGATGATATAGGCAACAATGATTGTAACATACCGTACAGAGAAGCCGTAGGAAACTTAATATTTTTACAAAGTGTAAGTAGACCAGACATTAGTTTTGCAATAAATATAGCGTCGAGACATTTAGAGAATCCAAACATGTATCAGTGGCAATTAGTTAAACGAATGTTGCGCTACATAAAAGGGACCATAGACACGAGACTCTTATATACGAAAGCGGGTAGTCTCCAAACCTTTAGCGATGCTGATTATGCAGGCGACAAAGATGCAAGAAAGTCGACATTAGGCGTTGTATGTAAGTATGCGAATGTGGCCATCACATGGCAATGTAAGCTACAACAATGTATAGCTCTACCTACGACAAAAGCTGAGTATGTGAGTGCAGCCTCAGGAGCGAAAGAAATTATGTGGTTAAAGGAAATATTTATTGAATGTAAAATAGAGATCTTTAAGTATATGCTATGTGTAGACAATACTAGTGCCGTAAACTTAATTAAGAAGCCAGAATTCCATCAGAGAAGTAAGCATATTGACGTAAAATATCATTTCTTGCGAGATTTATACAATAGAGGCGAACTTGATGTACAAAGGTGTTGCCAAAACCAAGATATGAATATTTAAGACAAAAGTTAAGTTTGAAAAGTAAAAAAGATATTAAGAGGTAATGTTTGTAAAGATGTAGAGTTTTAGAGAGGGCGTCGAAATGGTTATCATTTCTAAGAAAACTCTACATCTGATCTGATCTGATATGTTTAGTATTCTCGTAGTTTTTAGTAATAAATTAATTTGAATGGAAAAGAGAAAGGCGACTAGCAAATGTATTTGTGAAGGCATTGACGAAATCAAGGTTGATATATGTACGACAAGAGTTAGAAAAATATTAAGAGATAATTGTTTGTAGAGATATAGAGTTTTAGGGAGGGTGTTGAAGTGGTTATCGCTTCTAAGAAAACTCTACATCTGATTTGTTTAGTTTTCTCAATCACTGATAGCCATCTCAGTTCTGCTCGAGCAGCTAAGGTAAACAGACGTGTGCTCCAGTGAAGTGACCCAAAATGAACTAAACCCAACCAACAATGCTAGTGAGGGGAGGTTCAGAAATGCAGCAGCAAATACTAACAACAAAAATTGCCACAAAGGGAGAAACGTACTACATAGACGGGACTGTAGATATGCCAGGCCTAAAACAACAATATAACAAAAAACAAAACGACATGGCTACTGAGGAAACAGAAGAGCAGCAGAGACAAGAGAAGATCAACCACGATAACGAAATATACTACCAGGGCGAAAACTGGAAATTAATT
This sequence comes from Bombus waltoni, assembly GCA_014737395.1. Lineage (NCBI taxonomy): Eukaryota > Metazoa > Arthropoda > Insecta > Hymenoptera > Apidae > Bombus > Bombus waltoni. The sequence goes on from JACXII010000021.1 coordinate 2,484,675, forward strand.
ATGGCTAACAAAAAACGCAAAATAATTCCAGGCACAAGCGCCGCAAGAAACCCAGACACAGAAAAGCAGCGATGGCTACAAGATATGCCACTAAGAAACTTCTTCAACTCATTGACGGAAGAAATAGACATCGACCCGGCAAGAAAACCCGACTCACACTACAAAACCACCACCAATATTCATCAATGCTCAAATAATAGACCCGCTCATCGACCTACTAAACAACATAGCCAGGAAGGAAAAGTACACAATAAAACAAACAAAATTAGAACAAGTAAAAGTTCAAATAAACGCTTCAGAAAGCTATAGGAAAGTGCTACAAGCATTAAAGGAAAAAAATACTGTATACCACACATACCAGCTCAAAACGGAAAGGAGCTACAAATAGTCATAAGAGGATTACATCCAAAAATTAACACAAAAAAGTTAAGCGAAGAACTAGCAAAAATTGGCCACCAAACAAGGACAATAAACAATATAACAAGATATGATACGAAACAATCATTACCACTATTCCTAATAGAACTCGAACCCAGAACCGACAACAAGGAAATCTACGAAATCAAAAAAATCCTAAACACAATTGTAACAGTGGAACTACCGCGCTATAAAAAGGACATACCTCAATGCATGCGGTGCCAACAATATGAACACACAAAAAATTATTGCAATAGAAACCCGGCATGTGTAAAATGTGCAGAAAACTACTTAACAACGCACTGCCCATACACAGGAAAGATAGAAGAAGTAAAATGCTACAACTGCAACGGAAACCACCCAGCCAATTATAAAGGATGCAAAATCAGAAAACAATTATAACGCAAACTGTTTCCGCCACTTCGAAACAGAACATACAACAACTATCAACCACAACAAGATGTAACGGGAACTGATACAACACGAATACATAACAATACATAACAACAACATAAAACAATACGAAACAAACGCCATACACAGAAACATCAACTCCCTACGTAACCGAAGTTATGCACAAGCAACCCAAAATATTAACCAAACAACACCCACAAACAACCAAAATCAAAGCAACAACAACGAAGAAGCTACAGAAATCAAAGAAATGCTCAAACAATCCATCAAAGGCACGGAAATGCTAGGAAAAAAGGTAAGTGAGCTAAACACAGTAATTAGGCAACAAGTACAACAAACTACAGCCATGCTACAACTACTCACAAACTTGCTAAGTAAAAAGTAGATGGACACGTCGAAAATAGTAACCTGGAACTCCAACGGCCTGCAACAGCGAGCCCTCGGAACTAAAACATTTTTATATAAAAATAATATCGACATACCATTCGTCTCAGAAACACACTTCACTCTAAAAAGTTACATAAAAATACCATACTACACCATTTACGACACCAAACACCCCTCAGGAAAAGCACATGGAGGGACCACAGTGATAATAAAAAACGACATAAAGCACCACCTACATAGCCAAACAAATCAAGAACACGTGCAAGCAACCACAAACCAACGACAATTACTTCCAGATATCAGCAGTATATGCACCACCGAGACACAAAATGACACCAAAAAAATGGGAAGAGTACTTCCAATCCCTAGGCGACAAATATATTGCAGCGGGAGACTTTAATGCAAAGCACACGTTATGGGACTCGAGAACTAACACACCGAGAGGCAGAACACTAGAAAAATACATTAGAATCAGCAACCTCAACGTACTATCCACAGGAAGACCAGCATACTGGCCGACAGACCTCAATAAAACTTCTGACCTACTGGACTCTGCAGTAACAAAAGGACTAAACGTAAGCAAATTAAAAATAACACCCAGCCTCGAGCTTAACTCCGACCATACACCAATTATATTAGAATACACAAGTAAACCACTACTTTAAAGCAAGCCAGAGTCGCTTTGCAATAAAACCACCAAATGGCTAACTTTTAAAGAGCTAATCGAAAACAAAATCAACTGCAACATTCCATTAAAAACACTTGAACATATCGAGCAGGCAGCAGCAATACTAACAGAAATAATACAGGAAGCGGCGTGGGCAACTACCACCTACGAACCAAACAGTAGGCAAACAAAAATTATACTACAGAACATCCTAGACAAAATCAAGGAAAAAAGAAAAGCCAAAACAAAGTGGCAAAAACAGAGAACACGAGAAAACAAAAAAAAAAAACCCTAAATAAACTTATAAAGGAAATAAAGAATAAAATAAGGGAACATCATAACAACGAATTCTCAAAATTCATCGATTCACTATCCACGCATGAGAACACCAACTACTCTCTATGGAAAGCCACGAACAAAGTAAAGAAGACAATAAAACAAATCCCAGCAATCAGAAAAATGGACAACACATGGGCCAGAAGCAACGAAGAGCAAGCACAAGAATTTTCAAAACACCTTCAAAACACACTTACACCATACGAAACCAATAACAACATCCCCAGATGGCAAACGGATGAAGAAGCGGAAAATGTCAGCAACACAACTGACAAACGTTGCACCATACCCAGCACAACAGCGCAAGAAATTACAAACCTAATTAAAGAAACAAAGACCAGTAAAGCACCAGGACTCGACTTGATCAATGGAAAAATCCTAGAAAACCTTCCCCCAAAGGTAATAAGACTAGCAACTATAATATTTAACGCAATCCTAAGAATACAGTACTTTCTTGCACTATGGAAAATAGCACAGATCGTAATGTTACCTAAACCAAACAAAGACCCACACCTAACTGCATCCTACAGGCCAATATCGTTACTACCTGCGTTTTCCAAAATACTAGAAAAAATAATATATAACCGCCTAAAACCAACAATAGAAAAAGAAAAACTAATACTGGACCACCAATTCGGATTCAGGAATAAACACTCCACGATAGATCAAATGCACAGACTCGTCAACGAAATCTTACAGGAGCTGGAAACAAAACAATATTGTACAGCTCTCTTCATGGACATCGAAAAAGCATTCGACAAAGTAAACCACGAAAAACTACTACAAACAATCAAAAAGCAATTCCCAGAACAAATCTACAAACTACTCAAGTCATACTTAAACAATAGAACCTTTGTAATAAAAATAAAGGACACATATTCCGAAATTAAAGACATCAAGACAGGAGTACCGCAAGGAAGCGTCCTAGGACCAATACTACACACACTATATACGGCAGACATACCAACAACTGCCAACAGCAAAATACTGACATTCGCGGACGATACGGCTATACTAGTGAGGCACGCTAATCCAAAAACGGCTGCCACACAGTAGTGAACACATTACAAAAATAGAAAGGTGGATGCAAAACAAACAAATAAAAGCGAACACTAGTAAGTGTAACCACATAACATTTATACTCAGAAAATGAAAAACACCAGATATCCAATTAAACGGCGCCCACATAACTCAAACATAGCAAGTCAAATACCTAGGGATCCACTTAGACGCACACCTTACATGGAAGCATCATATTAAATCAATTATAAACAGAATACGAAAAAAAGAAAGCAGATTTACTGGTTAACCAGTAGAAAATCAAAATTAAACGCAACAAATAAACTAAAAATATATAAAACAATAATTAAGCCAATCTGGACATACGGAGTGCCACTATGCGGGACGGCAGCAATGAGCCACACAAACAAAATAGAAACGGAGCAATCAAAAATTCTAAAAACAATAGCTGACACCCCATGGTATGTCAGAAACGAGGATCTACGTAAAGACCTAGAAATACCAACAGTCAAAGAGAAAATCGCCAGGTACGCAAAAAAATACAAGAAAAGACTAGAAACACACCCAAACCAGCTAGCTGCTAAAACAAACAAAATCATAATAAAAAGAAGACTCAAGAAGAAGCACCCTACAGTCCTCACAATAGAAGATCAATAAACAACCTGGAAGATGGAACCCCATTGGGGGTAACCATCCACATGCTATATTTACAATAAGCTAAACGATTTTACCAAATGTCCTACTGGACAAATTGTAAAATATAAACAAAAATAAATATTAAAAAAAAAACTGATAGCCATCTTGGAACACGCCTTGTGCAGATGAGGAACAGCGGGATATAGACAATAAACAGCCGACGATGGCTTCAGGGATTCAATTAAAAAGTAACATTGTCAGCGTGCGGATCTGGACCAGCTCAAACTGTATTCATACTTATACTTACACTTCTGTTTTAAATATATTTTCTATTTTACAATTTATCCAAGCGTTCCTCTATTCAAATATCCCAAAATAACCTCAACATTTTCTCACTGCCGATGATAAAACGAGGCGAAACCATTCACACAATAAATCAATACCAAAGGTCATGCTATATAAATAATTATAGTTAATTAAATATCGCAGGAGATTATCGAATATAAAACTACGTGCAGAATTGGAGTCATGGATAAAATATCCATTGTAAATCACTGGCGATAGCTCGAGACATGCGGCGAAATATCACACATGACGAATCCTCGGAAGACGCTATTAGCGAGATATTTTACTTAATGGACTACCGATTCAATTATTTATCACAGTGTTGCAATAAAATAACCAAGAGAACGTATCGACACAGACAAAAGGCGGTCATATTGAAAAGGCATGCGCATGACTGTCAAAGAATACTCCGAAGAGGAACATTTATATAAAAATAATTAACACCGAAAGAATAAAAAGAATAAATAACAATCCCAAATGAATATATAATACATAAATACGTATAATAATTTATGTGTAACATATAAATAAATATACATAATGATACATAAACGTAGAGGTTTAAATGAATAATGAATAATGAGGAGTTTTATTAATTTTATTAATTTTAAAATTTTATTAATTCGATTGAATTTACCTATTTAATACTTAATTAAGCAAGTCTTGATGTCAAGAAAAGACTTTATGTTATTTATTATATTTATTATTTATCCATGTACTTTCTTAGTCATGCAATGGAGTTTAACAACAATTACAATAAGAATGAAAGGATAAAAGGAATTAATAGCTATGCTTTATGGATACAGAATACATAAATATGTGCAATGTCGTGCAGTGCAACGATGCCGACATTGACGGAAACCAAGAGTTTGCAACTAATAAGGAACAATTTCCCAATTTTCTCGATGCTCTATGTGCATCTTGTGTTAGAGATAATAATATGCACTTGCTCGAAATAGAACTACTTGTACATCTCAATGATAATACTACATCATTTGAAAATCTTAGGAAATATCCTATTAAAAATCTAATTCTAAAAAACTACCATAGTTAAAAGTTTATTTCTGAAATATATTATCAGAATACCATCCTCTGCAAACGTTTGTTTGTTTGTGAAACGTTTATTTAGTTTTGCATGGCTAATATTAGTATCTGGACGAAATTCTCTAAAAGATACTACGTTTGAAAACTGTGTTCTATTTAAAGCAAACAAAGTAAATGCGTGATATGTATAAATTATTTCTCTGCAATATTGTCAGTTATTTATAAACAAAATAAAAGTATTATGTTATGGATAAAAGTATACTTATATGTTAGATTTAAAAGGTGCTTACGTTAATACTACTATTTGAAATACCATTATTTGAAATAGAAACTGATGGAAATATTATTATTTCATATACTTTTATCCTATATTTTAATGAAATGCTCATTTCACGTTTCTATACGTAATTATTATTTGCAAAAAGGTTTATTTGTCAAATTTTGTGTCTACTAACAGACAGAAGAAAGAAACAAAAAAAAAAAACTAGGTAAAGCTGAATAACTTTTTTACCACTTATGTATTTGGTACATATTAAACTTCAAACTTCTATGCAAGCACTTTTCAGTCCTAGAATTGAATTTATTTGTCATATATAATAATCTCTTATCAACAAAAAATTTTTCTCAACAGCAAATAGAAACCATCTTATTTAACTTCGATGTCGATCTGAAATACATAAATAATTTACTTATAATATACATATGTATCGTTAGCAAATATTTGCCTGTTATTATTTATTTTGTAATATACTTCAATTTCATAAAAAATGTCTTGGTAAACTTAATAATATTGCACGTACAATGTGTGATATTCAAGCTTTTATATTTATTTGATAGAATCAAAACTGATATTTTTTTTCAAATGCTTCTAGGTAACTTCCTTTCTTGCTTCTACGCACATCTTTCATATTTCTATCAACAGCAGCATGCAATGAATTATCGATACACTTTTTAAAGCTTTCTACTTCTATTTCACAAGTTAACGTATTTCCCTTATTTAATTTTAAACAATCTGTCACCTTTAATTCATATATAATATACATGAATATATATTCATTACTATTATATTATTATTACTTATTATATGAATTACTGATATTACTTATTTAATTTATTTAATTTATTTAATTAACGATATTACTTATTATATGAAAGGTCCACGAAAAAAGAGGATATGTCAATTTGAACGAATATTGTATTTAACATTTTTTCATATGCTTCTGTGTGTGCACTTTATCACTAGTTATGTCGCAGTAATTTGAATTAAATTGTGGTATACAATGTATTTTTCATTTATTACCGTTCCCTGTGCTATACATTACTTAAAATTACAAGTAAAACTGGAAAATGATGCAGAATGAAATGAAGAACGAAATGTCTTAGTTTGACATAACATTTCTGAGAAAATATAAAGTTGTGACATTACATATTGAAAAATAAATTTTCATTGTCTAAGAAGTGCTACAACATGACATTGCCTCTTTTTATCGGGGGCCTTTCATTTCATTTAAATTATAATATCAAATGTCACTTATAAAGGAATATCAACGAGCTGCCAACAAAGTCGTTTCCTTTCATGGAAGGTCGTAAAATTTTATATATTATAACAATCCTTTACAAAATGTATACATTTGGAGAACTTTCGGACATACATCTTTCCTACGGTGCGGCGGACGGCAATAGCACAAAAACGCGACGTTTCGCGGTGCGTGTGAGAACCTTGTACAAATGTCGTCTATGTGCTACTATTACTATTGTGTTATGGCCACTCGCGGCCGGGACAATAGCGATGCGTGTGTCATTTTGCTGTGAACACTCGCGGACGGTAAAATCGCAGTGCGTGTGTGATTTTTCTGTGAAAATTTCGGGAACGAGACAATCGCAGTTTACGTCTCTGAATACCATGGTCTTTTTCTCTACGACTTGTACGGGGTAAGCTGCCGCCCATGTGTCGTTCGGATTGAGGATCACAGTACGCCCCGCTGCTTATGCTGACCTCCTTTCGTTCGTGTAAGGAGGTTTGCTTGTCTGTAGGGGTATTTTAACCGATTTTTTAATTGTGACAAAATAAGAAACACAATCTTTTTATTCTTAATTTTCGTCTTATTTTGGTTTCAAGAATCACTCTTTAAATTTCCTGATACTTAGCGGAACACCCTGTATATATACTACATACTGTACTACTATATACTATAATACTGTATCCTGAAATATATCGACCATCGGCAAGGAATAATGGAAGAGCGCTGCAGTCCAAAGGAAGTTCCAGAACATTGTGATTTCCAACGGTTGGACTTCTGTACATGGATCATTTCAGTTCAGATGAGTGTTCGTTGAACGATTAAAACATCAGATTAAATATACTTTCCATCACCTAAACTAGACGCGTAATCTTGGGGAAAAACTTAGCGAGAATGTAAAAATGCGTGTTGGAGGCTGCTTAAACGTCAGTGGTGGCTATGCAGAAGTTGACATGCAAGTACGGTTATTACATAGGTCCAAAAAAAAGAGGAGGAAGGGGAAAATGGGATATCTGCATACGGGATATTTACGTATGATGATAGCATCAGATTGCAAGTTGTAAATATATTAGGTTGTATAATAAATCGTTCGCGCCGGCCCTGATGCACAGCTCAAGAAGTGTTAGCTGCAACACTGGCTTGTTTTGACTACAATGTCGATATGTATCGAATTACATATGGTCTGTATTTGCTTTATCTGTGCCTTCCGTCAATCTTAGTCTTTTCTTTTAGTCTTGATAGAGTAAAAGTGTACTGTCGAGATGAGCGAACAGAACATTTATTTTTGCTACTTAATTCATTTTTATTTCCAAAAGCGAAAAATGCAGAAGAAATTAAAAAAAATATTTGCAATATGTATGGTGATGTTGTTACTATTGAACATATCATCTGAAAGTGGTTTAAAAGGTTTAAAGACTGATTTTAACACGTAGGTGGAAGTGTGATGGTATAATGATGTATTGCTGCTTTTGGAGTCGACGGAGAAAGAAAATGCACATAAATTAGGTATTGGGAGCGCATTTTACTTTTAGCATTTTACTGTGACCCGAAACATACAGATCATATAGTAAGTCAATGGTCGTTATACAAGATGCGTCACAGAAAAGAGACGATTTTCAAATGAATGTTACAAAATAGGTAGTAGAGGTAGAGGCTTGAATAGGATGACATTTAATGCATCAGGCCATGTCATTTTATTTGTTATTATTTCGCTGTGGACATTAGAGCATCGGATGTTTGTATATGATAGTTTTGTAAAAAGTGAGGAGTCGGATATTGAAACTCAGAGACTCCTTCGTCGCCATTATCGTCGTTGCAACATTGGGTGTCATGGTGACATTCCAAGTCGCAATACCATCTCGAGACGGGCCACATCTTTTCGAACAAGAGGAACAGTAATGAAGAAGAAACCACCTGGTCCTGGCGCAACTGCAAGAACTCTGGAGAACGTGGTAAGACTAAGAAAAGACATCATAAGGTTCTATCTCCGTCGAAATAATGCTCGAAATTATTGAAGACCATGAGGACGCGAACATCATCATAAGTGATGAAGCACATTTCCATCTAAACAGTTCAGTCAATAAACGGAACTTCCGATATTAGGCTTCACAAAATCCCCGTGATGTGTATGAAACGCCGCTGCACCGCCCAAAAGTATCGATTTCGTATTCTATTTTTTAATTTGGCATCATTGACCCGTACTTGTTTGAGGAGAACGGAATCACTACGACTGTAAACTCAGTTTAGTACATCAATATGAACAACGATTCTTGAAACCAGAACTACAGAGGCGAAGGTTTAACAGACAAAATGTGTGGCATCAACAAGAAGAGGCCACTGCTCATACTGACAGGGTCTCCATGCCTATTCTTCGAACCATGTTCCCTAGTCGTCTCGTTTCAAAATTTAGTCACGTTCCTTGGTCTCCTGATCTTTCAATGTGTAATTTTTTCTATGGAGCTACTTCAAGCAATGCGTATACGAAGGAAAGCCACGGACATTGGGAGAATGAAAAACGCCATTCATTAACAAATAAGGATGAGCGAAATTCCGGGAGCGACTACAAAGTTGCATTCATCAAGATGACCACTATTTAAGTGACATAATTTTTGATACATATATAGCCTAAAATGGCATGTAATAATATATCATTTCGTGACAATAAATTAATTTTACGCTAAAAATTAACGGAGAAATAATTGTTTTAAAATCGTCTGTTTTCTGTGACACATCCTGAATAATACTGCCCACATGTTAGTAACTCCTCCAGAATCACCTAACTTAAATTCTATCGAACACGTATGGGTGGAACTTAAAAAAAATATACGAAAACACGGCACAGCATCGAAAGAACACTTAAAAGAAATATTAAAAGGAGAATGGTGCAATATAGAACCTGACTTCGTTAAAGGCCTAGTGTTATCAATGCCTAATAGATTTACACGAAGTAATTCACCAGAAGGGTTTCCTACAAAGTATTAATTTAGAAAACACTCGTTAAATTAATTGCGACACCTACAATAATGTGCGAATACTTTTGTTCCTGCAGTCTCTCATCATTTATGTTACTATAAGTTACCAGATGATGCAATTAAGTTTTGTATATGCTTATTTGTTGTTGTAAGTATTACGCATGATATGCAGCTACGTATATTTGAATATCGTTAATAATATAGAAAATATTGTTACTTTTAATGACGTTGAGTGTAATATCCGAACTAATGTGTAATAAACTAATATCCGAACATTCTAAACAGAATTAGATGTGATAATCGAGGTTTTATTGTATTACAATTTTCGCTACTATAAACCTAGTATCGGGTTAGAAAAAGGTGTTACGTTTTAAACAATTTTTGTGTTTTTCTGCCATTGACCTACATGTTTTTGAACTACTTCTTGGGTGTATTGGAAACTCCATAATCGAGAACAGTAACGGTCTAGCATGTTTATTACATAATTCATCGTATTGACGACGCGGGTCAGTTGTTTAAAAGAAACATTTTTTCCTCGAAAGCAGATTGAACCACTTAACACGAAGTAGATGGAGCTGTCCTTAAGATTGCCAAATGTATACCAAAGCCTCTCGTATAGTTCGATAACATTAAAGCATTCTGGAATATTCCTTATCGGATTCTCACGGAGAGAATTTGGAATCGCGTTCAATATTAGGTTGAATTTCATAATAGCGATGTTTCGTGTTCTATTATCGCACATGAGCCAGTCTTTTGCCAGTCTCTTTGTGGAAATTTATATAACATAAATTTTATATTATAATAAAACAATAAATTATAACAAAATTTATGTTATATTTATATAATTTGTAGTAATTTGTATGTATGTAATTGACTTGAAATTGTACAGAAGGAAAATCATTAAAATAAAAAGTTCTTTTAGAGAATAGTATGGTAACGCACGGCGTTGTTAGAAAAGCCTTGCCATATTGATATATTAGGTCGTCCGGAAAGTTTTTTTCGCGTTCGCCGCTCGAGACCTTATCTCATTCTACTGAAATAAACAAACCACCAGATCACTCTACCGTCAATCGTGTGGTCACTAGTTACCCTCTGGTAAGGCAAGAGAACAGTTCTCGACGTTAGTAGAAAGTGTATCGAGTGTTTTTTGCCTGGTAAAAGATGGAAGACCAAAAATGCATTTTCGTCGCGTTATGTTTCACTGTTTTAAAAAAGACAGTACGCCTAAAACCACTGCAAAGGAGATTTGTGACGTTTATGGTGATCGGTCTGTAACTGTTCAAACAGTCCGGAGGTTTAGAGCCGGAAATTTTAATCTGAAAGATGAAGATCGCAGCGGATGTCCATCCACCACTGATACTGACCTTATCAAGGCCTATCTCGATGAAAACCCAAGGTCTAGTATTCGTGAGATTGCAGATGCTTTAAATATTACACAACGATTCATGAGCATTTAACAGAGCTTGGGTACGTTAATCGCTACGAAGTATGGGTTCCCCTTCAACTGACAGAGAGCAATCTCTTGAATCGAATCTCGACATGCGATTTGCTAATTCAACGCAACAAAAGAGAGCTATTTTTAGAAAAGTTGATTACTGGATTCTCTACGACAACACTGCGCGCAAATGATCTTGGTCGAATCGAGATAAGTGTCCTCCAACGGTAGCAAGACCTGGACTTCACCCGAAGAAGGTGCTGCTTTCAATTTGGTGGGACTGTAAGGGTATCCTCTATTACGAATTACTTCCGGAAGGGCAAACGATCAAAAGTGAAAAATATTGCACCCAACTCGCAAAACTTAAGGAAGCTATTGTCACAAAACGTCCTGAAGTGGTGAACAGAGGTGGCGTCGTGTTTCACCATGACAACACGAGGTCACACGTTTCTTTAGCAGTGCGAACGAAACTTTCAGAATTTGATTGGGATGTTTTACCACGTCCTCCATACTCTGCAGAACTTGCACCATCAGACTGTTATTTTTTCCTCTCCCTAAAGAATTTTCTTCGCAATAGAAAATTCAAATCAGTAAACGAAGTGAAAAACGGCCTCGAAGAATATTATAAAAGTAAGCCAAGAGAATTTTGGAAAAATGACATTATGAGGCTCCCAGAGAGATGGCAAAAGGTGGTAGAAGAAGAAGAATCATACATTATTTAAGAAAGGTACACAGAAGGAAATATATTTTATACTTACCTCCCATTTTAAAAACGAAAAGAACTTTCCGGACAACCTAATACTTGTCAAGGACCAACATTAATGATAACATCAGATATGACTTTTCTCTCCGTGAATGATACATTTGATTTCGAATGAGGAATGTTCGATCTGAACTCGTATCAGGATCTACATTCTGCGATACGCGAAAGAGTCACACGACGAAAACATACTGTCGATTTTCACGGTTAAAATTATAAAATTTTCAATTATAAAAACTTCATCTTCTGATATACACAGTTACATACATAATCGATTGTTAACGATCGTTAAATAGCACTGTTACATTATTATAACCGTTTGACAAATTTAAATAAAAATGTATAATTATCATATAGGAAATTTTACAGTTAATGTGACAAATATGGGTTTGTGTCGAAAGTTTTTATTGACATTATACATATATCAATTTATTAACAATAGCGTTGTAAATTATAAAGTTAATAAATCAATTGTAAGAGTGAAGGGATATGTTTGAAGGAAAGAAAAGAAAGGTATAGTTTAGAAACGAAAAGACACGAACACTCCCATAACTTTTCAGCCTAACTAATCACGGTCCTTCCTGGGATCTATTGGCAACATATTTCGTTGAAATCAGTGAAATCGACCGCATTGTGAATAATTATCTAGTGATTTTCCGAAAGAAAGAGACAGCTATTTTTTAAAACGTGATTGAAGAATCAACATTTCTTTACTAAACGTAAAATATATTTATATTGAGGTACGTAAAAAATAAACCATTCCTTGATATAATTGACTCGAATTATACATAAAGAAGATTATCCAGAATAGTCCAATTCATTGTATGCATGTAAGAAAATTTTGTAGAAATAAAAAATAATCCATTTTCTTACATGGCGCTTTAAGAGAATTACTAATAGGTTTATACATCTAATAGCTATGCATTATTATTTGATTATTAATGCTTAATAATATTATTTAATGGATTATTACACTTTTTTATAAGTTTTAAAACCTTGGTTTCAGCTGTATGAGAGACTTACTTTAAGAGAATCAGCGGGGCAACCGCGTCGAGGTTTTGTGCGTGTATATGTATCAATTTCGTTTAAAAGTCTTTCAATTTCATTTACATGTAAACCAGCTTTTCTGGTATGATCCTTATCAACAGCAACTAATTTATCGAGCCAGCATTTCTCATCAGTTGTACAGATTTCTTCATGGACAATATCTTGAAATGTATTTGTTTTATTGAAAATATTCATTTGTTAAATACAGTACTGTCTCATTAATTGATTCCCCTCGGTGAAGACGAATTATCGTATACAAGATTTGATTCTAAGTACAGATACGATCTAGTATCTCGCTGAGCGTAGAGAAGAACACCGTGAGGGAAGAAAAAAAAGTTAAAAGGTCGGCTTAATCCAAACAACATATCGATGAGACAATGCTAAAACAATGATGAAGCCTTTATATTTTTAATTTTTGTTGAGTGAGACTATTACCAATGTAATGAGAGTTTTGTAATTAAAACAAGACCAAACCACAACACAAGACCAAATTTGCAACATATTCGCTGATTTAATTACATTCGCCTATTTTTTTCGCTTATTAAATATGTGTTTAAATGTTATCTAAAATATATTCTAATTTAACCAGATATTCTCATTTTAACCAGAAAAATCTCATAAATTCGTTAGTGAAAGTTTAATCGGGAAAAGATTAAAAATAAAAAAGTTTCATCATATTACTACTGTCACTCATTAACATTAAAATTCGGATTAGGATATACATACTACTCAGCCGAGCGTCCCAGTGTGTCGTACTGTACTAATCTTTAGGGAAGTCGCGAGGATAACGACCGATCAACTGAGTGATACAAGATGACGGTCGATTGATAAAACAATACTGTAATTAATTAATTAAGGCAAGTTCTTCAAAATTTGAAGAATGATTCTAGCTATTTTATGTTTATAATGACAACTTTCTCTTCATATATTTCAAATTACGCACACAATATACTTGCATTGTTTATACATAACATGCATAAATTTTATATAAAGAAATAGAATTTAATACACACGCGTGATTTATTTCTTTCTTCATATATGTATAGAAGAAAACAAACAAAATTCACCATAATTTTATGTTTCCTTAAATTTGTTAAAAACGTATAGTGCAAATTATAAATTATAATAAATTTAATATATTTTAATATATTCAATATATTATAATTTATAATTAAATTAACAAATAGTTTGTTTTCTTAAGTTTGTATACAGTAAACAGCTTACTATAAATGTATACATTTGATCTCTTATAACAACGAATAATTAGGCTAAAAAGGAATAAAAATAATATGGAAATAATAATATGTGTGATTATGACATATAAAAAGAGTTCACACGTGCGTGCACCTCTCTTCCACATACACACAAGCTGAAGTGTGAAATGAAATTCTTAAAAATTAAATAAACGATTTATATGTATAATAACAACTATCTACCTGATGTTAATCTCTGGAGAACAGAATTGCTAATTTTAATTAAACTTTCTTTTTCCGATATTTCCTTCACAATGCCAGAATATTTTTCTGTCATCTTTGAAATTTTCTGTTATGTGGAAAGTTTAACCTTGTTAGTTTCCCAATGTAATGTAAATTTTTCTGTATACTACTTGAACATTATCGCATCTGATGATGAACTTCTCGTACTGTCTTTTTTTTATACATACATAGTGTAAAATATTTGATTGGTACGTACACATCGATAATTCATTGTAGTGTCGTGTACGTGTCACGTAATAAATGACGAGGTAGAAAATAAGAGAAAAAAAAGGCGAGCAATAGCACCTTCGTTCACTTTATTAATTGACAACTCGGTTGTAGAATACAGACTGATCTTTTAACTAAAGGATTGGGGGTTTTATATCTTCATTATGATTCGCATACTTTTGGGTGGGAGTTCGCTTACTGTTTTATTCCCATCGCTATCGCATACCTAAGTGTTATTGGCATATTCGGAAGTCAGCAGATGATACCTGGCTCTCGGGTGGCGTCAGTAAGATCTATCTAGACGTTACGTACGCCACGTCAATTCAAATTCCAAAAGGCAAATTATAAAATAGCGTAGTCGAAGCAATGAACAAAGAGAACTTGTCTAAAGAAATATTTATTGTCTCTGAAATTATTTATCAGTGATAATTATCGTTACTCTTTGATTTGCGTATTTATCTAAATTACCATAGGAAAAAACATTGACGCTCACTCTGCTAAATGATAAACTCCAATAAGAATAATTGGTATTAATTATTAATTAATAACAATTTTTCATATTAGAGCATAAATAAATTGCGCTTTGTTATGTAATATCCGACTCTGTTCTCATTCTATAATTAATTTATTAAAATACAGTTATTTATTTCAAGTTTAATTCGTTCAAGTCTGTGTTTATTTTTGTATTCTTTCCCTAAACCATTTCTTAATTATCAAGTTTGTTTAATTTAAAACTCCAAACCACGAGCACAGGGCGAGAATTTTAGTAAAATTCGAAGTTCAAATTTTTTATCAATTACGTTCATTACTATATTTATTTTGTTATGCGACCATTCGGGTACCGTTACCGTACTGACATCTACCAGGTCTGTAAATATGAAACCGGAATTTGCCCATATGTGGCGATAACTTTTAATGTAGCTAACTTCAATACGCGTCATTGACGCCATTTCTTTGTTTTGACATCTGCTAAAGATTTTCAACTGTTTGCGATACAAGTTTAGTGCAACAACATAGGTTTTAGTAGAATTTGAAAATGTCGAATTTTGTGCCTANAATGGCTTGACGACTGGTTTGCCTCAAAAGAGGAACAGTTCTTTTGGCGTGGCATTCACAAATTGCCAGAAAGATGGCAAAAATGTATAACTAGCGATGGGCAATACTTCGAATAAAACACTTTTTATCATTTTCATACAATAAATGTGTAATTTCTTTGCAAAAATTCCGGTTTCATACTTACATACCTGGTATATTCGGACATTACACTATCTTTGTAATTGCTGTGTGTAAGAGAAAATAATTTAGATATTATATTATTTATTTTACAAAAAGATAAACCATTTATCGTAGATTGAAGACATATAAACAATTCCATTCTAACAATAATATTTAATTGTATAACACATTTTAAACAAAAAGTTGTCACATTTTCACATCACATTAATGTTTGGACACTATGGTATGCTCTGTAATCTAGAAATTCTTAGTAACCGTTCGAACTACTAGAACATAATTCTATCTCAGTACAAAGTTATATTTTGAAGTGCTATTGTTTGAATTCCAACATGCCACAAAAAAGACAGAATAGCAGTTTTGATAAAAGACAACTTGTTGTTTATCATAGAGAAAAGGGTAAAATTTATCGTGAAATTGCACAATTATTAATAACGAAGAAGAGCACAATTGCAAACATTATTACAAGATATAAAGAAGAAGACCGTACCAAATTTAAGAAACAAAAAGAACCATCTCGAACTTTTAATGAAAGGGAGGAAAGAAGAATAATATAGAGAGTTGAAGAAAATCCGCATTGTAGTGCTCCACGATTGGCCTCAGAGATTGGTCATGAAACTAGGAAAAATGTACGCAAAAAAACAGTACGCAGAATAACGAGACGCAATGGGTTTAATGGTCGAATAGCAAAAAGAAAGTCGTATATAAACGAAATAAACAGAGAAAAACGATGGTGCTTATCGAAGATAATATAGATAAGAATAAATATTTGGATCAAGTGTATATGCTTTGGATAAATTGTAAGGAAACAATGTTTATATGCGTGACATTTCTCCACAGATTTTAACAATAGAACATAAGTGGCAAGGCATAGAGAATATTACACAAACTTTAAAATACTTAAAACATCATTTAATATCAAGTTTAAGAACTCGGTTTCCGCATTTTTACGATTTTTCGGAGACTAAAGACTTCGAAAACATCTGATTACATAATTGCGATTGTTAGTTATCCAAGATAGAGATTATGACCAATCCGCTTCATTTTCACAAAGCAAAGTGTAAGATATAGTAGAACTAGACGATTTCTTTTCATTCATAGGAAAACCCAGTAAATTTATTGTTGACAATGAGAATCGTTGCAAAATTCAGGCGATAGCGTCCAACCAATTTAAAATATAACGAAGTACAAATATATGAAACAATTGCTTTTAAAGTATAATACACTTATTTCTTTCAGTTGAAAGATCGTTTAGCTTCGCTGGATTGATTCTATGCCAGCGGATTGGACCTACAAAAACTTTGAACGATGCACTCTGTTACATGCAAATAGCCATACTAAAAGAGGAAACTAAATTTATTTTATCAATATTATGATTTCTTCCATTTTAATATCATTCCTTTCCACAATTTATTTTCGTCGTCAAGAAATATTTGAAATAATATTTGAGTTTGAGTTAAAATATTTTATTTTATGTTTTAAGTTATTAAAGATATTAGTGGTAGGTGTTGAGATTGCAATGAAGGACCGGTAACGCGAAACACTCCTTATTTAAAAGTCCTAAATGGGCTGCAGAAAAAGCGACATTGAAAAATCAGGTAGGAGGAACTCTTACACCCCGAAACATTGTTGATAAAGTTAGGCATGAAGAATCATGAACGCATTTCATTTCATAACATACCGACTTGATATAATTAAAATAATAAGAACTCACAGATGATGACTGGTAATGTAGAGACGTGCAGAAACGGCGACGTTGAGGAAGTATCTGATGTCATTTCCTTACTGTAGCTGGAAAATAGCCATACAGATGGAATGCCATACAGAGTGCATGGCAATATTTTATAGTATTGATTAAGTAAATTAACTATTTATAATAACATTTCATAAACTAATCATGAACATGTGTTAACACGGTCACTAGGTGGCCATCTTAGAGAGTTTGATCAAGGATATACGCACGGTGCTGTGCCCGTGACGCCGCCTTGCGCTGTGACAGGCAGCCTAACTAATGGCGCGCTCTGATTGGTCGCAGAAATTCAAGGAAAGCAAATAATTGGCCCGCGGAATGAGTGCGCTGATTGGCCGATCGAGTAGAAAAGGAAAATAATCGACAGACAGTTCCACTTGAGGAAAATCTGAACGCATTTTTAAGAAAAGAAGGTAGGAAGTAATTAGAAAACAAAGAAGAGTAAACATACCGACTTAGTTGCGGATTTTGTCAATAGGTGGTGGTCTTAGCACATTTCTTTGTTTTGTCAGCGTGTTCAAAGCACCTAACCTATATTGTTTTCTTGTTGTTTGGACTTCCACCTCTAATTTAGTAAAAAAATTGCTAGTATTTATTTTATTATTAGTTATTTAATTTCGTTTTTATCCCAATTTAAAAATGAACGAACGAGCGCATTTCAGGCATGTTTTATCGTATTATTTCCGAAAAGGCAAGAACGTATCGCAAGCACACAAGAAGTTATATGCCGTATATGGGAATGAAGCCTTGAAAGAAAGGCAGTTTCAAAATTGGTTTACCAAATTTCGTTCTGATGATTTTTCACTGAAAGGTGCTCGACGATCTGGTCGTCCAGTTGAAGTTGATGAGACCCATATCAAGGCCATATCGATTCAAATCGTCATAGCACAACGCATGAGATTGCAGAGAAGCTCAATGTATCGCATATATGCATTCAAAAAAAAAATTAAAACAGCTTGGCTATGCCAAGAAACTCAATTTATGGGTCCCCCATGAGCTTAAGGAAATTCATTCGACGCAACGCATTAGCATCTGCGATTCACTTCTGAAACGTAACGAAATTGACCCATTTCTGCAACGACTGATTATTGGTGACGAAAAGTGGATAGTTTATAACAATGTTAATCGGAAAAGATCGTGAGTGATGCAAGATGAACCAGCTCAAACAACACCAAAAGCTGAGATTCACCAAAAAAAAATTATTTGGTGGGATTATAAAGCAATTCTGTACTTTCAACTTTTACCAAAAAACCGGACGATTAATTCAAGCATGTACGTTCAACAACTCGCCAAACTGAACGATGCAGTTCAAGAAAAGCGGCCAGAATTAGCAAATCGTAAGGGTGTCGTTTTCCAGCATGATAATGCAAAACCCCACACATATTTGGTCACTCGCCAAAAATTATTGGAATTAAATTGGGATGTGTTGTCACATCCATCATATAGTCCTAACCTTGTGCCTTCAGATTACCATTTATTTCATTCTATGCAGAACTCCTTAAGTGGTAAAATCACATTTAATTCAGTTTTTTGCTGGCAAAAATCAAAAGTTCTATGAACATGGAATTATGACACTGCGTAAAAGATGGCAAAAGATCATCGACAAAAACGGACAATACCTAATTGAATAAAATTATATTTTTACGCAAAAATTTTAAATTTTCTTTGTGCAGATGAGGTACAGCGGTATATAGACAGGCCAGATTAGGGACAATACAAATACCGATAGGCCGATGGCTTCGGGACTCAGTTAAAAAGTAACTTTGTCAGCGTGCGGATTTGGACCAGCTCAAACTGTATTCAAACTGTATACTTACACTTCTGCTTTAAATATATTTCTACTTTACAATTTATCCACGCGTTCCTCTATTTAACTACCCAAAAATAACCTCAACAGTTTCGAAGATATAGGTCTGCTGGATAAGCCTTACTGATGAGTCCAAATTAGCAGATCTCGGACGAAACACTTCTTTCCTTCTCCTTATGACTCGGCCCTACATTCCTGCTCTATCTTGTTTATTATTTGTTGATTATGATTCAGCAGCTATGGAACCACGAAATGGGCTGACAAAAAAAATTTCACGCAGAAAACAGCAGAAGGATTTTCGTGACACCGAGGATTTGTGAGAAGAGTAAGCGAAAAATGGTGGCCTGGAATGTCATCATTACGCAATACTCTTCCCATCATCCCCCTTAACTTTTGGAGGGCTTTCGGGAAATGGTAGTAACTAACTTCAAATTTTGCTTCCCTTAAATCATAAGGGAAAAAAACGGTGGACCTTCCTCTCTCTTCTAAATTTTCACATACAACGGTTCACATCAGCAATGAGGAGACATGACACATAGCGCAACCTGCTTTTCTCATATCACCAGACGTAGAACAATATATACCTCAATAGACATATACAGAAATCCGCACAGAACAGAAGGCGATTGGAAGCGGAGGGTACACTACACGATACGGAAGAAAAGTCCGTTTTCCAGATCGTTTTTAAGCGGAGTAAGAAAAATAGACAGCAGAAACTCGCGAAAAACACAACAACAATATAAAAAAAAAAAAAGAAAACACGTTATCACTGGAAGGCGGGGTACTGTAGCGACACGCGACCGTTGACCTATCACTCGAATCCCACCAAGGACACCGTTTACCGGTAACCGTCTAACCGGTAACAACAAAGCGATCAAACATAAGCAAATGCAAAAAAACGTTACCCCGACCTCGAGCAAGGATGACTCATAGGTGATAAGGAGCATAGACGGTTACAGGTCAGCGCGTGGTGGGGAAGGTTCGATAAGTTATAAGCGAACGGGTTCAGGTGCTCGAGTTTAGTATCTTACAAACAGCGATTTACGAGCGAACGAAAGCTATTGTCATAACATCAACGTACTTAGTAAAAGTGTACTGAAAACGAGTGCAAAAATAAAGGTTTCACTACCTGACCACGTACATTCTCATCGTCTAATTAACCTGCTACAGATCTATGTTTTTTCGTTACGAAAAATACCATGTAATTTTGTTTATTATATTCTTAAAATGTCATTTTTAGAGAAAGCGGAAGATGTTGATAGTAAGTTTTCTCTTCCTAATAAACTTTAATCTGGAAATTATAAGTTTTTTTTACGTAAGCATATCCTGGAGATATTATTTGTTAAAAATCTTGTTTGAAGTCTTCATTTTAACTCCACGATTAATAAAAATGAATATTTCGATATTTAAATTGGTACACTAAAAAGCCTGAGAAATATAAATGTAGGTAATTAGCATAAAGGTGGTATAAAACAGTTATTATAGAAATTTTAAGAATTTCCAAGTTAAATTTGAACACAGGCATTTTTCACCAATTCAAATTCAAAAAAGTTCCTTTGTGTTAAAAAAAAAACGAGCTGCTTAGCTCGTTCAAGTTGTAGAGAAGAAGATCATAACATTTGAAGACGTTAACCATTGTATGCAGTGTTTCGTAAGAAAATCGTAGATTAAACGTTAAACCTGCCTACTCGTTAAAATCTATCACAGCATATCGAAAACCGCCTCATGGAATTTTCGAATAAAGAGAATTAATGTTTCCTGCATTCCTTTGCCTCCATAAATAATTAATAAATAATAGTGCACATAAGCAATGTTTATACAAATTTCACGATCGTCCTGTCTGCAGGTATACACAGAAGTATCACACACGCATCGCGAGTGTCACAAAAAAATCGTACCCAAAATAGCAATTGTTTTATATTACAGTGAATGTTCGATATAGCTCCTGCTTTCTTGTAAACAAAGTATACAATAAACACGATACATACAACACGCATTGTACACGCTACACACCCAAATCGCTTGCGTTGGAATTAAATAAGAAAGATTAAAAAAATAACAAAGAATACAAAGGATTCGCAGATTTACGGGCACAATTTGTGTTGCAATTCGTTGTATAGAATAGTATACGTGTACGTATACATTTTGTAGTGACTGTTGAAAACCTAACTTTAAGTTTTCCGGTATTCACTTTTCATCGCAAAAAGCCAAATTAATATTTTATATTATTCCACGAATATAGTCACAATGTTTGTTTCAAAATAAATAATAAATGCGATAGTTGTGCTTCTTTTCTATGTTAGAGTTTTCTTAGGGTATTTTTTAAATCTTTTTCTTTCCGCGCTTAAAACATGTTACGATCATATTTCTATTGTTTTATTTGCTATTATTTAAGACTTGGAGGAATGATATATTTCTGAAACCCATCTGGTAAACAGAAAATACACTTTTTCAATGATCATCTAGTAAATATGAAATATAAATAAATCTCTAACTATGCAAAGTTTGAAGACTATACAAATTAGGTTTGCGTTTTTTTTAAACACGTTTGGTTGCTTATCTATTCGCTTTCTCGATACCATACCCTTGCTTCCAAAAAGAGCTTTTCAAATATTATGACTGTTGGATAATTCCGAGTTATACAAAGAAGGTGAACATAGAACAATGTTAGAAAAAAAGAATTATTCCGACAGTCGAAGAGGAACTTTCCGAGAACTAAAAATATTAAGTTAAAGTGTTACGGGTGCATTTCATGTGTACAGCGCGCGTTTTTATTAGCCACATTTATTATAAAATGTATACATTTACAGAACTTTGGGACATGCACTTTTGCTACGGTGCGGCGGTCAGCAATAGCGCAGAAACGCAAAGTTTATATGGCGAAAAATATCCTAATAGGACTATACCCATCTTGCAAAGATATTTTGCAAAACAGGCCAACGATTGCGAAATACCGGTACGTTAAAACCTGCGAAATGTATGCAAGAAAATTCAAGAAGAAAAAATCTTTGCAAATAAATGAATTGGAAAATCCAACACACCGCCACATTCTACCAACACAGTGCAAGAGCACTTGACCAGCTGTTTTGAAAGCAGGTGGATCGATCGAAGAGGACCTGTGCTTTGGCCTGCTCGGTCCCCAAATTTAAATCCTGTCGATTTTTATTATTGGGATTAGATTAGGTCACGCAGCCACAATACGGCAAAATTTTAAGAGAAGAGTTAGGCTCCGTTTACAAGAAAACGGAGGATATATCGAATATCTATTCTAGTTTGTTGCTGTAGACACTCGCGGAGTCAGAGGATGAAGTATAGTAAGGCAAGCAGTGTAGGTACTAAAATAACCTTTTTGAGCGACGAGGAATCGAAAGAACAGATAGACAAAGTCTCTGAGTTTATGAAGTTGCTAACACTACAGTTCTGTATATTAGATAATTAATATAATATAATAATTTTTTATATGAATATCTTTCTCTCGAACTTTAAACATTTTTAATGTAGAAAGTAATATGCAAATAAATTATACTTAATTCCAATTGTTGTAATATATTATAGGGATTTTATTCATGTTTTTATTATACGCACTATATTTTTGGGAACAATT
This sequence comes from Bombus waltoni, assembly GCA_014737395.1. Lineage (NCBI taxonomy): Eukaryota > Metazoa > Arthropoda > Insecta > Hymenoptera > Apidae > Bombus > Bombus waltoni. Next base: position 2,507,772 of record JACXII010000021.1, read on the forward strand.
GCTAGAAAACCTAAGGAATATGTTTCGAAATCAAAAAATAAAAATGAAGAACAAAATAGTTGTTGCTTAGTTGTGATGACTTTTGTCCCGCTAGCTGCTATTCCGTATAACTAGTATTTGATTATAGGTCCTCGATCGTAATTCAGAATTTATTAACAGACAAACGAACCGTGGAAGAAGAAACATGGTACAATAAAACATGGGAAACTAAAGGTAATAGAACTAAATAGATCTAAAGCTGAGCGGCGGCATCATGTATAGGGAAAAGTTGTTCAGAATGTTGCTCTTGACAACATATTTCAATGTCATTGAAATCGGTGATCGTTTGCTATGTAAATAATTACCGCATAGTCTTCTTCTTTGAGGGAATTTGTAAGAATTGAGCAAGTGATTCGTCGTCGTTCTTGTTTGGTCGTTTGAGATCCTTTACATTCATTCATACCGGCTTATGAATATTTTGATTGATTTTAAATTTTAATAAGTAATGAACAGAAATTAAAATGCAGTTCTCTTATTTTTCATTTCCATTTTATTTTCTCTTGCAGAAACACTCCTCAAATCCGACAACTGTCATCGAATACTCTATTGCAGAGTATTGAGAAATAGATATTGGTTCTATACAATAGGAATACATTGAACGTTATGAAAATTATGTTGTATCACTCACATTTCAGCTGATCAATTAATATTTTTCCATTTTTCTTATTATTATCTTATTATTTCATTATTACCAATCTAACATAATTACTAAACGTTATTCAATAGTTCTATTTTACAATCTGAGCGCTATAACATTAATATCCGTTGAAAATTTGGGCTGCATTAAATTCCTTAACTTTTTATATCATTGGTAACTTATTCCTTACACTCCAAATTACTTCTCAATCTTATACAATGAATATGTAGCTTGTTGTTTCGTTTTGTAATATACGGACATTGTTTCAACGAATTTTATCGAATAAAACTATTTTTAATTCAACATTGCAATCAGAAGTCTTTTCCACTCAGCAGTGCAATCACTCTGGAAAAAAAACATACTCGTGTTTTCGTCTTACAGTCCACGATAAATAAAAAGTCATTTGCGAACGTGCAAATTTATTGCAAACGAAACATATATAACAGTTATGTGAGATGCATATTATTAACATTTATGTTAGAGATGCCTATACTTTGTTTTTTCTTAAATAGAATTAATAAACACATTCCTTTCCATGATTTTCTTTAATTTAAAATTGCGATCAGAAGCCGCTTAAACTCTTCGCTGCAGTCACTCTGTAAATGCAAACAGAATGTAGGAAGGATTAAAGCAATGTAATAAGTGCAAAATAATATTATATTTATATACAGATTCAATGTACACGTATGCATGCACATTATGAAAGCGGTTTGAAATTAGTAAAATTAGTTAACTGGCATATGAATTACTTTATTAATTAACGAATTTCGGTATGTAGTTTTTAACAATTATAACAGACATTATTTGTTTATATTCACTCGATAAGTCTCATAGAGATTAATATAGTGTATTTCGATGCGAACGAACTAATTTTACGAGCAAACTCATATACGACATAATCAACAAAGTCAAACGAAAACGAGCCATGTAGTACCGTAATCACTGCTAATTATTGATGTAATTTAGAACAAATTAAAGTTAAGACATCTATACAGCTTCGCGGAATGTTGCGAAGATATATTCCTGGCATTAAAGTAAGATTTAAAAATAAAAAGAATTGTTGAACATGAAATGCTTTCATCCAAGTAGAGCAAGCAAGAGTCTCTTGTAGTCTCCTGAACAGTCATCCTGAAATTTATGGAAAATTATGGGCAGCCAAGGTACAGGCAAGGTACTTGTTAAAGAATGAAGAGATTTATGAAAAATTAAGACACGTGTATGTGTAAAATTAAGACGTGTATATTGTGCATTATTTCTTTGATGGAAATGAGTCCGAGTATAAATGTTTCTGCAAAGAAATCCTTGATTTTCATAATTCTATCGATACGATTCTTTTAGTTATTATAGTTTAAAATATCTGCTTTTAAAGGATACCTGATATGCGTGTCATTAAATGATATTGTATACATTTCGTGATACATATTTTAAACAAGTTTCATTGTAAAAAAAAAAAAGGGAAGGTAAATATTACAGAAACATTTTTACAAAAACACTAAGTATTTAGATAAAAATATTAAATATCTCTGACTTACATCGATATCACCTGCAAGCGATTGTCCATACATTTTTTGATATGTGTCCTTAATATCTCCTAAATCGATTTCCGATCGAGCTACGATTATGCGTATCAATGTCGAGTCATCTGTACCTAATCCACGCATTGCTTTGTATAATCTCTCCGCAAAATATGCAGTTTTATCTCGTGCACATCTGACTAAAACAAACAAATTCAAAATTAATTTGTTAATTCAAAATTAATTAATTATTTGTTGTTGAATTTTCACGAAAGGCAATGAAAAGATTGTTACAAAGAATTGTACTTGGAATTGTGTGATCGCAACGAAACTACAAATGTTTGGTACAATGAATGTGCCGTGAAGATTAGTTCAGATTTGAGGAAAATTGTTGCAATCTATGGGACATATGTAGGGAATTTTAAAAGTAAATATCCACATTGGATGTCGCGCATTGTAGCGTATAACAAAGGATGATCAGAACAGCATCTGTAAAACTGGGTTTACACTGATTCGATATCATGCAAGTTTACTTATTTAGTCCAGCACTGGATTGTAACCGGAAACTAACTAACAGTGAAACGACTGAGTCGAAAATCTACTTTTTCAATCTAGCTTTTCAATGTTCAGTGCTGGTTGAAGCATACATATATTGTTTTATGTGAATTCATTGTCACTACAGTCAGCCACTTTCATCGTCGAAAAAAGCCTGGAATAATGTAGACATCGGCTGATTTTTGGTCAAATCACTAGAATCGGATGGATCGTGTGATCCAGCGCGACTCGATTAACGTAATCTCAGCTCAAGAGCTTTTTCACATAGCGATATGAGTCTGACAATAAGATACTCGATGCTAATGTGATACAGTATCTGACTAATTTCGTAGTTAGATATCATTTATTTGTTTCTCGGTTAATAACAACTTCTTATCTGTAAAAGAATACACATTTTTTAGCAAAGGCTGCCGCGAGCAAATGCTGAAATAGAAGCTTTACCCATTTGGTTTATACATAAAAGAGCTAGTAAAGAATTAAAAGTAAGTAGGAAGTATTAGATTCATCCAACGAGATGAATAGGAGGAAAGACTCATCCAATTAATACGAATTTATAAAGGAAGAAGATGAACTTTTCATTCGCTATTTCAAAAACTTCGTGGCGACTCTAGTGACGCGCCTAAAGCAGGGATTTTACCGGAGGACCAGATGTTACTGCCAATTTATCCCGAATATTCTCTTAATGTGATTTTAATCTGAACTCCTTTCAAAAATTCTATCTGCCTAGATATTTCATTTCCTTCTAACGATTCCTCTTTTCACTACTTCTGTCACTCATTTATTACTATATATTATCATATATTATTTTATATATATTTATTATATATTATTATACGTTTTTTTATTATTAGTGTTAAATAGGTTGTACATTTATATCGTACGTATGAGTGTGAGAGTGAGGGAGCGAGTGACGAGCGGCACATGTATGTGTCCCCTCCCTGGAGTGTGTGTAGGCACCGCAAGATGGTCTCAGCCCTCGTTGAGACAAAGGAGAGTCAGTCATAGAAAATAAGCAGAGTTGGTGAGTTGTGTTGCCTGGGCCTTCAGATATTGTAACCCACGTATAGGACATAAAATAAAGCTTTCTTTCTTATATTGTTCTCTTCAAACCCTCTCAATATCTTTACAATTATATATTATTATTATATATTATGATATTAATAATGAATCGAAACATTCATTTCTAACATGTATATGCACTCATTCATTTATTCCAGGCCTCTTCTCTTCGATACAATAATTAATACTACTTGTCTTAAACAATCCGAACCAATCAAACCAATCAAAATTAAACTTCACTTGTTCACATATACACATTCTAATAGAATGCAGAAAAAACATTATACATACGAACAAAGGTCCGCAAACGCTTTGTAAAAAGAGCTATAAGAAAAATATGGAACCCAAAGAAAATAGGCGGACATTATCATGAAAGATAGATTAATCGGGAAGAACGCATTGTTTAACCCGCTAGATCACCAGGCCCTGCATGGTTAGACTCTTATCTGTGGGCAACCGTGAAAGCAATTGTGTATAGAGTCGTACGAGATCAATTTACTACAAGAACTAGTAGAAGAGATTAATGGTCATTCGCTGAACTAAAACAAGATAAACGTAACATTTGGAAAGTGATAAACTCAAACTTCCTATGATGTTAAACTTGTATTCGAAACGGGGAACTGCACTTTGAAATAAAAACATAAAGCAACGTTTTTTCAATGTAATAAAACGTGATTACAAAGCGTTTGCGGACCTATGTTTATATAACATTTTTTTCTTATTTCTGCTCATAAAACATGAGGAAGATTAACCGTTTGAACTTGGAACACCTTATATAATCTTATTCTGATATTCAATCAGACAATTTTAATCTCAGTATTCACACAAACAAATCACACGAGTAAACAATTAATCTTTGGTAAAGGATCATATTGAATTATATTGGATTATACGCAATTTTTATGGAACGCTGGCTTTATTTCTCGTTTACGGCAAAGTTTCCGATATGGCTGAAATCTTGAAAATAATCTATATTACTATATATGGATTTAGCATAAAAGCGATGTTTACGAGAAGAATCTTTGGCAACTCGAAAATTAAGAACCAAGAATTGCCTTACAACGGTCGGTTTAACACTAACTTACCAGGCCCGCTTTCAAAATTTGTTTAAAAATCGTACATTTATCATTACTTCTTTTGTTCGTCTAACTTTATGTAAATTCTTATATTATCGGATTAATTAATTTCTCAATTTTTATTAACCCTTTGTACTCGAATGTCCCCTCTGAAAGGACATCAAAATTTATTAGTGATTACGGAGAATGAACTTGTTCTACCGCAACTTTTTGACAAATGCATGTTTCTCTGAAGTTTTTTTATTAAATAGCACAAGATAGCAAATCAAAATATAGTACAATCGCCAAGACATATGAAAAAAATATCAGAAACTTTTACGTCGGTTTACAACGTGAGAAGTACATTCACAATGGTATGGTGAAATTTGAGGATATAAATAAACGAGCCCAAAACTGGAGGGAAAGATTTTTAAAGCTGATTTCAGTTTGTATTGAAGCGTAGAGCGCTACGGATAAGTCTCTGCACCATTAAGTCAGAAATTCAGAAAAGTAATATTCTTTAGAAAAATATCATTTTGCGATTTCGTAATTTATCCCAGAAGAAAAGAAAGATAAAAAACCAACGACACGTTACAAGTTTGTCAAAAGTCTTATAAGTCGGTTGAAAGGTGATTTTCGGGAATCAAAAACATGTCCATCCACATCTTCGTCGGACAATAGACAGAACAGCAAACTACAGTGGGTCACAAAATTATTCGCTCACTCGCTAATGTGGCAAAGATGAACGAAATAATCAGGCAACGCAAGGTATTTTTAAATTTTTTATTTGGATATACATAGTTCAAAGTTTAATTTGATAGAATAGTAAAAAAAAATTGCGAAATTTTCATTTATAATTACAGAAAAATGAATTTTAAGAAATCTTTACGNCATAAAGATTTCTTAAAATTCATTTTTCTGTAATTATAAATGAAAATTTCGCAATTTTTTTTACTGTTCTATTAAGTTAAACTTTGAACTATGTATATCCAAATAAAAAATTTAAAAGTACCTTGCGTTGCCTGATTATTTCGTTCATCTTTGCCACATTAGCGAGTGAGCGAATAATTTTGTGACCCACTGTACATATTCTCAATATGAGAGAAAGAAAACGGGACTGTATTGTTTGTTCTCATAGGAAAACACCAGGTGGAAGATGCCAAATAACTTATTATTGTGAAACGTGCATAAACCAGCCTGCAATGTATATTGGGAATTGTTTCAAAATTTATCATACCGCAGAAAATTATAAGAAATAAAATTGTGATCTTTGACAAAAAATATAATCCTCAATGTTTACGAATTCATATGAATCAAATATCATTACAGTATTTTTTAACTTGGCTCCAAAGCTATACTATTTATATATATTTTGACGACTCCTGGATCGCCGAGAGGCGCCGAGTTGCTGATAGGTAACGTCTGAGATGCCTCCGAGTGGAAATATAAGAATTTACATAAAGTTGGATGAACAAAAGAAATAACAATGAATGTACAATTTTAAAGTAAATTTTGAAACCGGTCATTTGACCGGCTTCGACAAGATTAGTGTTAATATATCGTAAAAATCAACGTTTTGAACAACTTTTTTCTACTCATATAATCACTCCTCGGCCTTAATTTCCGAGATATTCCCAAAAGACTGTCGATACCACTACAGTGAATTCTACCTACAATTTCATTGTACGTCCGTGGCAACGAATGCGTCAGTATATAACTCTGTGAGGCGGCCGGCAACCAATACACTATCACAGACGAACAGTCATAGGCAAAATTTACTGTAGTGGTACCGGTAGATTTTTGCGAATATCCTGGAAATGAAGGCTGAATTGCGTTTATATATGTACAGGAAAAAAGTTGTTCATATATTAAACACATATTAACAAATCATCGAAATCGGCGAGGTGAATGAAACCGATAATTATCCACATCTTTAGTCATAAAACGGTAGAAGTCCTGCTTATTTAATCTTAGTATAAGTATATATGTGCATTTGCATAAATGTGGTATTGGAGCATTGATACTTATTTAGAAAACAACAACAACAAGGTATGTTTTCCTTGATTTTTCCCAAACGCTACATGATAAGCTTCTTACAATCTAATTACATATATGTGCATATATAATCATATATATAATTAGATTATATGGCATATATTTAATAATATGATATATATTAGATTAGATATATATGTATAGTTATCTAAAATCTGCCCAATAAGGCAAAGCAGTAGGCATAAACAAAACATGATTACTGCGGATGCAGCTAATGACTGCCAATCGTGTATCACTTATCGGCAGCCAATGGCTGTAGCTGCAGCAATCACGTTTTCTTTATGTCTACCTCCGTCTCGTTTTGTTGGACAGAGTATAATTAGATGACAAGCTACCCGTTTTAGAGTATTCTTTTAAATGTAAAAAATGTAAGCATAAATAATATGCATAACATTTCCACCAAGAGTGGATAAAGTACATAAATTTAGTTTTAATTACACTTACTGATAAAAAAAAGTTAATGGCATTTTCTTGTATTATACCAAATAAAAATTGAAAAATTACTTCTTTATGAAAACTAATATGTATTTCTTACCAACTGCAAGATAGCCGTCTTCAACTGATCCGGAAAATTCCGTCTTAATAGCTTCTTCTAAGCTGTGACCAGCAAGACGTTCATACTCCTCAAAAATTTTTCGTAGTTGAGGGAAACTTTTCGTAATGAGAATAGCATTAAAAGTACTTTCGTCTGTTCCCCATTGTTCCTCACCAGCTGCAAGTAATCTTTCGGCATCCTGCATCGCAGCTTGTTCGTCAACTTCAGGATTTTCATCCCTATTGGCCTATAAAATAATTCATATATATTTTATTAAATATATTTTTATCCTAAATAAGAATAATAATAAGAATAGTACTTCCATATTTGCGCTTTTGTTAATTTTGTAGATTACAATATCAAATATGCATTGTACATAAAATATCTTATGCAAATAATTAGTTCAAAAATTATCGTGTTTTAAATATTAAAATACTGTGCGAGATAATGTACATGTATCACCTCTTCTTGAAATTTGCGAAACATTCTAAGAGAACGTAACAACAGTTTAAAATAGTGGCATTAATATGACACTATTTATTCTCTATCTGACTGCGAAATGTAAACAGTGTCTGTTTGTAAGTAATGTCAAAGTAAGAAACAACGGAACTCTAAGGCTATTTTCCAAAAGAACGGCTCATTTGTGGTTCCTTCCTTGGAACTCATGGTTCCTTCGAAACTTTTCTGTCTCGTGACGAGTACGGTGAAATAAAAAAAAATTTGACGTGAAATTTAAGGTTGTCAATTTTGCGGTACCCTTTTTTAAGAGATCTCTACCGATTCAAAGGTGTAGAATGAGAATCATTGTCAAAGCCATAACGTATAATTTTTTAACACCTTGTACATAAAAATCTAATGAAAATAGAATGGCTCTTAGTCATTCGCTTTCAATTCATTTTCAAATACGTTGACAATAGCGTGTGAGCTATCAACTTCTATTTTCATCACGCGTTAAATATAGAAAGATAGATTGATATTTGTTTGACATGGTGCTGTTTCTCTGAAGCCACAATACGCTAGTAGCTTTCGTTTCTTCGATAGAGCGCTTTCTGTCTTTGGACTTGACGTATGAACTTAAACCGGACATGAATTTGTCAATATACAATACAAATGGATAAAAGTGGAAGACACAAATTGTAACAACAAAATTTAACAAGTAACTCCAATAAATTAGTAAATCCTCAATTCATTTTTATTACAACTCCATTACATTGAACACTTGTTCCAAACATCAGTTTTCTCCGTTTTCAAATTTTAATAATTATCATTTATCACGAGTTAAGATCCATTCAATGTATTTGTTGTCAAATGAAAAAAGAAACTTACTTTTTTTGAGAACGGAGATTTGAAAGAAAAATTTCGTTTCATATTTCTTATTTATCATTCTGTTATCAATTTGAGTATCTTATCAATTACAAGACATCTTATACATCAATTACCCTAGAAACATAAATATGACTGACTACTGCTATATTTGGTATTGAGATATACTAATATACTGCTGTGCTTTTCAAAATGTTTGGTGGTATTACAAAATGTTTAAACATATCGTTTTCTTTTAAAATAACAGTCTCAAATGTTGGTCTTCAATAATATTATAATTCAGATAAATTTACAATTTAAACGAATATAAAAATAATGAAAGAGTAGTCTTATAAGTTTAAAAAATCATATCAGTTCAATTATTATATTACAAAATTTACTTACGCATGAAAGTGAAACTAAGAGCCTCTTAAAATAGCCAGAAGTATCGCTTTTCAAATCCTCCTCCAAATCCGTTCCATACACTGCAAATATAACAAGAGAAAAATTATATTAGTGTACTGCTTCTATCAAAAATTGTAACATGCCAATTTTGAGCAAGTAATTATTTTCAAATAAAAAACATGCAATGCAAAATGTTTTATAATCTTATACCTTCATATAAAACATGTGATTTCGTGACAGTTCAAAAATGCAGTGGTTTAGGAAAGTATTCGTACACATATCGACATCCTTTGTGAACATATTACGAAACTGTAATGACACCCATCTGTCATGAATTTACTGGTAAAATTTTTAACGATTTTGTAAATGTACGTAGAAGTTACAAGATATTTAGTAGAAGTATATACGCATATATTTTATATATATTTCGCAGAGCGCACAAAAGTATTTAAGAAGACAATTAGATATTAATAACTCTCAGTATTTAATAGGCCTATCTTTAACACTTGTAATGTACTTGAACTCATTATTCATAGTATATACTCATTTTTTTACTACTTACACGCTACTTATACAGGTTTGTAGTAAATATTTTCTACGTATATTTCCAGATTGGAAACAAATTTTGTCAGTATAATCACGATAGTCGCGTCTCATCATAACGTTAAGGAAATTTCAAAATGTTTTATGTAATATGTACAATATATACATAAAAGATTTTTATGGTAAGCGCACAAATACTTTCATTTCAGTATATTATAACTAGTGTTTATTAAAAAGGGATTACCGATTCATTAAAACACTTCTCTTATTAAAATCAAATACAAATAATAAAAATATTAGTTCTACAATATATACAGAAATACATACTGAAATAGGAGCTCATCATATATTTAACTGTTACATAGATGCGTTAAATCTTTCGAAAATTCTTTATTCAATGGAAAAATAATTTTCAGACAATTACTGTATATATACTGAGAACTACGACAAAGACTGATTCAGAACATTAAAATAAGAAGAAAAGTTCATACAGACATACGTCCGATATGATGTTATTTTCGAATAACAGCTAGCTTTGTGCTGTAACAGTTGCTTATCTGCCTTCACAACATGGATTGTTCAAACAGCTTACAAGGATTTGTTCACGGAGTTTCAACATCGTCAACTGACGTTTTATAAATAAGAGATTTTAAATGCCCCCGTAACTTATAATTGAATGGATTCAAGTCCGGAGAATAGGCTGGCCAGGAAACAAGGACAGCATGACTTATCTATTTGCCAGGAACTCGTTGATCTATCTAATGTTTAGCATCATAAAATAAACTGTAATTCGAAAACAAGGTCATGCCGGGTATATGTTTATATGAACTGCCGTATAATAATGCTGTACAACCCACATGTTCTGATTCAGCCCGTATATTTAAAAAATACGATATATTATAATCGTAGGATAAAATTATAATTTGATTTTCATGATATAGAAACACGTAGTACAGTAATGAAGTCCTGAGGCTGACTTTTTATAAAATTTAAAACGTTGTCGATTAAATTAAGTCAAGTTAACGTAATCAAGTATGAAAATGTAACCAATTATATTTTCTTTTAATAATTTTAAATCATCCGGACAAATTGCTAATACTATTCATTCCAATTAATATTTAAAACACGCATTGTGTTAAAACATATTTTATGTAAAAGATACACTTAATATCATAAGAAACGTATGAAAGAGGAAGAAACAGGAGGATGTTAAAAAGTGACCATTTTTGGCATCGTCTGGAGTTGAAAGATTTGTGTAGAATATTTAAGTGTTTGCTGGCGAACAAAAATCATTCTTATTATTTTCCTGAAAAAACAACGGGGAAGATGTGGAAAATAAATCCAAACATGAGAATATGCTAATGATTCTTCAGATACTGAACCGTCTTGACAGTAATTAGTGAGGAAATGAGCAGGTAAATCAATTGAACAACCGACAACGCGAACGCCGACTTTTCATTCGCGTGTGAATACAAGAATGGCTTCCAATCCGACTTTACTTTTGTCTATCAATATGTATACAAAATATTTTAAACTAATGGAATGTCGAGAATATAATTTTTCAGTAAAATGCCATTATTTAATTCCACATAAATTTCATCTTTTTTATAACCAATGCAACAGAACGTATTTCTTATTATGGATTCAATTCTAACTGTAACATAAGATGCTGCATAAACATTTCTCCGACTGTAAGAAGATATATTATAATCTTATAATGACAGAGTTCATAGCTGCGACTGAAAAGAATTGTAGCTGTTCTGATTACTGAGACTAAAACAATAATATCTCTTTACTCTGATTTTTTCCGCTACTTACATTCCGATAATTATTTGGAATATCACTAAATTATTGAACTTGAACTGAGTTTGTATCCGAATGCAAAACGGGAAAGAGCGAACGCGTTATTGGTTGTTATATCCATGTAGCAACGATTTTGTGGTGCTTTGGTTTTGCTTGATCCCAAACTTTACCTGATTTTCGACTCATCCGCTGATTTTTTTATTAATTATTTTGAAAATGGTTCAACATCCGAGAAAAAAGAAGAATATAAGGAACAGGCGAGTTCGATCGTTATCACATGTTTAGATTCATTTCCAATAACTTCCCCATTGTTTTTTCAGAAAAATGAAAAAGATACTTTTTGTTCCTTGAGAAGCACTCTTAAAGGTCCTACATGAATTTTTCAACTCCAGGCGATGCCAAAAATGGCCAGTTTCTAATATTTTTCTTTATTTGTTTACGTCAAATATGTTATAATGTAACCATGAATTTTTTAAAGAGAAGATTATAGTATTTTACTTTATTAGCTATCGAATTATTCGCAATAATGTTGTTCATATTTCCACTAAATATTTGTACTTGTTTAAAAAATCATTCGAACAAAAAAGGTCTTACGTTCTTTATAAACAGCAGATATGGTTTTGATGCCATAGTTGCTAAGGGATGCCAGCACCTCGATGAGAGCACCTTCGTCCGTGCCAATTCCAGACATCGCATTATGAAGTTCTTTAGCAAAATATTCTGGTAACGGTGTCATCAATGCTAAAATTGCCTTTTCAAAATTACCACCAAGTTCTGATTTCAACTCAGAAATCAGATCCTTTCCATACATGGTTTTAAATTTATCAGCTATTTCAAGCCGTTGTACAATTCCACGATGAGCAAGGACATCGATTATTGTCTGTTCGTCAGTACCGAAACCCTTCATGGCAGTTCGTAGAAGAGTTGCATCCTCTTCTGGGTTGAAAGGATCAGCAGAATAAACAGTTGGTGTGCACTAAACGAATAAAATGAAATGCGAAGTACATATTACATAGATGTGTAAAAGTTTTCACTATTTGTTTCAAAGCAATACATATTATTAAATATCTAAAAAATGTTTAACTAGTATTTTACGTACGAATATTACAAATGAAAGGAAAGTACGGCAAATAAATACTAAACTATTGAAATAGTGTATTGAAAAGTTTTCAGCCTCTTTGTTTTACAGGAGAAATACGATTTTATTTTACAATATAATATTTTTAACGTGATTTATATCGCATACATTATTATCAAGATTTTGTAATCGCGTCTTTTGCAATCTGAATTGATTAATCTTCAAATAATAAAACGAATATTTTTATTACGTTCTTTCATTATGTCTTCGATCAAACGGCTTCGTTGAAAGCGAGGCAACGCGGATAAATTAAGACCTACTGACTAATCGAGACCTAACCTAGAATAAATCACGGAACGTTGACCGAAATTCATAATTCGTCGCTATCTTGCATTCATTCTGCGTCTTCTACTAGTCGCAAAAGCAAAACAAATAATTAGGTTTATCTATACTTAACGAGACAATACTATTCTGTGTATATAGATATTACATATATGCGGTATATACAGGGTGTCCCAGTATTGATGACATATCTTGGAGGTGCTGATTGTACATGAGAAAATTAGTTGAAAATATGCAATAAATCTTTTTCATTTGAGGCTTTGTTTTCAAGAAAATCGACATTGAATTTCTTTCGAGTACGCACGCACTTGACTATGATTCCCGATACAAATCATTATTTGCTTTAACCATTTACGTAGAAACGTACATATTAAATCAAAAGTTTATTTCGAAGACAACGAGTCTTCACAACTAAAAGCGAGGATCATACTGGCGTTCGAAGAACTAGAAACGGAAAATACATTGAAAAGCGTGCACGAAAATCTAATTCGGAGAGCACACCTGTGTACGCAATACGGTGACCAGCATTTTCAACAATTTTTGCATTGATAAAGTAAATCTTCAGAATTACATAGAATTACATACCACGGCATAGTCAAGTGCACGCGTACTCTAAAGAAACTCAAAGTCGATTTTCCCGAAAACAAAGCCTCAAATGAAAAAGATTTATTGCATATTTTCAACTAATTTTCTCATGTACAATCAGCACCTCCAAGTAAGAAAGTATTTCATTTCTTTCTCAAATGAAAAAGGTTTACTGCATATTTTCGTCTTATTTTCTCATGTACAATCACCCTCCCCAGATTGTATCATCAATACTGGGACATCCTGTATATACATATAATGTATACATATATACAGATATATATAATAAGATGTATATATACACACCTTCAACTCCAACTAATTACAAGTTCAAACGATACGGTCTTTTGACCGATTCGGTAATTTTGCGGAATCGAATAGTCGAAAAGAGTATTCACGTATTTCTATATTTCTGCCGCACGTTCAGCTTCGAAACATACGAATTAATAGATTCGGTATATGTACTGTGTAATAGCTGTTATTATAATAGCTTATCGTTTATTTACCGAATCAATTATTTATTGTGTGTAGTAGAACATACCTAAGAGTAAATACGAAACAGTATGAACGCCGCTTTCGAATCTGTCAAAAATTTCGAATCGCGCCATCTCAACTGACCGTTAAAAGTTCACTTATACATAACCGTGCTGTATCCGTTTCGTATCTCAACCGCGAACTTGCGCCGGACCCCAAATTGGTTACCATAGTTTTAAATATGTATCCGTGTCGTGTTCATCATCATCCGCAGCGTGCACGTGTCCCATTCACATTTGGTAATCTCCTATTTTCTCTTATTTGCCGATCTGACCAGAGGGGCCATTATCTTATAAATCTTAATAAATCATATATATCTTAACTATATATCTTAATAAATCTTCTTATCCGTTTGCCATAACGAATGTACACTGAATCGTCTTTTCTTTCTTTGTCGCTTTGCTTCTTCTTCCTTTTCTTCATCCAAAAGTATCGCTGCTATAGCTAAGTCTTCGGTACGACGTCAGTTTGTTATGTACTTGAGTCACACTGACTTTTTTGTATGACTGGCATGTTTATCTTGGGTATATCCCGATTGGTAGTATAAAAATATTAATGAATAAACGCCCGGGCACTGTTTGGACACGAAACAAATTCGGCACGATTGTTTATAAATAGGCCTCAAGATATAATATGATATGAATATGATATGTATTATCATATTCAGGTTAAACAATGCTCTACTATAATCCTATCGTGTCTGAGAACCTGAATTGTACTATGTTTTAGTTATCCCCATAAATGCTCGATTTGGGATGTAATTTAGATCCAACGATTGAATTGATCTGTTTAAAACATTTCTACCTTTTTATAGTAATGACATTATTCAGCCATGTTTTATTGTGCAAAACACACACTCTTTTAAAACGGTGAAATTAATTGTAATTAATGATTTCTAATTATAATTAGAATTAATAAAGCTAAATGTAGTTCTTCTGATGTCTATATTATCTGGTCGATGCCTTAAGTTGAAAAAATCTTTAAAACTTTGCATCAGACAGTTGTGGACAGGTAGAATGCCGTTTCCTTGAATGAATAAAAATTTAACTTGTTTTAACGTAATAGAAAGTATTATGTAATGATAATACGTACAAAGTACCAAACTTGAACAATAGAACATGGTAAAGAAAATCTTATGGTTTGAGAGATCTTCCCTATTCAAAAAATTGCTAATTTCAGGTAAAAGCTATCAGAATACTTATTTTATTTAATTATTATTTTAAATAAAACACACTTGAAACAGTGGTTAAATAATGGCTTTAAAAAATGTAGATAAATGTTCTAAAGTATTCATCTCTGCACTTAAATTCAATTGAGAATTTGTAAGAAGACAAGATCGCACAAACAAGTTTAAATATTTAAACAAAATTTAACTGTGATTATAATGGAACTTCAAAACTTTACTTTAAAATTAACTGATATGATACGTCGTTGTTATCGTTTCAAAAGGCATGGCTACGAAATATTAATATTAATTTACGACATTAAAAGATTTCTCCTCTAAAACGAAGTAGGTTTGGACTTTCATATTGTGCGTGTACAGTATACATAAAGCAGAAAGTAGTTAGTAGTTACCTGCACATGATAGTACTGAGTGGCCGACATTATTCGAATCAGCTAAAAAATACAAATTCATATTAAAATCATATTAAATAATAATATATATATAATATTTATGCTACAGTTATATTTTAAAATTCTTATTTCACGGAAAGTTTACCTAATTAAGATCAACTTATTATTAAAATAAATTACCATCTGAAAACAAAATTTATTCTAATTTTCATTATATAACATTTCATAAACACTTTATCGAAAGCATTAATTAATCACACTCATAGTCATATCCTAATGATTAACATTACACATTTATTTCATTATTAATTGTTCAATGTTTAAGATGTAAGATGCGATTAAAAATAAAATACAGTTGCAGGCACAATTAATATTAAAATATCGCATAGAATTTTGAGGGTGTAATGTCATGAGAAATAAATGAATCTACTAATGACGTAATTTTTACAACAAAATGGTAAACTTTAGATATACTATAATAATATTACGTTTTAATTAGCATACATATTTCCTGTCAATGCCTTAAAAATAGGAATTTACTCAAACATAGTATACGTAGTTGAGTTTAAAAATATCGCTTTAAAAACATACAATTATTCTACATTAATAGCATTTTCATTACAATTCTAATAATAATACCATCAAAGCCTTGTAATGTAAATGTAGCAACGTTAGTGTTTAAAAAAAGGTAATAGCTTTAAAGGTAAATAATCTCTAATAGTAATATAGATAATAATATAATTTTAAAACTTTAATAGTAATATAATCTTTGTTAATAACAATCTTGATTAATCTGAAATGAAGTCGAAAAGTATTGTTACACAACAAGTTAGTTTTCTATCTTGACAGTCCTATTTTTCCATTCGCGTATCTTATTTATCTTCCCACCCAACTGTACATAATTTTAAAATGTTAAAAAACATATTATCAGGAAGTGTGTGTTCATATAAAGTATATACATAAGTATACAGTATTGCGAAATTAAGGTGAATGATGACCTGAGTGGTTTATATAAATATCTTTGAAGACCTGCAGCTGATCGCGTTTGATATATACACGAAGAAGAATACCAAGAAGCTATCGTAATGAAATTCCAAAGATTGTATTGATCGGTGTCTATGTATAAACACGTATTTGGGGTGTGGCTCTTACCTTCTTTTGAAGCGGTTACAGGTTCTATTCGCTCTTGTGGTACCGGTTCCGTTCGGTTCTCGTAACCAACTGAAACGAACCGTCGCTCGTCACGGATATTCTTTGCAGGAATGGTGGGAGCAACAAACGGAGAACGTATGCGTCTACTATAGGAAATGAGATTTAACGATGACTTAATGCGCAATTCATACGAAAATTGTGCTATATACAATATAATGTTAAGCGTTAAAAAACTATGTGTAAATGTTGCAACAATCAAGAAATCCTTGTAATATAGCTTCTGTTGTTCTACAGTTAATGAAAGATATATTAATCTAAAAAATATACATCACGAATATTGAAATCACAATTGTTATCTGGATATACAATTGCTTAAGAATGAGATTCAGGTATCTAGTTTATGCAAAAATATAATGTATTTATATACAGATATACAGAATAAAGTAATTGGAATTGTTAAGAATGTATCTATTTTAATAGTCTAAATTTTATGTATATATATATATATATATATATATATATATATATATATATTAGTCCCCTTGCCTTCTATATATTTATTTGTAATATATAGCCTTAAATATTCATTTTTTAATTAAATAGTTAAAATTGATCTGTTTTACCATACAGCACAAAGAAAAGAATTTTTAATAGGTACAAACTTTATTATGCGAATTTAATTTTCTTATATCATATTTAATATAGAAATAACATTACTTTCATATTCTTTAAATGAAACCCTGAGAAAGAGAAAGAGACAGATAGAGAGAGACAAAGAGAAACTTAATGTATTGTAAATGACTAATTGATTATAAAGTAAAGTGTTAACTATTCCTATTTATTTTGTTTTACACGTATTTGTATATTATACATATAGAATTCCTATTTAATTCTTTTTAACTGCACCCGTTTAGTTTGTTAAGTACAACAATTTAAAACAAAAAGAAAGTAAAACAACTGAAGCAAAAAATGCAGTATGTTTCACTTAACAAACAAGTATTTTAATATACTACTTTATTATTGGTATATTATTCGTATACGGATTATGCGAATATTTTTTCTAATACAAAAAAGTACCGTTTTTGTATTATTAATCAAAGAAAATACGTTAAAAAACAATATTAATATTACAAAGTCCCCCGCTTCATCTTGCTTTATCTAATAGAATTGTTTACTCACATTTAATCAATGTCAATTTTAAATCATAACAATTAAAAAACCTATATAACTGTACGTTATTTCTTTAGAACACTAAACACTATTTTCGTATCACTATCACCGGTTTTACAAATCGATTAAACATATATAATGGTTATCGACAAATAAGAAGCGTCTTGATGTGGTTACATGTAGTCGCGTACCGCTAAATGGTTACAGTATCTGAAAGAAACAATTTCACATTATAATGTCACAAGAGAATCAGTAGAAGAGAGAATTGGTGGGGGAGCGACGTAAAGCCGATGACGTGTCATATAAAGTATGCTACAGAGTAACGAAGAGAGATAGTCATAACCAGAACTAGGACTCCCGTTCACCAAAAGATTCTCAAGAAACAAGGTCAAGTGACTCATCACATTGTATGTGTCTTACGAATATCATATATACGTAACCATTAAGTTCTTTGAACGGTGACGAAACAAGATTCTTTAACTTGTTCGATAAAAACCTGTAATGATTATAAAACTATGAAACATAATGACGTTATTTACCCGTTTAAAAATTATCTTTCTTTCTATCTACATTACTTTACCGATGTAATTTATATATATGTGAAGTTGTCTACTTAACTACCATACCTTGAATAAATTTTAAATTATATATCGCATTTTGTACTGCCTATTATACTTTTAAAAATGTCAAAGTCCAAAAGGTATGGAGCTTTAAATAAAATACGTCAATTTTATTAGCAAAAACCTGATAATTACCAAATAGTTACCTATCCATAGCTTTTGGTGAAATCGATATTATGAACAGCAAATTATTGAAGAATAAAGCAAGATATCTTAACAACTATTAGATTTATCTCTAATAAAACTTAATAGATTTTTGTTAAGAATTCATTGCTTATCAAATTGCATTGCTAACTTTATTCTTAATAGTGTTGTTTTACTTATTAATGTCACAAATAATTCTTTTTAACTTGCATTTTTATATAATAATTATAAAATAATAAATTTCTTATATATAAACGACTATTATGTCAATAATAAATATGTTATAAATATGGCATATTTATTTATATAGAAAAACAAGTCACATTCATAAAATTCAATGCAATAAAATTAAGAGAAGTACAATTTTTAATTGTATCTTATGACAATGTACATTTCAATTAAATATGCACATAACACATTAGTCATATGACATACACGATACACCATTTATATCTGTCGCATGAATCAACATACCTATGACCGAATGTTAATATAAGTGCATATACATATAAAGTTTATAACATCTTGGTCATGCGTAATGGTACTATCAATCATAATGTTATAAATTTAACAAATCTAATTTTGCAATTACTATTGAGAAAATATAAGATATTGTTGTTACTTTGCTATCTAAAACTATGTGCATGTTCATGAAAAATATACAATATTATTCAATTTCGGATTTTTTAATATTAATAATTTATTTTTTTTATTTCTTAAGTAAGTATAATTTATGGGTAACTATAAATCCTTTCAATACTATTGCAATCTTTATGCTTATATTATAGATACTTTTGTAATTACTTCAATAATGTCATAGCATATCAGTCACACACTATTTACTATTCGCATATATATGTATATTTTACCATAAAAGCTATATGTATATTTAGAATAACTATTAAGTTATAGTAAATATAAAAAATGTAGGAATGTCTTTTATGTAAAATGTAGTAATATAAAGAAAAAGTATTTCGTTCTAGTTTTTTAAAGCTATTCCAGATTACTTTCATATTACTTTGTATTTTTTAGAAAGAATATTGTATTTTTGTTTTAATATAATACATAATCGAAGAAAAAGAAAAGTAATTCAAAGTATTATTTTGAGATCAATTAGTAGTTCTCCTTGAGGTCCGATAGTAATATATTTTATCACTTACCTTGCGATATTGCAAAAGGGTTTACAAATTTTTACATATTTCTAATTACACAATTATTACATGCAACTTTATTAATTTACTCAATTCTATTTATTAAAGTTTCATAATTTTAAGCTTCTAATATATATGTTACACAATATATTAGTATAGTATATTATAATTGGTATAATATATAGTATATTGGTATATACTGCACATATTATGTAATATGTAGCATGTAGTAACTTTATATGAAATTTTGTGAAAATCAGTCTTGTTTTGTCATAAATTACCAAATTTCAAGTACTTTTTTCCTTCGTGTATTTTTTCTATTTCAGTTCTACCTCTGATAACATTTGTTTATTGCATTCAATGTATCTATTCATTTAAATTTATTGTTCATTTTTATGTAATATTGTATTATTCTTAGACAACAAACCTGAGTCACTTTATTATACAATTAACTAGATATATAGCTT
Organism: Bombus waltoni; assembly: GCA_014737395.1. Taxonomy (NCBI): domain Eukaryota; kingdom Metazoa; phylum Arthropoda; class Insecta; order Hymenoptera; family Apidae; genus Bombus; species Bombus waltoni. Next base: position 2,528,092 of record JACXII010000021.1, read on the forward strand.
ATATATATAGTTTAGATTCTGTTATTATTATCTTAGAGAAAATAACTACAAAAGTATGATACAACAAGCTGGAGGATCTAGTAGATTATTTCTTTTATTTTTATGTTCAACAAGATAAGTTTACATATATATATATATATATATATATATATATATATATATATATATATATATATATATATATATATATATATATATATATATATATATATATATATATATATATATATATATATATATATATATATATATATATATATATATATATATATATGTAAATGCATATATATGTATATATATATGCATTTCTTTATGATTTTTATCAAATCCTTTCTGTTGTTCTATGTGCTTATTAAAAATAAAGTTAGTATTAGCGTTCTTATTAATCTTTGCCTTCAATTATATATATTGTGGCATTGAATTTATTAAATTGATGAATACTTTACTTGAAATATTTACCCATTCTTCTAAAAAAGCTCTCTTTAGATCATTTCTTAACTTAAATCGGATGCAAGATAACATAAAGATCCAAAACATAAAGCTACTAATATGCAAGCATGTATTTCGTATATATTCAAAAATACTTAAAAACATAGAAAATATATGGAATTACCTGAAGCACAAAATATGGGATTGCCATATTTCACCAAGAAGTGATTTAAAGAGATCACATTTAGAAAAATATTTCAAGTACATTATTCATCGATTTAATAAATTCAATGAAACAGCAGCTTTAAGCTGCGATAAAATCAAAAGGAAATCCCAATAAGCATTAAAATAATTAAACCTAATGATTTCTTCTTCTAAATATATTTAAGTCTTATTAGCTTTTTCCATTAAACTATAACTGAGTAAATACTTATTACACATATATTTTTGCAATTTTCTAGATATCTGTTAATATTTTCACAGAGGATTGAGATATCCCATCTTCTTTTTATGAAAATTATTCTTCAAACTTATGAGAATAAGCACATATTTTCTATTTGATAAAATTTTGTTAATAAACAATGTTTTACAATACTTTTGTTGAAATTAATTATTGTACAAATACTTTTTACACCAACTGCATGTATATCTTTTTATTATTTGTAAAAGATTATTTAGATGTTTAACAAAATTGATTAATAATTTTTTGTAGACAATAACACGTTTAAAAATTATGTGATTTAACTTAGAAAAATGATACCTATTTTAAATTTGTTAAATACAGTCATTTACCACATTACTATTACTTGCTATTGTATACATATGTAATTTTCGTTGGTTATGTTACCTATATAAGCAACGTATGTAAGCTTGTAACAAATTGAAATTACCAATTACTTTCAACTACGTTCTTGAAAAGTATTTTATTTAATTTAAGCAGACGATTTTAATATTAGTAATGTACAGATGTAATAGTGACGAAATATTATTAAGTTTATTCTTTACACATCGTTAAAGTAAAGTTTAATGAAATACAAGTTTAAATTAACACTTTTTATGAATTTACTTTTTAGAAGATGCATACGTATTTACTTATATACGTATATCCATAAGTAAATAAATATCTATTTGAGTAATACCACAAGATAATCGTGATCGTGACGGCGTCCACACTCACAGCCGGCTTTAAAGTCTAGAATCACGTTAGTACACATAGATTAATGTAGGTCACGGTCGTGTATCAACCGTGGAATACGTAGTACACGTTAGAATATAACCTATAAGACGCGTATAACACGTGAGTAAAATCGGAAACTAAATGAGTTTATTTGTGATAAACAGGTATGTCAAAATATCAAAAAATATAATACGTATGTATTAATAAACTTAATTACTGACTAATAAATTTAATCAATTAAACTATACAAATAAATATTCTACTATATCATCTTTCTAATCGTATTCGAGTTTTTAGTTCTTCCCATAGAATATTATTAATATACGTATATTATTTGTTAATAGATATGAGGGTGAAAAAGAAGAAACGAAAAATGAAAGGAATCATTTGTCTGAATTACTAAGAAGAATAGAAGAACGTAAAGTAGAAAGAGCTATTAAAACTAGTCATCAAATACAGGAAAGTAGTTCTCAAAATGCACAAGAATCGAATTATAAAAAGAAAAAGAAAAAAGCAGAAAACCTTGATGAATGTTCAATAGAAAATATTAATTTGAATGAAAGTTGTATACCAAGTGATATTAAAAGAAAGGCAGAAGTACATGTTTCACAGCATAGAAAGAATAAAAAGAAGACAAAAGATGTATACAACAAAGGAAATTCTAATGAAACAATTAAAACTCCAGATGAAACATTACAAAGTGAAAATACAGATAATCAGGATAATGAAATACATAATAAATCATTAGATCCAAATGAAGCACAAGAAAAAATATCAGGACAGAATAGCGATTTCATAATTCTGGGTATAAAAAATAAACGAAGGAAGCGTGAAGTTAAGAGAATTCTACCAGAATGGTTGGCTAATCCAGAAGTCATATCTATTGATTTAAATAGTGGTCCAAACTTAGAAGACATGAATTCAATTTTAGATTCTAAGCTTATTGAAGCTTTAAGAGCTAATGGTGTTAATAAATTATTCCCTGTTCAAGCTAGTATGCTATCTTGGCTATTGAAGTGTAATAAAGATAGACAACAAAAATGGTGGTTAAGGGATACGTGTGTATCTGCTCCTACAGGCAGTGGTAAGGTAGTTTTGATACTTTATTGTGTCGTGTTAATAAATAATGTTAAATTCTAATTACAATTAATGTTGTTAATGAATGTTATTTCAGATCAATTTTCTTTAATTAAACATTCCATACAATGAATATATGAATTAAAGCTCTGTGTTTAAAAAATTATTTTCTGTTCTGAAAAGAAATAATTTAAGAAATTATTTTCTCTTTAGGTAAGACTCTAGCGTATGTTCTACCAATTGTCCAAATATTACAGTTTCGATTGGTTCCAAAAGTACGTTGTTTAGTTGTTGCACCTGTACAGGAATTAGCTATGCAAATTTACAAAGTGATGGTTACATATACTTCGCATACAAATTTAAAAGTTGGTTTACTTTCTGGTGCATCAGCATTTCATGAAGAACAAAGAAGTATTCTAAAAGAGAGTGTGTTTATAAATTTTAAGACAAAGGTTTTATTTGTGTTGTTTATAAAATACAAAATATTCTCTATAATTTTTATATTTCAGATGATAGAGGAGAATATATTTCTCTGGTCGATATAGTGGTTGCTACACCTGGACGGTTAATAGACCATATATTAAAAACGTCAGGATTTTCATTGGATGATATCAGATTTCTTGTAATTGATGAAGCAGATACAGCTGTTGACTGGTTGGAGTATCTACCCAAGCCTCATTATCAAACACCACGATTAACACTTTTCAACTTACGTTCTAGGTTAGTTTGTAGTTACATATTTAGAGCGATTATATCAATTTTTTATATAATAATCATTTACCAAAATTATATGTACTAATATAGTTATATTATCTGGTATTAAATTCATAATAATATTTTCATTTTTAAATAGTAAAATTCCAGCTCAAAAATTATTATTCAGTGCAACGCTGTCACAAGATCCTGAAAAACTTAATCGACTTGGACTCTTTCAACCAATTTTATTTACGTCTATTTTGGTGACAGGCAAAGATGATGATGTAAATTTAGATAAAGAAGCGGTTAATTTTATAGGGCGTTATACAAGCCCGGAAGAATTAAAAGAAGAAGCAATAGAATGCGAAGCAGAATATAAACCAGTAGCTTTATATCAGTTAATAATCAGGAATGGTATCACTTCTAAAGCATTAGTATTTACAAATTCTGGAGGAACTGCTCACAGATTAACTATTTTACTCCAATCACTCTTATCTAAAAAGAATATAGTAGTTGGAGAACTATCTGCACAATTTGTATCAAAAGAACGTGAGGATGTACTTACGAAATTTATAAGTGGAAAAATTCAAATGTACGTTTTGTTTATAATTTCGTTGAAAATTAAGATCAATATTTTCTAAAAATTGTGTTATAATTTTATTATATTTTCAGACTTGTATGTTCAGATGCATTAGCAAGAGGTGTAGATATTCCAAATGTACAATTAGTCATATCCTATGATCTTCCTAAACATATTAATGGTTACATTCACAGAGCAGGAAGAACAGGACGTGCAGGTAAATCCGGTACTGCTATATCTATTCTGACATCCAAACAAGTTAAAATATTTAAGCATATGTTGAGTAATGCGCATAAAGCAATACCACATGTTGAAAAAATTGATCAAAGTTCTATTATAAATGAAATCAATTACTTGAGTCATATTGATAAATTAAAACATGTTCTTGAAATAGAGAAACAGAATAACTTATTACGTATAAAAGCTATTAAACGAAATTATCCAGTAACTGCAAAATAAAAGCCATTACTTTTTGTACAAATATTGCTAAATAAAATATAATTTAACTGAAAATTTTTACCTATAACTGAAAAAATTCATTATCTAATAAATCAAAATCTTTTTCGAACCTGTACAATCCGCTGAGTAATCCTTGTAAAGTGTCCTATTCCAAACACGAATCCGAATACAGAATTGCTCTAATACCTCAAACTTTCAATAACGAGAATTTTTGTAAAACCGCGCGATTTGGTTGATGGCCAAAATCTAAAAGTGCGAAAATTATTAGCAGATAGAAATTAGTTTCAAATGGAGATAATTTTTCTGATATCGATATAAAATATTGTTAAATGTTATAGTTCCAAGTGATTGTAAATTGTCATCGAAGTTTAAAAGGAGTCCATGTGCACAGTTTCATGTGCATTTTTTTTGTGAAAAGCTCTTCATCTAACACGAATTTTTTATAGAGTATTCAATACTATTGACATTTCTGAAGAAGGAACCGCTCAGAAAAGATGTTAGAACTGTTTTTAATTCGTACAGGTCGAAAAAAATATCTGTCGAGAATGTATGATATTTTGTCGCCATGCTACTATTGTTCGTCTGTCTCATATTATCGCGTTTGGAGCTACTTCTTCGAATAAATCTCACTCGTGCATTTTCTGCTCAAAAACGTAGTGATAACTTTTCTAGGTTATTGCAAATTTTTGATCCCAAGCACAGATACGGGGAACATTATACTATACATATATAAATTATTAAAAATCACTTACATATAACTACGGGACTGAAACATTTTCTTTCTTCTGTAGAAATGTTTACAGAATCTGAAAACATGTAACGAATTTGTGCCAAATGAAGAAATTTTCATACAACTGCAAACATAATATGAAATGTAATAATTTCTTATACCGATCTATCCAGGCAAGTTGCTTCTATCGTTCAAGAGCGAATTGAATCTTCTAGCGTTATTACTTTTCAGATGACACTTATTTTCGTCGAAATAGTATGATTTTACGAGAAGTCGAGTTATTCGATAATTGAAGATGCAATATTGTTTTCGGGTTGTTAAAATTTAGCCGAGTCAAAATTTATGTTAAACAATATTATTAATTAAATTCTGAACAATGAGTATAACGTAAATAGGGTATAAGACAACTCATAAAGTAACATCGATAATAACATTTTATTGTCTGAAGTTAATATTATCGTACACTCATATGCTTGTACGCTCGTAATGCTCGTTCTCTATCGCAATTTGTCCTATTGATAGTTGTCACATTATTCAATTGTATATTAATTACCATTTTTAATTATCATTATTATTGTTGCATTGATAAAGGCAAGTTATTAATATTTTTAATTTATAAAAGATAAATGACCATTTATTAATTAACGACACAGACATATAGTACACTGCTGGAAAGAAATCTTGCGGAACGACACAAGGACAAGGGAGATACTGCTCTCTATCGCTCACCTTCGCGCGTTGTTATATTTTTTTGTTTGCGTATGTGACAGCTAATTCGCGTGCTTATCTCTAAGATTGTGTTGAGCCTGTCAGAAATAACCCGAATAATCGAACACGCATTTCTGCCGCGAGACTTCTTTCTACTTAGCAGCGCATATATTATTATTATTGCTGTGTATAACTTTATAACCTCAGACCGTCGGTTACATTTTATATACAATGAAAACGAACAAATTAGTAAATGTAATTTATAAAAGATGCACAAAAAGTGAGAGAGAGGGAGCAAAAATGTTTTTTGCAAATTGTGTACAATTGCTTTCAAATTTATGTAGTTTAACGATTTCATGAAATTGTCTAACTTGTTTGCTTTGCGTTTATACGTATGTACGTATCTGTTATCTGTTATACGGAGATAGTCACAGCGTACAATAATATTTTTAATAATACATGTTTATAGATTGGATATAATTTTTACATGTAGTTGTATTTATAGAATATTTAAAGCTATTGGAACATATTTTACAACTTTTAACAAAACATGTAGTAAATTTATGCCGCAGTATTTGTTGCGAAACATTTATGTAATTACTTATTGTATTATTATATGTTAACAAAACGCATTGTTTCTACATGTTTGGTATAAATTATTACTCAAATTAAAAGTATTTAAACAAATGCAGTGGTTTGTTTTCTTACGCAGTAATACGTAATATAAACATATAAAATACATATATTTTGTACATAAAGCAAATAATCTTTTTTCGCTAATTTGTTAGAGATTTATATGACTTACAAAATGATTAGGCAATTTTTGGTCAGTAATTACAATTGCTCGTCAAGATTATTGAGTATACTTTAATTTAATTGGAATGTCTTAAAGTGAATTTACAAAAAATTACTTTTACGTTCAGCTGTTCTTCCGAATTTACAATATTTGAAACAGTTTATAGCGATCGGTACAATTCAGGGAAGGCGTTTAATTGACCAAAAATGATCAAAAATCCTAAAATTTAAAGAATTATTTAATTAGATTACTAATTTAATAAAGAAAGCCAGAAGATTCGTATCAGGTCTGTGGGAGCTTTAAGCATTTAAGGGAAATCAATATCGTTCGAATTTTCGTTGTAAGAGATGCAATGAATGAGTACACATTAACTTACTTGTAATACTACATGTGATAAATATCTAACAAGTGTCTAAACATCCTTTTTTAATCTTAATATGTTACATTTTTTGTGAGACCATTTATTAATATTTTATATAAAACGAGGTCTCATTTAATATTATTATTATATCATCTATTATAATCATACGCTAATCATCTTTTCAGTTTCAAATTTCGTCAACAATGTCATATTTGCTTTCATGTTATGTACATTACATGTTACATATTGTTATATGTGCTTTTATAACTATATGTACATACACAAAACATGGTCCTATATGATTCATATGTATCGTTGCCGTGTACATGTATGTATATTATACTTAACGTCGATAAATTCACCACACTTATATGATACCATTAAGATAAGAGGATATTTGACGCACATTTCCTTGCATATGTACCTATCTATATAGGGAATGCACCAAGAAATTTACCTTGTCCTTAAAAACCCACGGGGAAAATCATCTTTTAAATTTATCAATACTCTATGATATAATATTGGAATGTCCCATGAACATGTTGTCTCATTTAAACGGTTGAAGATGGAAAAAACATCCTAAGACAAAATTAAATGGTGTATGGAACAATATCGTTCTCGGATGGGACGTCTCATATCTTTACATATCGTATCGTTATAGAAAAAAAAAGAATTGTGGCTTGGACATTACTTATTGTTTATAAAGTAAATTAGGTAAAGTATTAACTTTCCAAATGTTATACCTGAATATTTAACCCTTACTCCGTAATCTGAGATTTTTCGTGTCCAAATTTAAAAATTTTGATAACCTCTCTAAGAAAAGTTGAAGGGTAGGCAACTTTAAGCACCTCAATTTACCATACAAAGTTTGCAGATGCTATATGAATTTTCTTTAATTCTTTCGGAAACTTTTTATCCATCGAAAGACGTGTCGGGCATAGATGACCTTTGTTCGATTCATGGTAATCGCAAAAACGTTTACACAGTAAGAGTTAATTTATATGCGAATTATTCAAGAAAATCCATTTATGTTTAAGAATCGTATGATTCTAATTATAAGAAAAAGTGCAACTGTTTTTTCGATCTTTTGTTGAAATACAAAAGAAAGTATCAGAAACATACAGTCAGTCACAAAACTCTATTTGCAGCTCTTGAATATGAAATATTATAGTAAAAGCATTAGGTTACGAATTATGTTAAAATGTAACACGATCCATTTACTCTAAATAAAAATATAAAATGTTATGTTATAAAAATTACATATACCTGTTATATTCATATGAAATCAGAGAAACAGTAGACTTAATATTATATTAATAGCTTGCAAATCCTTCTATGTAAGCATTTTGGTATCCCTTTGGTGAAAAAATTTTGAAAAAATGAAAGGTTTCGTAATTTTTCATGTAATTTTGTCTCAAATATTTTTGTGAATTAAATATTTCAATTATTTCAATTTTTTTTTTAGAATTAATAATCAATCATAATCAATAATAATCGTATATATTAATATGTAGACATAAATAACTTTATGACAAAATGCGTTTTTAGTTTCGGTCAATTTGTCGATGTGTGATGGCTTTTATAGATTCTGGCAAGACTCTTTTAATTATTTTGTTGTGACGTGCATATCTGTAGTAAGAGAGATAATAAAAACAGACGGTTAGACTGCAATGACCTTGACAAAAATAAAATACCGTCTCAGTCTACGGTACGATTTAATCTGCCTTACGCAATAGAGATCTGTAAAGCGTTAGTATTTGTTAACATTATGAACGTTATCGCTACAGTATTGATTAGGATATATGTAGTATATTTGTATACTTTCGCGGCTGCTCTGAATCTTTGTCCAAGATTATATTTGCCAAGCTGATCCATATGTTGATAATTATACTTTTGAGCCAATAGATTTCAAAGCTGAAACCGTTACATCTCGTCTTTGTTCATCGAGCGCTATCAGAAAATTTTAAAAGAGTTTAAAAGGATGGTATCCAGGAACAAAGTTTAACCTAGGACGGTATTTGAGTTTTTGCAAGATCAGTGGGGTCAAGATACATAGCTAAGAAAGGTTTCGTCAAAGTCTATGGGATATTGCATATAAACAGATTCACCTTAGTTTCTTTGCTAAGTCAGGTACACAAAATTCTATAAGTATATGTGGACCTTCGTGACTGATTGTAAATATTACTAAATCGTTTAGTCTAGTATGATTAACAAACCATATAGGATATAAAGCCGATTGCATCATTTTACATATCTCAGGAATTTTATATGTACAATGATTTTTATGCACTTTTATGTCTATAACCAATGATACATAATGCATATACATATACATATATAAATACGCTATATGTATACATATATACTTATTTTTCTATTTTACGTGTTCCATTTTAATTTTGTCGAATTATCTTTAAAGTCGCGGCGATCGACTTTGTGGTGACTTTAAAAAATTCAACGAAAGTTAACTTCAAATCTTTAAGTAAGAACCTACATTTTTCATTACGTACTATATTCAGCAGCCATTTTCGGGATATGAACTTTCAAAACCATGTTGTTAGCAATCAGCGCTAGCTAATTAATAAAGTGATCCAAAGTGTACCTATATGTACATGTATACACCATGTATATGTGTGTGTATGTGTGTTACAGTATTATTTCACTGTTCAAAATTTTAAATCAATAAATATTTAAATATTAAAAAATATAGAGGCCGTTTACCTCAAACCATTTTATATAACATATTTCAACAATTCTACGTGTTCAGCACGAGGCTAGTTGCACCAAACTAATTGTTGTTAGTAACGTTTTTGCGGTGCACAAATTAATTTAAAGATAAAGATACAATCTAAGTTTAATTTTTGTCAATTTATTAAAAGTATTTCCTTTACCTCCTTATCACGCTGAGTACAGCAGGTACAACAATATTTCGTCACTTACTGATATTCAACCTTCGAGGAATTTAAATAGAATGCAAGAACAAAAAATGGGTTACACTAAGGTAACAAAAAGAAGGATTAACAGCCAAAGAATATGTTAAAGAAATCGCCTTGATATAACCGAATGTATTTGTACAAAGAAATTGCCAACGATGTGGTAGACAAATTTAAAATGATAACCCTACGAACTGATAAGATCCAAGTAATACCACTTATATCTAGAGCAAAAAGAGTAATACTGTCAAACGTGTGCCTTTTTATTCCGTATGACACTGTCGACAAATTTTTGGAGAAAACTATTGAGAGGGACTCAGGATTAAACTGATGTCTTTTATTAAACTGGATATTAATGATGTTCACGCCTCTTAAGTTTCCGGAGACAAGTATAAATTCATCTAGACGACAAATTGAATTACAAATTGAGTATGAAAACACTAGCTACTGTGTATTTGTTTCATGCAAGCAAGAAGAATACCTAGCCAAGCAATATTCTTGTGACGAAAACCTGTCAACACAATTCACGCACATTCAAAAAGTTGAAACTAATACAAAGAATAAAGATCAGTTCTTCCATTCTATATATTTCAAACAAAATATCACATATTCCTTATCGCCCTCATTCCTATTATCATCTGGGACTAACGAAGATCACCAAAAAGCGTTACTGACTAGAAATAAGAGACTAATCTCGCCCATTACAGAATCAATCTTCTTGTCAGATATAGTAGCAGATGAAATATCTGATTTGGACAGAAGTACCGACTCACAATTCTCACCAGAAAACAACGAAGAATAACAAAAGAGAAGAACGAAGTGGTAAAGTTAAAAATAATCCGAGGCCTTTAAAAAACAAATTCAATAATATCAACCAAACCCCAACCTAACCCCAATCTCATTCGATAGTTTAAGAGTATTCTACTAATCTCAACGAATACAGAATATATTGTCTAATCCCAGTGACAGAAAGGATGCTGGAGAAACGTAGCAAGTTTTTTTATGTCTTTTATAAACTTTAGGAGCTTCCTAGATAAAGTTTCGATTATAAATTTTCTAGCTGGAGGGCTTGCAACATATCAATGATACTTTCGCTTCGGCGTACAAAAAATCAGTTTAGTAGATTATTCAGAAAAACAGGAAGCAAGTAAAACAAAAACAATCTGAATCAAATAGAAAACCAATAATGTCACCCAGGCAAATGATTCAATAGAACATAAATGGTTTTTGTGCTAGATATACAAATATAAAGAGAATCATTACAGAAAAGATACTGCGTATCTTACGTGTAATTTCCAGGAGATTTATTTCAAAAGTAACTCTTGCGCAGGATTAAAAGGGTTTCAAAATGTCTGGAAAATAGAATTAGCTCAAATGCGAGGAATTGCAATTTTCAAAAATAATTCAATCAACTTTAAGGAAATTCAATTGGTCATTAATTTAGAAGCCGCAGTAATAATATGTTACAAGGTAAGGTACGTAACTGATAAATTACGTATTAAAATAAAAAGGTATTACACATATAATATGTTGTCTCGCTAACAATCATATTTATGGAATTACATTACAGCTTACTCATTTATGGGGAAAGAAATTGATACAATCTTCAACCAGCTACCGGAACCTTTCATAATTCTTTTAAACTTCAACAGTATACAACATTATCTAGGCTTTTCAAAAACTGATTCTAGTGCTAAATCATCGAAGAAATTCTAAATAATCCGGACGTAATTTTTGTCAATAATCTAGGAAACGCGCGTTTTAATCAAGCGTCAGAGAAGTGTAATTGACCTTACAATTGCACATGTGTCAGTAGTAGTAAACTTTGAATGGGAAGTAGCAGATGATCTCTATTGCAGTGGCCTCTATCGTATCACAATTTATATCTTGTGATAATTCTCTCTAGTGTTCAAACGACACTGCGATCGACAGATTCCGATTATTGGAACTTTGAAACAGTGAATTGGATTAAATATTAAGAAGAAATAGAAAATAATATAACAAATATAAAAAACACTAGCTAAAAAGTTCGACCAAATTCTAAACAACTTTGTTCAATTGATGCAAAAATCTTCCAATAATTCTATACCGATAGTTAAAATAAAAGCCAAAAAAAAGTTCCATATAGTGGAATGTAGATATGAAGAAGCATTAAAAATCGGCAAATGCGGTGTTTACAGGGAATCCATTTGATGCGATTTACACCGAAGAATTTTTAAGATATAAAAACCCACAGTTTGCAGCCCTGGTAAAAATTTGACTCTCAAAAAATGACGATGAATCAGAATATGGAAACATAAATAGGAAAATCATAATTAAAGAACTATAGAAACTTTTATAAATTATAGATTGTAACCTTACTATACTTCTATAGATTATAGATAGCACTGCGTTTTCACTTAAACTGCTTTTAACGTATCTGATGCAAACGCGATACTTGAAGATCACTCTTCCGGTATAGGTGCGTCTGACGCATGTCAGATCATCGCATACATGGCACGATAATACGGATGATCGGTGAGGACTGATGGTTTGGACAGCGAACGAGCATCAGGAAACCCGGATCACTGTAGAAAATTAGAAAATGCCACGACGGATGGCAACTATAATCGCAGTCGATACCAGTTTACAACATTATTACGTATTTAAGAGTAAACGTTTCGTGGAATCCCCTTATATGAACACGAACTCTAATTAACTGAACGAAAACTCGTAAATGCTGGGAAGAAGTACGCGAGACTCGTATTATTCGAACGACCTGGTTATGTGACTCAACTTACGCTCGGCAGGTTCACATAAACGGAGTTCTACGGTCTATAGGAAAGTTAGTCAAACGTGGATTGTTCGCTGACGATTTCTATTTATTTTATAGCGGGAAAAGTATTCGAGTTATCCAGGAAACACTTGAAATTTATCGTGACAAAATTTACAGATGGAGTTGAGTAACAAATTCAAATTCATAATGTTAAGCGAAAATCGCAAAATTATCAAGAAGGTTAACTTCTATATTAACAAGCGTCTCATTAACAAATAAATAAAGTGAAATAAATGAAGAAATAGAAAGCAAACAAATTGAAAATTTAACTAAAACTTCGTATTATGAAACTCGAGAATGTCTGCATAGAAAGAACTAATTTTTTAAAGATACTCGCAGTCAATAATTGGAGAGCTGGTAGCATTATTAAACTATAAATCCACCGTCGAATCTAACATTAAGCGAGTGCAATATCTAAATTACTAAATTCTATCCACTAAATTCTACACGGGCTCCTGCATAGTAGTGGGAATATTTTGAATCAATCAGCAAGTCCTCGAGCAGAAGATAAATTATTACTCCTAGAAATTCGAAAAATGAAACTAGCGCTCTACTACATCTGTAAACTGATAGCATCCTTCGTCAATCCAGTACGGCAATTTACTCGAAATTTCTTAATCGACTTTAATCGACTTTCTTAAGGAACTGAAAATAAATTTCTCACGTATAAAAGAAAATTCGCTCAACCCATTTTCTCAAATGACGATCAATATAAGCAGAAGCTTAGTTGAGGATTACTTGATTTCTACATACACATATACACATTTTTATCAAAATAGAGAGAGACAATGCAATTAAAGGTATAGTAATAATGGATAACACAAGCAAAGTAAAATTCTCCCAGTTTAATATCAATGAAAACGTGCAATGTATACATTATCTTGATTGCATTAGAAGATCTAGAAATCGACCACAGAAACGTTATATAGTGTAATTGATATAAGTGATTCAAGTATACTTAATGAAATCTGCAGCCCTTATAGCAACGGCCCTTGCTAAAAACCTACAATTTGAACTGTATAAACAAAGTAGTACAATATAGTGTCATACGAGAGGAATCCAGACTGTAATTTACTTTTAAGAGTTAATATACAATGATAGAATTGGCATTTGTTAATCCTTAGCAAGTAATGGGAAAGTAGTAGGCGTTGATCTTATAAATCTGGATGCTTACTGTACTATTCCTATGCTTTATTGTACTATTGGATAGCGAATGGGTTTTAACCATTGGATATATTTTGTGGTATATATTTTTGTATAGGGTTTAACAGGTACTTCTATGCTTCATGGTACTATTGGATAGTGAGTGTGTTTTAGCCATTGGATATATTTTGCGGTATGGATTTGCTGCTGAGCTATATTTTGGGGAGGTATAGCAGGTTGTAGATTTGTAGGCATGGTATAGTTTTGTATAGAATTTAACAGTCAACAAAGCACAGAAGATTACTACAATAGAGATGTTAGATAAGCAAAAACAAAGTTGGGTGACTAATAATAGTACTAAGCTCTATGAAATAGGAGATAATATCTATCTACTCCACTAATCTAGTTCTTTCAATGCCGAGAATTCAAATCATCCTAATGATATTAAGACAGAGTACACCAAACTCTCCTACCAACTCATCTGCTGTAGTTGCAATGCAAAACTAACTATTAGAATGTCTCGTAACTAGAAACTCAAGAGAAAAGATTAATTTACTGTTAATTATTAGAGATTGCCTGAATGACAATAAAATCCATTTTTAGAAGAAATAAAAGTAGTACATGATATATAATAAACATGAGGAAATAAACCGTGACAAGAAAATTACGATGTAAATACTATTATTCGACAAACGTTGTACCATCAGTTTGCTCAATTCTTTACTTACAACTTAATTTTTAAGTTTAATTGTACTATGAGTAAAATCATCAATGTAAATAATAGTGGTCGCTAGTGGCTGTAAGTTGATGCAACAATAAATAAACGAAAAAGAACTGTTCTTTAGATGTAGGTAATAATCTTTGATGTTACATCAATCTGAAAGTTTATACATATTTCAAAAGTGATTTGTTTAAATATAGTTATAGCAAAAGCGGAGATTTTTCAGTGGTCAATTTCAAATTTTTAGAGTGAATTTGGACAGTAAAAAAAGTTGCGTAACACATAATACTTATACATCCCCAAAGTTTTATAATTTTCTGAATTTGCGGATTCGGAATGTCGTCTTGTCAGTATTATCATTAATATCCGGATACAGCGTTACCTTTGTATTTGTTGCTTTGTGTAAGAGGAGGTGATTTAAATATCGTGTTAAATATCCTATTTCTCCCTAACAATAGTATTTAATTTTACGATACATATGTGTACATATACAGATGTGTACACTTACAAATGATCCATTTCGTTATTTAATAAAAAAGTACAAAAGTAATCCGATATATAACCACTTATCGCATAAATCGGTATAATTCAAACGACGAATGTGCGAATAAAATAAATAGATCGACATAGTTATGTCTCTGTCCAAATGAAAATCAATAATAATTTTGGTAGAAATACCTGTATGTTTTCAGTAACTGTGCAAAAAAAGATTTGAAAACCATCATTTTGATAAATTTGATAGTTCTAGCGTTAATATTTGGTCGCTTTTTTGCGTTTTCTAACCTAGCAATTCTTAGAAACTGTTCGAATTGCAAAACAGATTCATTTCGTATATAAACTGCTTGAATACAATTCTATCTCAGTATGAAGTAGTATTTACAAACATTGTGTATCATGAAAGGAAAGAATACTACTTTTGATAAAAGACAAAGTGTATCAAAACATATAAAGAAAAGAGGAAAAGTTATCGCGAAATTGCACAGTTATTAGCAATGAAGAGAGATATTGTACTCTGGTACGATAATAATATCTGATTATTACCTTTTTTTTGGTAGGAAGAAATTGTTTATGTATTTTCAAGCTGCAAAAAGCAACACAATATTTATATTATCTCCTTCTATACGAAGCAACAAACACAGACATGGTGCTGTGTGTGAATATTAATATTAATATAAGCAAAAGTACATAAGTATTTTGAAAACGTTTCGATATCAGCTAATAACATGTAACGAAAAAGCTGACTTTTCATTGAAAAATTTCGAATTAATCTTCATTAGGGATTTCAGTTATTTCGGAGTGGAAGTTAAATAAATCCTAGCATCTATCCTTTCGGTATATTCAGTATATACGTACGAGTACATTACTGTATATACTATAACTCTGGCCTGAAATATTTTTATGCCTCAGGCAAATACCTCGAAAAACATGGAAGATAGAAAAAAATGTTTCAGTCGGAAGCGTAAGTAAAACGTGTACTCTGTCTTACTAAAAAATATATTTGTGGTTTTGAAATCTCGAGAGATATGATCTTGAGAAACATTTTTTGTTGTTAAACGAAATAGTACTATTCTCTGAATTTTTTCCATAGTCAAAGATATTATTTACATAAATTAATTGATATGTCTTGTATGTCACTTGACATCATTTAATTTTGCCTTCGAATATGTATTTTCCAACTTTAACCACTTTAAACACGCGCAGAATTTGTTTTAGTTGCAAATAACAAACTGTATATTACTTTCAGAATCTACCGATTACTTTTTTATAATTATCAAGTATTATACGGTAAAGATACATTACAATTCAGCATCAGAAATAATATCTTTTATTTTCAGCGACAAAGTGAATGAAAGAAGAACAAATTTGATGTACATATATATTTTTAATATATGTAGAAAATAATAGAGAAAAATAGATATTTCGTAAAACATATTAAAATATTTAGTGTTGAAATTATTCAACGTCCTTAATGTGTAAAATATTAAACTGTATTCATACTAATTTTGATAATTATATAGAAAAGGGCACGCCTCACCGATTTCAACGAGCTCGAAATATGTTGCCAAGGTCAATATTCTGAACACTTTCTCTTGTACATGTAACCGCCGCTCGGCCTTTGTTCTCAAGATACACATAAAAATATTTTCCACGCTGAATATCGTATTTCTAAAGTTGCGTTAGAATTGGATCAACTTTAAAAAAAAAGGCAGTAAAAGCATATATGGTCTTAGTTTGCGAGATTTTCGAAAATTCGGGATCCAGATTAAATGTACTTATTTTATATTTTTATTTATATGAAAAATGATTATCATCAATGGATTAGGTTTAGATTGCACTAGGTATAAAAATACGACCGTCGTGAAGCTAAATTTAAGTAAAACTTTTTGTAAATATCTTGGAAACTAAAATAATATAATGATAATAAAATATCTTGGAAGCGAAGGCCGAGCGGCGGTTACGTCTACGAGAAAAAGTTATTCAGAATGGCGACCTTGACAACGTATTTCAAGCTCATTGAAATCGGTGAGATATGCTCTTTTCTACAGATATGATTAGCCTAATTTTACATCTTTCAGTGGGTCCGAAAAGATTGATACAGAAGGGGCAAATAATATTGTACAAAACTGGAAAATGGGAAGATTCTTGTACTGATAAAAGATGATAAATGTTCAAACGATAAAAGATTATTGTTTTTTTATATAATGTTTATATTATATCCCAGAAGGTTTTTAAGTTTTAGTTTCAATCATATGAAACTTCACTATACTATACTTATTGTCGTGCATTTCATTTCGCAAACTGCTACGTATTATAATTTCTTTTAACTAACGATCTTTTTTACTAAACGACTGAAATAAATTTACAGTTAAGTCTGTGTACGTATATCTACAAATCAGTTTTTAAGAATATAACACCTAACCCTCTCCAGCTAATTTTCAAAAAAAGGACAAGTTATAAATATTAGTGATCGATCTTTATTTAATCAAACTTTTAATAATTGTTCTTCTTTAAAGTTCAATGTTACGAGCAGCATTAAAAAATATCGTCTTTTAACGTATCATTAAATCTTTAAAATAGGTGAGTAGGATGTTCAATGATGTTTTAGTTATACAAATATAAGCACAAGATGCATAATGCACGACGAATATTGCATGAATTAAAAGTAAAAATTTAAAAAGTAATGTAATACATATAATATTTGTATTCGTATCTATACGTGTAATTATACTGGAAAGGATTATTTGTTTTAAAATGATGAACATTTTATAAAATGACACCGTAGATAACGTATAAAAAAATATAACATAGATCTGAGATATTTTCATTCAAAGAAATATTTTATACGCAATTTGGTACATATATTATACATTATGCAACTAAGTTTGAAATGTCTTTCATACTGATCTTCATCGATACAGTTTTATATGTAAATTTCGTTCAATTAATCTATCAAGGTTTATGAAAAAATAGGTATAGTAAAAAGGAGATTAGAGGAAGTGAATATTACATTTGATTCCTTTGTTGAAAAAGAAAGACAAAAATGAACGATATAAGCTTTGATCTTTTCGAAATAGTATTTCTGTTGAAAAATATTTTCTACATTTAAACTTGTTATGTTCATATATAAATTACACATATTGCTTTTAATGTATATAAATAATTTTCATAATAGGTGCATTTTATTTGTGGTTTAAAGATAATCTTATATAATTTTTAAAATAGTTGCATAGTGTATGTTTACAATATTTTCTAAGAACTTAAAAACGTTTGTTGTTTTAAGAATATTAGAGAACACTATTGATAAGATGAAATTATACGTATAAGTAAAATAGTAGTACCAATTCCTTTAATTACTATTACCGTACAAGATACAGTAATAATCAACTCGATGACTATACTTAATATCGTTATTTTTATTAGTATTATTATTTATTAGAATCTATTTAAACTTGTATTTGCATTTTAGTAACAATATACATAATTCGCAAAATGTATGTAAACCAAAATGCAGATAAAAGTGTAAGAGATGCAAAGGTAAATCGGTGGTTTCAATTTCAATCTATGCCACTTGAAATTGGGTGTTATAAAGTAATCTACGTATAATTTTTGTAACAATACTGTTGCGATATAAGGTTATTAAGTACGTACAGACATAAATGAAAAATTACTCTAATGCTTCATCCAAGCGCAAGACGTGTTAGTTAAATTATGCAAGAATGACACGTTTGTGTAACCTAATGGAAGAATTGTGTAATGCGAATTTTACATGTTCTTTATTTAACAATTACAGATTTAGAATTGCGTTGTACGATTCGTCATTCTCGTTGTTATTAGTATAATGGTTTTCTTATGTAAGATTTATATAGCAGACCTGTGCAGTATTACAACTAAATTACTCCACGAGTTATAATTACAAAATAATTCAATTACATCGTATTCGATTACGTTGAAATTCATAATTCAGATCTCCGACTTAATTAAATTACGATGCAATTCATAGTTGTAACTGAAGTATAATTCCAAAGAATAATTGAATAATGTGATTGAAAAATATAAACATAAGATTGAGTCAAGTATGAACGGAAGGTATGTCGTATACACAGATATGAAAAATACATGTAAATATTTATCTTGTTTCTTCAGACTTTTCAGCTGTAATTCAGTTACATTGTAACTGGATTACACTGATTGCAGTGATTGGCAATCAAATTAATTGAAAAATTTGAATTATGTAACGTAATTAAATTACAGTGCAATTTATGTAGCACAATTGTCATATGTAGATAGTAATTTGAAATATCGCCTATACATATGATAACAAATATCACATAGCTATATATGCTTAAAAATATAATTTTTATAGAAATTTTTTTTTAAATGTAAAATATCTTCAATGAATATCATTTTTATTTAGGGTTTTTGTATCTAATTAATGTTAAACGTTATGCTTTGTCATATTTATTCCGTTTTGAAATTAAATATGACGAGAACTATGTGAAAAGGTTTTCTCTTAATAAAAATTAATTAATTAATTAATCAAAAGTAATAAATTAATAAATAATTAAAAATAAATTATAGTGTTTTCATGTAGAAATAGATATTGAATTAGATAGATAGGATTGATATTGGATATCAAAACAAAGAAGAAATTTCATGTGTAAAAATATCGATTGAGGCTTCTTTTTCAATATATAAGAAATTTAAGTTTATGTTATATAGTAGGAATGCTTGTACTCGTTCAATCCACCTTATACATTCCAAGCAGGCCAAACGACAAGTTTCAGACACACAAGATACTTACTACTCACACACGCGACATTTTCGTGTCATTTCACGCAGGTACGATCGACTATATCGAAAATTTAATACAGTGCGTCACACGGAAAGATATGTATATCGTTACGAAAAAAGGATATGTATATTGTTATAAAAAAAGAGACTTACAGAATTGGAAATTATAACATGTGTGCGATATATATATTTTGGTAATTATGCAGAAGAAGGGGCTTCAATTCCAATTTTATTGAATTTCGGACAGGTTCTAAGTCCTGAATAACATGTACTTTGTCCGCGGCGTGGGAGTTAAAAGTTATGACGAAAAGAAAATGATACTTTTATCATATTAGATTCCATTTACTTGAATAGAAATGGTTAGAGATGAAATTGCATATACGTTTGCATGAAACTGTGACTTTAATAGCGGTAAATTGTAGGTAATAGTGATTAGGTTAGGTTAGATTAGATTTCATGAATAGCTGAGGCTCGCAGTCCCAAAAGATCTAACCTAACCTAACTCTTGAACTACGATCGTGTCACGCCTCGGACAAAGTGCATATTATCTAGAAGCTTTCCCTCTACAAAACATCTTATGGTCAAGGTCAATGGAGTTGAGGCCTTCTTTTGTGGATAATTACCCTTCTTTTTGAATTATATTAATATTTGGATATATGCTAGGCGTGAGTGAAATAGAGGGACAAATTCATTATTTATTTATTTAGCCTTTGGCGAGACCATTTTTAGAAAACGCTTTAGGAAAAAGGACCTAGATTAAGGGATATTAAAACGTGGAAATAATCGAAGGACAAATAACGTAAAGGCCAATAAAATTAAAACACGTGTTCCAATATTGGCATCGCAGCACAAACTGAGAGGTATCGGTAATGTGTAGGTAAACTGAAACTGATGTAGAGTTCATGAAATCTAGTTGTCGATGCGACACAACCGTAGCGATTCCATAGCGAACGGGATAAATATTCGAGATATAAAAGTTCTTAGGAAAAATTGTACTTGACGTTGCAATCTCTTCTTGATTGCAATCTTTATTCTTGAACATTTATTTCTGTTAGAGACAATCAGGTATCTTGGATAAATACATACGTGTGATCGATGTATGGATATTGAATTTCGGCACTTTTGATACGCTGGCCTCATCTCTCATACTCACCTGCATCTTTTCATGTGCATGAGGATTATTTACTCATTTACGAAAATTATTAGACAGATTTGTATGCAAGGAAAGGAAAAAAAAGAATATGTTTACCCTTCCTATTCAAACGTCCTTTGATGTGGTGTTTGATTTGTCGCTGTGGGTTTTAGTGAATGGGCAGATTGTACGATATTTTACGATGCTAAATGTCATAGAGTTGTCGCACCTTGTATGTACATGATGAGATTTGGAATGATACAGGCGCGTCGTCTGGATTTCGAATAATCTTCGTTATGAGCCCTGCTTAACGAGTAATATCGTGATATGACACTGAACGTTCCTTGCTGTCCACTCGAATCTGTGCACCAGCGTAAAGTAAAATTGCACGTGAACTGGCATTTTTGCCATAGCATTAAAAATAAAATAAGCTTCAATTGACATTTATGCGCATGAAAATTTTTCATTGTTTTGATGTCTAGTGATCCATAAGTATACATTCCTACACACATTGCACACTCCTTATCGTCAAATATGTGTTAAAATACCTTTAGCATGTTATAAATTGATATTCCTGTATTTTCTTTGCAATTAGTGCTCATGGTTCATAACTCAACACTAAATTTTATATGAATTTAATAATTAATTTACAGCAATTGAGAGCTTTTAACTTAATTATATGAAACGATGAAGATAATACAAAATATTTTTGAATGTTATTCTTTCTATATTATATTCGGAATTTTCTATATTATGTTTGGAAGTTATATTAATTGAATTTTTAAATTAAGAATTTTCAATTTGGGAAGAATTATGTATTGGGATAAATATTGGATAATTTCCACGGAGCTGTTTACTTTTGCATCTCTTTGTTTCGACACGAAGCTCGAGATATTAGTTATGTTGCGAAACCATTATAACTTTTTACATTTAGGCAGATACTGTAAAAATTATAATTATACACATATCTTTGAATATATGATACGCGTTCTGTATCGCATTGGATCATGATAGAATTTATACGTTGTACAAACTACGATAAAGACCACGTATCTTATGTTCAAATAATAAAAATATAAAAATTTGTTATGCAGTAAGAATATTTTTTAAAAGTCTTCATATGAAGTCGAGATGTTATGTGCAACTTTTTTGTTCAACTTCTATACATGATAGTAGTAGAGCAAATTGTAATGAAATTTTTAATTCTGTGTAATAAATGACAACCGAATATACAAGACAAACGAGGTTCATAGTACATGTACATGTAATTTCTTTTTTATAAGTGCGAATGTACTTTTTAATTTAGTGCAAAGTAATTATTAGTATAATATAGAAAAATAATGTATTTAAAAGATCTTTTAAACACAAACATAAAGCGTCGACACATCGAGTACGCTAAAGCTGGTTGTTTCATGTTCTGAACGTTCATAGTTTGTATATTAGTAACTTATTTTGATATGAAGACTTTGTTAACGATTATGTGAAATTCGTGTATAATATAATATAATTTGTCGATCTACACGCAGTTCAAGTCTAGCAGATGTGTAAATTGAAACTCATGGACACTACTCATCATATATTTACAATACATCGTTCAGAGAAACGCTTTCATATTGGTCGCGCCACAATAACTATATCTCGTTAGATCTAAATATACATATATGTATATATTCGTCTTTGTTACGTCGAACGAAAGGAAGACCTATATTTTTCTTGCCTCCATAAGAATTTAATTTCCATTGACTGTCCTCTTCTAAAGATCAATTTCATTGTAAACGTTGATGAGTAATCAGTTTTACAAAGCAATTGTCAGTACCATTTAATTAACTTTTTCTGAAACGATCGGGAATATCTGCAAGCTTGTTAAATTAACTGATTAAAAGATGTCTTGCTTTTTGCATTGGTACATTTGCAAACTATCGACGCTTTAATATGTTAATACGATTTAAATAATATCGTTTGTAAATTGTTTATCTTATATTAATGGCAGTTAGAAGGATATTTCAAAGTGTGTCGATGAATTTTTCATTTATTTTTGTTCAAATACTTGTAGTTGTATTAACATAATATGTAACATTAATGTGAAATTTAATAAATATATGTAATTATTAGCGCCATTTGTAATATTAATTATATTATAATGTTATTTATTTGTGATATTTACCGTAGTTATCTGTAAAGGCCAGTAATAAACATGAAACTATGTTAAAATTGATTTATAATTAACGTACTTTAAACGAATTAAATTTAATTTACCTTGTCCAATTCGATTCATATAATTCTAATATAGTCGCAGATTTTTCTCGTGAAACTTTACCAACATATTCCACGAGTAAAAATAAGAAGAAAATGTTATGTAAGCATAGGCTCTTAAATGGTTTAAGAAAACTGTAACAAAAACTACGAAATTACAAGGAATTGCTTTTTTTGTTCGATATCACATAGCAATAGATTGTCAGTTCACATTATAATTCCATTTCTAAACGTTATTCATTATTAAGAATGCAGGTCTGGCATCTACGGAAAATAGAATCTATTGCAGACTATTTGTTCATTTTCCTTAATTGCAACAAATACGTCAAACGAAATACGTCATATCGACAATGTGTTCTTATGCTGTGTCGATAAAACACCAGTCCATTATCATTTCGTATTTTTGTTATAACCTTATGAGAAAGTATTTAAGAGTTTGTTTACATAACATCTTTTTCTTAATTTTACTTACACAGAATGTCGGTAAAATTTTTTGGAACAAAACTAGAATGATATAACTAGTACATAATACTAAACATATTTACTCTTGTAAAATAATTCCAGTAAAATAAGAGGATCATAAAATAAGAATAATAAGAAAAAAACTTTATGGTATATCATGAAGTACCTGTTATTACGTATTATAGGGTAGGGATAATTAATTAGAGGTCTGCATGAAAGACGTTAAAGTTGCTCAATAAGGGTAAAATTAATGAAAAAAAGTTGACTAGTATTGTTGCAAATATCGTTTGAATTAGCAATAAATTATTGTCTGCGAGACATAAAATATAGCAAATATTAAGATTATATCGAAATATTATGGTTCTTCCTTTTTGGGCGTGATTTCAAGAAATACGGAAAGCAATAAATTAAATAGGTTCGTTGTAAGGACACTACTTGTTGAACAGAATGTACAAATAGTTAAAGGCTGGAAAAGGATTTTTATAACAGAAAAGGAGTATATTTATAACGTCCTTGTAATTATTACACACGTATTTTGTAACTTGCCGCATTATATGTATATATATATATATATATATATATATATATATATATTCATTTTTCATTACATAACGTTTTGTATGTTTTATGCATTAGAAATGTTTATTAGTGTTTCAGATACGACAGTTCACGATTAAGATACAGCACGAATAATTTACGGTTTTCTTTTATTAATGATTGTTATCTTTTAGATCGTTAAGAAGAAAATTTTAAAAATTTCAATACAGAATTCAAGGTAATAGTTGTATCTCTATGTGTTTTCAATTCTTGTGCCTTTCAGTATAAAATTGTCATATTAAAAATATTAGTTTTCCTTTAGAATCCATAATAGAATTTGTCAAAGAATTTATTTATTCAGTTCTTACATCCTTTTTGCTATAATGCTCGAATAAACATAAATTCCACTATGAATAAAATTTTATGCTTATTATACTTATTATATAAATTGTTTTCTCTCCTTCACATGTACCAATCGTAAAAAGCAATATCACATTTTTTATTTTAACACAAACGAGTTTTTATAGTTTCGTGTTACGAAGAACGAATCAAATATAATTATTATTTTCTATAGTATTCCCGTATCGTTTCCAATCTTCTCTGCATGAATTTCGTTGTTAAACATTTTTTTCGTAAGAATATATATTTTAAAGAACAAATATCATAGTTAAGATGAATAACGGAAAGAATAGTGTAATCGGTACTAAATGATGCCTGCAATTAGCTGTGTTTATATTCACCCAAGGTGGGGGTAGCGATGGTGATATCAATGGCCTTTCTGTTCTGTGGCCTTCCTGAAGTGTGCTGCCACCCATTATTTGCGTAGTACTGAAATCGTCGTCGTTTCCAGAGGAATCAAAATCGTCGAAACTGCCCATATGAATCCTTCTGCCATTGCTATGGCTGTTCTTCTTCCTCCCTTTTAGTATAGGTTTCTTTCTCGATGGTTTCTGATCGGTGATTTTCACAAAAGGACTGGGAGTTGTTTTCGCAACAAGATGTAGTTCTGGACCAAAAGAACAATTAATTAGATATATGATGGTTATATCTGTTGTATAAATGTGCCTGTGTCAAGCATTTACATGCTAAATATATATTCGTTAACTACATTTAACACGTTCACGCCGGTGCGTACCGCCGGTACGGAGCTCACGCTCGAGTCTTCTATCAGGCGGCGTGCACAATCGGTGGCTCACACTTGACTGTTCCATCAGACGATGCGTACTACCAAAAATGTAGTTCGTTTAGTAACTAGAAAGAATTGCCATATAGTTGAAAATTTAAATAATGGAAATGTAACGTATATTAATTGGAAAAGAGTGAGATTTATTTTATTTCATCTCAATATTATAGGCATAACTTATAAAGCAAGAACTGGATAGTAAAAACATAACAATTGAATATTATAAACTTTTTATAAACGTGAATACAAGCGCTGCCCCACAGTGAGAAACACAAATAGCAGCGCTGGCGTGAACGTGTTAAATTAATATGGTTTCAAAGATATAATTTTACCCTATGGCATAATTCCATAAATAACTATCTATAATGTTTGATTTCCGTAGTCGAAATTTACGACCTAATCTTTTTGCGCGTATAAGTAAAAAATCAACAACTCCAACCTGAATCCCAAATCATTTCAGGCCAATGAATTGCTAGACGCTTCTGGGCGCTTAAACAGCAATAATCCGGGACATAGTGATTTTGTTGCATGTAAGACAACTAACTTGAAAGTCATTTAACTTTGTGAGAACAATTCTCTTACGTACATTTCAGTAATAATCGAATCGAATCGATAAGACGTGTTGGTTACCATAAGACTACCTCTAAACGATCTTGAATCTTAAAACGACACAATTATGCGTATAAAATATAATAAGTATTAAAATACAATAAGATTGTCTTAAATGAACGTCGAATCAATTAAAAATGCTTGTTACCGAATCATTGAAATACAAGTCAATTTCTTTTCCAACGACTGTCAGTATATCAATCGCTTTTTAAAATGAGCGCGGGATGGAAAGGGGAATGGGTCCCAGATATAAAATTTTACCAGTAAAAAAACTTTCGGTACTGTACATTGAATTCTGCCTACACAGACGAGTATATAACTTAAAAGTAGGAAATTAATATAAGTTAATATAAAAAGATAAATGTCTGTAGCTTTATGAATGTGCAAGTAGATAATTAAATTAGTAGGTTACCAATAAGTTACCAAAGTTATTGTTTGCACTTGGATGATTCTAGTTATTGCCAGTAACGTGCAAACGGTCTGAAAAATTAATTATATCCTATTAATATAAACAGGATATGTATCTTTACAAAACAATGTAATCATCGTCAAAAATAAATAAGTAACCGAATGAAAATTCTCAACGTCTGCATGCGGGAAAATTGAGTTTGAAAATTTGTCAAGTATACTAAAACAATCTAACGATATCCTGGTCAGTTTCGACAGACAGTCCCTCTTCTTCAACTTACCGGTTTCGAATACCATCACTAAGGATCATATCCCTAACAACCTACTTTTACTCATACAGCACTATCTTGCTTCTACCTGTTTCCTCTCCCAAGGACAATCTCTCGAGAAACGCATCTTCAAGGAAGTTCCCCTTAAATTGTCCAACCGATTCAGATATGTAGATGATAACTTTGTGACTTGTCCCCATGACATTTTTACGACTTTCTTAACTTGTCCCATCCAAATATCAAGTTTATTATGGAAATAAATAAAAAACCTCCATCTATCTTTCCTGGACATACTTCTGTCCAAGAAGCCCAACAATCCTCTCGATCATCGAGTTTGCAGGAAACTCGCCGATACTGACAAACATCTTCATGCATCATCCCACAGTCAACCAACCCAGGAGGATCCTGTCATTTTCTTATTTGCCAACCGCGCAATTAATATTTGCAAATAAGGTCTTTTGGAATCAGAACTAGACTATATGAGAACCGCCTTAACCTCTAATGACTTCAACCTCGCCAAAAATAACTATTTCACCAATATTATGAATAGTCTTCTCAAACACAAGAATACAAATTCACAAGATGACGAAAATACTGTTGAACATTCCTATCACACGACTTTCCTTCCATCGAAGGTATAGCCGATCGCATCAGAAGAATCCCTCACAAGAGCAGTATCAAAACGTTTAGCTAACACATACTAAGATCTTACGAATACTCGCCTTTCTCAAGGATCCACTTCCACAACTAGAGATATTGGTGGTTTACAAAATATCCTGCTCATGTACGAAGTTTTATACCGGTAAAATTAGCGAGAACGCGAGTACACGACTGGAGGAATATGAGAGGCGCGTCAGACTAAAGTATACACCACAGTCAGCAATAACAGAACACCAATAGTCTGCAGGACATAACATACTCTTTGACAGGATGTCCGTTTTAGCAAAGAACGTGGATGTTTCCCAAGGAAATACAGGGAAAGAACAAAAATTATGAAGCGTCCAAGCAATATCAATAGAGATGACTTCATGTCAACCCTATACATACTTTTTCCCATTCTTTAATTGAACAGCTGATCTTCATCACGCACCTGGAACTTACAACTAAAAATCTTCGTTATTCTGATTATCGATCCGAAACCACCAAACTGACGTGAAAGTGTACTTTACTAGTGTCAGTGCGAGATCCTGATGAAGCCAACTGCAATGCTAGCGAGACATTGGAATCCTTCTACTTCCAGACTCTTTCACGGGAGCCTCGAACAATGTTGAACGAAGCAGTATTAAATACAACAATACCAAGTGTAGCGATACAGATTGTAAAACAATCTTACAGCAGTAAATAAAATAAAAAATATAGAAACCTCATTTTTCCTACTTTGGTAACTCATCAATAATTGCATCATCGTTGAGCCAGGTCATAGGTCCACTGGAAGCTATTCCGAGCGACCAGTTTCATGAAGCAGTGAGGATGGCTCGTATGGACTTAAAAGGACAAACTCGTACTTACTAGGGCTATACAAGTACGTAAGATTATGGCCTCGATTGGCCTTGGAAAAAGTCGGACAGTCTCGGGTAGGAACTCGCCATATACGAGTTCAATTTGTTCGACAATTTAGGTAAAATTACACTTTAAGTAAAATTTTCGGGTTGTTTGAGAAAATTCTCTCTCCCACTCTTCCAACCTACACGCATATGATTGTAGTAGTAAGTGTACGTGTGACCAGCATTGCCATTTCCCAAGATCTCGCGTACGCACAGATTCCGAGTTAAGTGGATGACCCTGTATAATTCGTGCATGACTTGCACGATGACTTGCAATAATGCAATTATCGAAGTATTACTGTATTCTTTTTGTACTCTGTAAATTCTGAGATTCATATCTTCCATTTCTTTCTTCATAAACTCGTCGTGAGTTCTAAGATTAATATCTTCCATTTTTTCAATGATCCAAGATCGTGTCTAAATATGTTAAATTTACTTTTGCCTGTAAAAGTTATCTTACCTGAAAAGTTTCATTGTATAATATTATTTCTACATATAATATTTGGGAAATCCTCCAATCTCCTCTTAATATTTTCTCTGAGCCGTTGGATAGTGATATTCTTGACTTTGATAGGAATTACAGACAATACTTGCGAATGTAATATTTTTCAAATTATTTTTAATGTTTTTGAGTCGTTCTTAATTAATCAAACAAAAATACAATTACATTCATTCTTTTATTTCGCAACGTTTTTTATTACATATCTCTATTAATGTTCCTTCATATCGTAAATCTCTGTCTTTTTATAACATGCGATATTTCAGACAAATCTTGATCTTTTCTTTTTGAATGTGTAAATACATCTAAGAAACTATTATTTTCTACACTTATATATATATATATATATATATATATAAGTTAAGTATATTATATATATATATATATATATATATATATATATATATATATATATATATATATCGCATAAATATATATATGTTACGACGTATTGAATATTAAAGATGATATTTAGTTAATGAGTAGTGCAGAGTCATTGTTGATGTCATCAAGACAGTAATACGTAACGACCCTGCAATACGTTACACGTCAAAACAACGACGAGCGGCTGATTATTTGGATAGGGTAGAGTTGTTAAAAAGCGAATGCGGGCCACACATGATGAGAGTTCCCCGAGGCATGCTGCGAAACGGAACCTCGGTATCCGTTTTAACTTCGAAGTGAAATGGCGTTGTGAGACGATGTCTCATGCGAGGCAAGCTGAATCTCACGAGTCCTATTTATAACGGGTAGTAGGGACAGCTTCGATGCAATGAAATATCATTGCTATGCGAAAAAAGTTGCGATTGTTTAGGTACAGCGATAGGTATGTGTATTAAAAAGGTAAAAATATCACGTAAAACAGGAAAACGGTCTTAAAGAATCGGCTGATTGTCAGAAATATAGATTTAGAATTTGGTCCTTGTGTCCCCAAATATAGGAAACTTTTAATTTACTAAAATCTTGCTGAAAAGCACAATTTCCGTCGCAATTCATTTCGATTTGCACGCATTTTTATCGCTATACGAATTCCACATGTTTATATACGTGACTATGTAGGTGTGATATATTATCTGGCCTTAAGGCTATTTTTGATCTCCCATCTTCGACGGGATATGGTGACACTGCTTGGTTTGTATCATCAGTCTTCACTGTCATACCCGAAGCAAATATTATTCCTGTGTCCGTGATCTGATCCCGGGCACTAGAGAGAGTCGCACAACGGAGTCGCACGTTTCGATAAGTTTGAATAATAATAAAGCGAAGTGAATAGAAGTTTCAATAACTAATGAACATGTCGGAGAAATGGAAGGTAGAGCAACGATAATGAGGGTTTTGTAGAGTAATGTTGCAGAATAAAGAGTACAACTCACCTATTTTTATGATCTTGAAACGCATTACTATGGACAAGATTCTAAGTAACTTTTTCTTATTTTATGTTTAGTATTATATGTATTATATAACAATTCGTTTTAAAAATTGTTTATTTCGTAATTTTTCGATTTTTAGCGAAAGCAGTTACGTATATTTATTACATTTTTGACGAAGATCAGAACAAAGTCCAACATTTCATATATCAGTTGAATCGTTAAAAGTCATTTACTATTGCTACTTATTTCTGCATATGTACTATATATGATACGACATGATATGATATTATGTTATGTATGCGATATGTTGTATTCTGTCCATCTTTTAAACCCGCGCACCTATGTTCTGCCGTGTCGAGCCACTGCTTAACCAGAATCATTTTTACAACTGTTGTTCAAGAATGAACAACCTCGAACCGGATATATGTGCTATAACCTCCGGTTGAGACGGAGACCAAACCAACCTTTGCATCTCTCCTATTTTTTTCTACCCCAAGGAGTTCCATAAAAGGAGTTCATTAAGCAGTTTTCGATGCGATATGTCAACTTTCTTTTTTCAGACTCTCCGCCAGCCTTAAGCAGGATAGGAACAAGAAGAATCGTGTATTATATTATGGTTTATATATATATAAACCATATATATATATATATTACTGATACAGACTAATATATAATATATAATAAATATATACTATATAATATGTAATATATATATATATATATATATATATATATATATATATATATATATATATATATNAAAATGGCTTGACGACTGGTTTGCCTCAAAAGAGGAACAGTTCTTTTGGCGTGGCATTCACAAATTGCCAGAAAGATGGCAAAAATGTATAACTAGCGATGGGCAATACTTCGAATAAAACACTTTTTATCATTTTCATACAATAAATGTGTAATTTCTTTGCAAAAATTCCGGTTTCATACTTACATACCTGGTAAAGGTAATGGAATTTTGTCGGGATAAACGTCAGCGAGCTTGTATCAGCAAACGTGGATCTTTATAGAAGCGACGTGTAAAAGAAACCGAACTTTGGTGGTGGATCCGTTATGTTGTGGCTCATAGCCCACACATAGATTGTTCCACAGTTTATGGCGTAGGATCATTGAGACGTATTAGTGGCAAAACGATTCAATGCATGTGTAAAGAAAATTTTAAATGTGAAATGACAAGAAAGGGCACAGAACATAAAAATTGACAAAGGGAATATCCAACACGATGCAGGTCCCAAGAGTAAAGCAAAAATAGTTGCAATTGTAACCATTTTCAGTTTTGGACTGCTTGTCAAATCAAGGTTTAAACTTGAATCCGATTGAAAATCTGTGGACAATACTAAAATTTATAGAACATTTATAAGATGAATATGATTTCCCATCACGTAATCTCGATGAATTTTTTATTGGAGAGCGATTTAACGTTCCCGTACCTAGCATTAAGCGTTCAGACGATCAGTATATAATATATTGTTCATACGGTATTATTAGTATTTATTGACAAACTGCATTTTTCTCATACGTTCGGTATTATTGACAATACATTCACTTTCCAATTAGCTTTCGAGGATCTCTAGTTAAGATGTCTGACCAAAAAGAAACTTGTGCAACCACTATTTGAATATAGTCAACGCAAAAGCCAAAGAACACTTGTATCCGAAGACATAAAACGCGAAGAGTAAAAATATTTTTCATGAAACCACCTCGTCAACATTCGAGATATTGACAATACGTCAATCTATTCCATAATATGATGAATGTTGAATAATACTGACAATATTATGTTGACAATATATCGTTTGAATATGATCGTTTGGCACTCCTGTAATATCGAGAATTCTGAAATATCGACGATAATATTTCTCAACAGACATGGCCCCATGTGCGCGGGATTGAGATGCGACCAACCAACGTAGGGTAGACAGTTACCTGTGTCGGCTCAACTACACGACCTTCGCCATCATAGGTCGGGTTTTTAGAGACGGTACCGGTACAGGTGGCACGCTACTTATCCGCTGACGATCTTCGGGGAGGCACAAAGTCTACGTCTAGCAACCTTATTGGCCCATCCGACCCAACAGTTGGCTATAAACCATTATCGCCACGAATCCAACATCAAACCAGCAAGATTAAAGGACTTTACCTCCGGGGCTGATCACGGCCCCCGTGGTATCAAAGAAAATCATTATTGAGACTGTCGTAACAGACAAATGACCTGTCACGGTTACTATTAGTCGGTACAACCTCCGTTATTGGTAAGACAGTGCTTTGGGTATTTGAATAAGTCGCCACTCAAATACTAAATCATTATAAATCCCAATGAATTACAAAGGTGAAAGAGGCGAAGAACAAAGGTGCGCAATCTCTCAAGAAGTAAGCACAAATTTGGTTGACGGAATGACAAGACAAATTGCAGCCGTGTTAAGTGCAAAAGGGTCATGTACAAAATATTGTATTCGTTTAAAGCTTTTATTTTTATTTCTTTTTCGCGCGTTCCAAAATGCAATCAGAAACATATCTTTATAACTCGCAAGGTAAATAAATAATAAAACTTTTACAGGTTATTAACGTAAAACAAATGTAAATTAATATACGTGACATGTTCCTTTCATTCCCGATTTATAAATAAATTATTATTTTCTACAAAGAGCGATGTATTGGTTGAATTTTGCTCTTTGCTGTAAATATACGGCTGCCTACGCCAGAATGTAGTATAATTCTAACTTTGATTTAACTAAAGTTGTTTGCGAATATCTCGGAAGTTAACGAGTGGTGGTTATATGTATGTATAGAAAAAGTCCTTCAGAATGTTGACCTTTGCAATACATTTGAATCCATTTGCCATCGAAGTTGGTGACATGTATCGTATTCGGTATAGTTATCAATTGTCGCTTTGGGCGACGATTATCAAGCGTTGTTCAGTAATTTAAAAAACGGAGAGGATTTTAATTTTTCGAAGTGAAAGGTAAAGATTTTCTAATTAGAAAAAGTTCCAAATATGGAATGAAAAGAAAAGTTTAAATAACGGAAAGTAAAATCCAAGATTAAACAAATCGAGAATACTTCATTTCATGGACAGAATAATAGATCCACAAATAATTAAGTCATATTTGATAGCCAAGACAAATGTTAATAAGCAAAGAACTTTGATGATCTTGAAAATACTGTCAAGATAACCTCCACAGAATGTTTTTCATCGCAATTAGATACACACCTTGAAACTATTAAAAAACCTTCTTAGTTATTCTTTCTTGCCTTTAAATGTAGCGGAAATAATTTAGATGGCCGATTTAAAATTAACACCCTGTACATACATGTAAATGTATATACGTAGAAAAGAGTTTTTAACATTCGATAGAAACGAAAAATCTTATGACGTCCAAAGGGTTGGTCCATAATAACAAATATACGAATCGAAACTGCGCAACTATACTTTCTTCTAGACGAAATTTGTTCTAAATTCTAGAAATTCTGTCTAACGAAGCATAAAGTGCAATGTGCGATTGTATACTTTATATAGAAATCCGAGACATCTCACACTTCAATTTAAAATATCTGTCGAATTGTTGACTTTCTCGATATTGTACCTCAATACACACTTTTTACAACAAACTTGACCTTCATATGATGTCGTATATGCATCTTTCTACAAAGAAAACAATCACGTCAAATTACGTCCCTCTTGAAATCATCCAACTTTTATTCGAAACATTTCTCGTTGAAATCATTACTTACTATCATTCATTACTAGTAATCAAAGTGGTTCCACTTACATGCCCCATGACGTATAATGAAATTGGAGTTGAAGACTTTACCATTAAATGAATTAGTGAAATTAGTTGTAGATTTCGTGGAAAAGATCTTGTGCCTCCTGATTGTGGAAAAAAAGGTAAGACAAAATATAAACATGAAAAACTTAGGATTCGAAATATTGTACTATCCAAATTTGATAACATCCTCAGTGGTTCGGTTGTTGAAAATCGAAACTAAATAGAAGCACGATATTTGTAAAAGTTCAGATACGTTGAGAGAACATTCACGGCTTATAAATTGATTTTGTCCGATAAGAAGTACCAACTGATTAGTTAAAACTATATATATAAATTATTGTTACATATTGTAATGTAAATTACCACAAATAATAAATAACAATTATGGAATGAGTCCTACACATCACATATTACGTTTATGATAATTTTTTCTATTATATGTTCAACCGAAATTTTTTATCAATCTACCTTTTTGGATTACATTCAATCATTCTTCAGAAGCAAAGGCCCCCGCATTGGATATTTTCATATCAAACTTATAAAGCTTTTTCAGAACATGTATTTTAATTGAGAAAATCATATTTTTAATATACGATATAAAATATTGTTCAACGTTCCATCATATTAGTATTTTTAATACATTTTGCATATATTTTACCCAGCTTGTGCATATATTTTACATAAACTTTGCATATATTTTAACATAAATTTTACATAAACATCCACCGTCTAGTTATGAGACTCTACCACTATAATTGTGTCGAACGTTTGAAACAAATTTGGAAATATAAAAAAGAATTACAAGTGCAATATGTTTCGTAGAAATCAGAAAAGTATTTAAACCATCAATTATCCATTATATTAATAAACCTCTACATTTAATGGCATATAACTATATGCTTAAGATGCTTGTTCATTCAGTATACTAATTGTTTACTAAATATATGTTTGCATTTATTAAATGTTTTCTACTCTCTACGTACATATGTACGTCAGAATAGTTTGAAATTTTACCAATATAATTACAACGGTTATGTCTCATTAAAGAACTAATGAAATTTTTTAATATTTTATGTGACACTTACAATATGGACATGGAAGTTTTCTATGGTAAATATTCAAATACGTTCGTGCGCGGGCCAATGTATGCTTAGAGAAGAATCACCTATAACTAACATTCATATTGTCATTATGAATAGAGCTAAGATAGAATTTGTAGAAAAATCTCTGTAGAAAAATTCGTATACGCTGCTTGTAAAATAATGTACACAAATAGTCACGAGAACGCCTACACAGTTCGATGAAACGAAACATGAAAATTTTCCTAGATAATTTTACGATAGATTTTCGTATACATGAGACAGTTTTTGAACCGGGACGATAAATTAAAAGTTGATGGCTCTTTTAGTTCATATTGTTAACGATGCTATTTGTTATTTGAATAATATTTTTCACATTTTCCATGTTCATTGCTACTCAAGATGCATATTCATTGTTCTTCATAAATCCGAAAATTTATAAGAGAATTATTAATTAATAATAAATAAATGAGCCTTCAGGCGATTAATATTATTGTCAATATTATAGTCAATATTTATGGTTCTCGACATTGTATCGATAATAGACAATGCATGTACATGAATCGACGATACTCGTCGTTTAGAAACGTCTTGCGAACCTTGAATATTAACTTAAATATTAAACGTCTGAACGCTCTTTAAGGGTCTAAGAACAGACAGAGGAAATTTCGCGACGTTTCGAAGTTTCATTTGTATAATTGTATGTATAATTGCATAATTGTATATTTGTATAATTGCTCAATTTTTTCCCCTCAAAATATTCTAGTTAATCAAGTCTCTAAAGAGGCAAGAATCAATGTTCATAATCAATCGACCATCGAATTATGGGATTTTCACAATCAATCTAACGATATGGAATTTTTAAATCAAGATTTTTCTTATTTCTAGTGCGTGCTGATATTATGTTGATTACTCAAGGCTTCTGTTTACGTCAGTTTCGCCGTTTCTCACAGTTTCCTAAACCGACACGCGGCGATATTCGAAAGAAAATAAGACAACAAATGTTGCTAGAAATGTGTCCCATTTGTTAGAGCACAGTAACTTTAAATCTATTTTTTCAGAGATAAAACACATCGACGCCTACGATACGTCTTTTGGGACGAAGAGCTGAAATTGGAGGAATTCTTCTTTGTTTGCTACAATCTTATCGTATAATATTTTTAATTCTATAGATTAAACAATTGATCGATTAAAATTCGTACTCATCCTGCAGATTAAACATCATTTTCAATATATTCTTTCCGACTTTTCTCATCAAATATTTACAAGTTTTTCCATTTAATAAATATTACATTAATAAATTAATACATTTTACCAATAGATTAAAATACTTTGTGACCTTTGTCCTTTAAATCACAGAAACCATCAACTTTTAACTTGCTTCTGGTCAAAGTGTGCATAATTAGCTATTAGTTGTTCGCTATATTTATGTGCGTCATATTCTGTGAAAATTTACCTTGTAAATGAACGATACCATCAGCTTTTCCAAGAGCGTTTACGGACGAGCAAACGTATTCTCCAAAGTCCTTCTTTTCCAGAGAATTGACAGTAAGATTCATCTGCCAAGAGTAATCGTTCAATGCGTATTCTGACATTTTATATTTTTCACTGGGCAGCAGCTTTTCACCTGCATAAGAAACGAGAATGTTACATTGTTTTTGATACATGCTTATTTATACAAACAAAACATACATTTTTTTTAAAATTACACAGAACGATAGAGATATATACAATACTGCTTGCGCGTAATGAGTTTAGTCAAACAATGGAATAATTCGAGTATTTCGCGAAAATAAATTTGCGTATTTAATAAACGGTCTGCTGAAATCGTTAGCGACATAAAGACGAGAAATTCAGTTGATTTGCGATTTTTGTAGGTATTGTACGCGTTTTCAACCCAGCTTTACTACATATGTACGTAATCCAGCTCATCCAAAGTTTCTGTGACTTGTACAGGATCCGGCTGAACAGCACGTAAAAGTGGACATGACGCGATTCATCGTGGAAAAATAAGAAAAATATATAGAATAACATTTTTTAATTTTTGCCTTAGTTCTCGGAAAGATGAAGTTTGAAAATTTATGAACATGGTTAATTCCAGATTCTACGTACAAAGTGTTTTATGAAAAAATTCTATTCTACATTTTTGACTCAAGTCCACACGTAGAATGATCTCCTGTTGATTATTTAGTGCTGTCCAGTCTGGGATTAACCGTGTTCAAGTATACTTGATAAATTTTCAAGCTCGATTTTCTCGAAAACTAAGCCGAAAATGGAAAAATGTTATTCTATATATTTTTCTCATCTTTCTACAGACTCTGTACAGATTTCCAAATCTTAAGCTACAAGGCTATACTTTTATCCGAAAAGATGATGCACGTGTATTGCTTCCAATCTCTCAATAACGCATGTACAATTTTCTAACTGTAACGAGTTATTGCATATTGTTGAAATTACGAACTTAAGACACGTGAATTGCTAGCAAGAAGTTACATCCCTAGCTTTTGAGTCAAGGGAAGAAAAGCAGCGCGTATTAAGAGTGAAATTTATTATTTCGGCTCATTTCAATCGATTGAAACATAAAATTGTAAAGTAATAATCTAGCAGAATGGGACTGGGAATACGAAAACAGCTAAATAAATCGAAAATGGAGCAAAATAAAAAATAAAAAATGTGACGAATTTCTTTAATCAAAAATTTAAAGAAGCGTGTGTAATTGCTGTCGACGAATCGCTAATGAAATATAAGAGACGCTTATAAGCAACTTAATCCATCGAAAAGGACAAGATTCGGTATTAAATTTTATAAATTATGCCAGTCAGAATCGGGTTATTATTACGACCTTAAAATATACACAGGTAGTGATAAAATAAATTCTAACGACGGTGCATTGGAAAGTGTTGTCAAAGAGATATCACAATCAGTGTTACACAAAGGGCTAAAACCAATGCCGTTGGGACAGTACGTCTGAACAGGAAGAATATGCCAAACGATTTTGTTAAAGCAAAATTAAAAATGGGAGAATGTAGAATGAGAAGCTGCAATGGAACACTGATATTAAAATGGAAATATAAACAAGACGTTTATATTATTTCTACAAAACACGAAGCCGCCAGAAATGAATGAACAAGGCAAAAATCAATTCAATTCTAACTCGAAACCAAAATGTGTCATTAAGTACAACAAAGGAATGATTGAAATTGATCGGCAAGACCAAATGCTAGCGTGTT
Organism: Bombus waltoni; assembly: GCA_014737395.1. NCBI lineage: Eukaryota > Metazoa > Arthropoda > Insecta > Hymenoptera > Apidae > Bombus > Bombus waltoni. Next base: position 2,566,363 of record JACXII010000021.1, read on the forward strand.
TCCCTGTTATGAGGAAATATACAAAAGGATACCGAAAAGTTTTCTTTTATGCGTTTGATATTGCACTTTTTAATTCCTACATTTTGTTCAGCAAAATAAATAGTAGAGAAAAACATAGTTGCGCTGAATATGAAATCGATATAGCCGAATCATTACGAAAGAATGTACCGTTACCAGAATATAAACGAGGACGATTATCGAACGGAGATTTGTCACAGAGACTGCACGCGCAATGTTGAGGTTAGGTTATAAGAGGTTAAGCATATTGACCCGATACCATCGAAATCAAAGTCATCAAGAGCTTGTAAAGTTTGTACGAGACACAAGAAACGCGGCGAAACAACATGGGGGTGTAAAAGATGTAAAGTTGCATTGCAAGTACCAATATGCTTTGAAAAATACCATACGATTGAAGATTATTAATTTTCTGTACATTTTTTCGGAGAGTTAGTAAGTTAAAATAAGGATTTATTCAGAAATCGTAATAAAATGTTATTGATCTATTATTTACTTTAAGATAATAAACCTGTCTTGTTCACCAATGAATCGCTCGTAATTATTTATCAACAACTTACAAAATTAAACCAGTTGCACCTTACACGTGTATTTACGTGCCATAAGACGTGTGCGATTTTCACAACTTTCGGCTTAGCCGAATGGTGAAATAGCGCGACGCGTGACCGACCTTGTTTACAGCACACGCCATCGGAACTTCAATCGTAGAGCAAGGGATTAAGGTGTCACATAGTATGTCACCAACATCACCTTCTGCACGCGGAAGTGAGTGTTTGGATTCGGATCGGTTTCTGGATTGTGAGAGTAAGTAGAATAATTTTGAAGAGAACGAAAACCTGTATTAATAGAACCTTTGCTGGATGACGAGCTAAGTTTGTATATATGTCGAACGTCGTCTCAATGAACTTAATATCCCTCTTCAAAGTTTTTGCACAAGTATTTTTACAGTAAGAAGTCAGACGGACGCGCTTAGAAAGAAACTGGCTCTTTGGATAATCGTGTACAAGAAGAAGATATAGGAATGTTATCACTATTTCAAAATTTTTACCACTGTAGATGTCAACACGAAATTCATATTAAATATAATAAATTAACATTTAAGGGCAAAAGTTAATAGCTCTTGCCATTATTATCCTCAAAATGAGGATCCTCGTAAAAGTAACCTTTGGATTAATAAGCCTTTCATGAAAGATATCTCTCACGCGCACTTAATTATTGCGCACTTAAAAAATTTTGTTTGAGCTGCCTTCTGACGTTACTTTAATACCCATACATAAAATGCAATCATTGTCAGAATTTTCAGACATCACCGGAAGAAAAATATTCACCTCCTAAAACTATTGATCTGTTAGTTTTATTTTCTAGTTATTTATGCGAGAAGACTAGTCAGTCCTATCGCTTGTAAGAATAAAACCAGGAAGCAGAATAAATGTTAATGTACCGCCTCGTCTTTCAGAAACAACATTCTAACCACGATTATTAAATATTCTTGTAAAAAAGTAACAGCAGCATTGCACTAGTGCTATTCGAATTAAATATCCTCTCAAAATTTCAATTCTATTACATTCAGTTTCAATTTTCAATTCTTTTATTATCACTTTTTCAACTGCTTGGTTTCTGTTTATTTTAAGAACTTTTCATTGTATAACAATATATTTAAAAATAAATAAACAAAATATTATTACACATCTCTACACTGCAGTTTATGAAATAATTCTTCTGTTTTCGCCAGTCCTCAAGTATAAGAAGCTTGAAAACCATTGTTGTAGACTAACTACAATTAAAAGAAATATGATGATACTTTTCAGATTTTTAAGTATACATATGTCAGTAAAAGAGCTGCAGAATAAAAATTTATTTTTCATCATATATAGCCGCTTTAAATACTTAAATAAAAAAGCGAATAAAGTAAAATTTGGAACCATTCTCATTGGAGCAACCGATTTCATCTGTAATATATGCTTCTCAAAAGATTCTGTGAAATGTTTAAAATTTATATAATTTCCGATTGTATGCGATTAACTGGATTGTGAGTGACTAATCGTTGCTTTGATCTTTCACCGATGAATCCTATCAGACCCGAATGTTGCTTGTTTACTTTGGAACAAGTACCTATTTGGAGAATACACTGACTACGTATGCACATATTTTCTCCGTTCTCTTTAACAGAGAAAATTATTTTATGTGTAATTATCTTGCTCTAAATAAATATTTTCCTAAAAAGGATGTTATTATATTCATTGCGATTTAGTTGCGGATATGTTGTTACTCAACAATTGTTATTGTACATACTGTTATGTTCAAACGCGTAATATTGCGTGCTCGCTAAATTACTGAAATGATTGCGTAACCCGAAGACAGATATGTGCGTTCCACGGATTAGGAAAAATGGCTTTATTTTTTTCTCATGTGAAATGCGTAATCTAGCAGATTTGTGTTAATATAGTGTGATAAAAACTCGGTGCTATCGTTCCTCTCACCCATACATAACACATTCATATAATTCATTGGGCAATTAATGTCAAATTGAAGATTGTAAACAGCCCAGCCACCTTAGCCAACTGTGCGCGCCACAGCGAACTATGTGTTTCTCACTGCGCTCTGATAAACCAACACCACTAAATTGGTGTATTTTATTATATATCGTACTTTATAAAAACTAAAAAATCCGCAATTAATTGAGAACAATTCCAGATAAACAATAACTGATAGTAACAAAAAAAAAAAAAAAAAAAAAACAGAAAACGCGTTGTTAAGGTCAAAATGGAAGACCTCCTCGATCGGCCATGCAGTGATTTACTTTAAAGTGGGGAGATCTCCTTCTTCGCTTGGCTAAGTACTTAGAATCAGGGCAAGAATATTGGTCGATGGCCTGGGTAGTTCAATTGGGAAAACAGCCGCCGAATGAAAGATCCGACTTCAAGTCCAAGGGGACACAGCAAGCTCGATCGGCTGAATATTTTCCTCCTTACAAGATAGCTTCAAGGAACATTTCGGATAAGTGAAGAAAAAAGGAGGATGCGACATTTTAAGGGCTTATAGCACTCATCTTTGATTCTAGAAGCAATCCTCTCGATGTAAAACCAATTTTTACTATTTACTAGCCTTTCGTATCATAACTGAGTCTCTTCACAACACATTGAATTTACACGCTTCATAAACACATTTGTAATACAAATCTTCATAGTTCAAGTTTGATATGTCTTCTTTCCATTGCTACGCATATCTCACATCTGGCAATCATATATCGACGTACATTTTCAGATATCGCTTCCGTTCTACGCACCGTCCAACACGCATTTTCTACTTGTTGTCGTAATTCCAGCGCATTATTGGCCAACCAGACCAAAGTTTTTAGGCGACCAAAAGAAAATTCAGAGAATTCAAGTCAAACGATCAAGCAAGCTTTTCTTATCCGCCTCTCTCCGAAGGTTTGATTTACACGCTGTCTCGCGTTAACCAGCTAATAATAACGTGTATACACGTCAATCCAAAATTTTATTTCGGCGCGGTTGACGCGTATACTCGTCACATGAAATAAAAAATTACCATTTATTGTAAAAACACAAACTTTTAGTGAAAAGTAATATAAATGACATTTAGTGGTATGCTCGCTTTATATTTTCAGTAAACCTATTATCTACTGTATAAAAAGAAGAAAATAGCTTAAAAAAAGAGATTGATTTCCCGAATTGTCCCCTATACTTGCTTATTTTATTTTTTTTTATTTTTGTTTACTTTATTACGTTCTGACAATTTTTAAATTTTTAATAAGAATAGTTTTTTTTTCAACAATGAATTGTTAATTTTTTATCGAATAAAAATATAATCCTTCCTCGTTTTGTTTTGCTTTTTAGCGAGAAAATTTTGAAACGAAACTCCGCAATTAACAGATTAATTGATTAGCGTGGTTGAGCATACTGAAATTACACGCAGAATTGCTCTTGGTACGACTTCAACCAGGTCATTCGTCAAAAGATTCCAATAACTTTAGCTCTAAATTCTGTTCGGAAGTAGAACTGGTCCTAAAATTCCGATTCGTAGATTCGTGAAGAATTTCTCTTGATGCCCTGATTTGGTAGTTGCGTGAGAATTGTCATCCGACATTTCATGACTACTATGAAAGTTTGTAACCTCATTCGTCAGCAACGTGTACGACAAGAAGTAAATTCGGGTTTACAGTGTATTTTGTCAATAACCATTGACAAAATGCCAATCGTTTCAGACAGTTGAGACAAAATTTCAAAACTTGTATACATTGAAGGTGGTACGGACAAGGTAATTGTTTAGGAATGGTTCACCGATAGCACATTGACATCCTTTGAATACTTCTTTCTGGATCCTCTTCTACCATCCCCGAAACATATTCTTTCGTATCAGCGGCAGAAACAGATCGCGGTCACGTAAACTTTGAAACGTTGGAAAAGCTTCTTAAACAGTTTTGGAGAAGGAATACGGCTACTGAGATTTTTTTTTTTGCGTACGAGCGGTGTAGTTAGTTTCATATACGAAATGTAACGTAATATTACCATTATAACGTAATACTGGTGATTTCCGCGTCACAATAATCAGTGGAAATAAATAATAATGGAATTTTAAATATCACGAGAATAACGTTTACCGTACTGGATGAATACTGAAGATTTGTACTACTTTTGTGTGTGTGAAGTAATGTTTGCTGGTATCAGTAACAATCTTGTGTTTACAACCTTGAAATAATACTTCTCATTTCTGCATGTTCGAAATATGATCAAGATATGGAACGCTAATAAACGATAAAAGTCGATTTTACACCGAAAGGATTGCTTTTAATACTTATCTACTTGTCTGTTTCTTTTAATACTTATCTATTTATTGCAGTACACATCTGTTCCTCGTGGTGACTGCTATAAGCCTTTCAAGTATCGGACACTTTTTTTATCAGTCTGTACAAACTGAGGTGCGAGATATTGAATACCTTTTTAAATAAATTGTGCTCAAGGGGAATTATAAAAAGGAGATTTAAACACAGTTCGGCATATACGAAAAAGCTTGCATCGTAGGAGCGTGCGAAATCGTCCCGAATAATGTATCAGACAGGACTCGGGTTATAAACGTGTAGGGATAATCTAAGATCGTATCGCTTTGGCAAAAATCGGTCGGAATCAGTTTAAGAATGCGATAAGAAGCGTATGGCTAGTAATGCCGATTCGCTGTAAAATGTTATTTGACATTGATATCTTCGTTTGTTTCAAGTTTTAGAGGTCCACTCCAACAGCAGGCCGGCCGAGCATGGAACGATCGCGGTACAAGTCTGCGACTATCGACTAAGGATGGGCGTGACATTAAATGGAACTTTATGTCTCGGATCCTTTGTGTCTCGACCTGGAAAAAGATGAGAGTGTTTCTTATGCCCTCTGCGATTTGCTACGGCGAATATGGGGCTTATATTACGGATAACTTGTCTGTGGTTACATTTAACATCCAATTAAATCGTCAAAATCATAAAGTCAGCGACATAAAGATGTAAAGATAGAGCGCGTGAGCGAGCTGAAAAAACGATATAGGAATAAAAAGAGGCCTGCATAGAGGCCCTTTACGTCCTTGTCCAATAACGCAATCACATTCGGTGCGCGTGTCTAACCAGACAAGAACAGAACAGTCTTCTATACAGCGTCCTCTTTGTATTCCCATATACAACATATGTATATGTGTACAACATATGACTTGTATACTCTATCTTTGTATCTTTATGGTGCGGAAGAAATTCGCTATAACAGCGAAAACATCTTCGCTTGTTAAGCTCTCGAGCTGTAACTGACAGTTGACAGTAGTGGTAAGCTACGCGCATGAGACGAATCCCTAGCTTGCTGTAATTTGTTTTTGTACAACATGTTTGATTTTAACGTACACGCTATTATTTCTTCTTTAAACGATCTTTATTCTCTAACTGTAAAAAACGCAAAAGATTTTCCATATGAATATCGTTTGATCTTGACAAAAACATAATAAAACAACTCAATATTATTTAACAGCGATCTAAATTTAAAATTAAATCTCTTTGTTGATACATGCTACTTTGTAAAAAATAAAAACGTTTTGTTAAAAGAGAAGAAAGGGGAAATGTTCGAGAAGCTAGTTTAGAAGGTTGTAAAAACACATTCTGGTTTTAATAGTAAATTACTCATTATGGTATACATATGTATGTGTGCTGTTTCAACGAAACGTTGATTTCGAAGAGGAAAGTATATACCAAATTGTGCAGACTCTTCTTGGCCTCGATCAAAACAGTGATTACGTTAGACTCATTTTTCACTATTATTGCCTACTTAATGACTCATTTCTAAATGAATTACGTTCAGAAAGAGCTATATGAAGTAGATCGCTTTTCACCCGTTTCTGTCCGATCAGTCTCGGCCCGTTTCTGTCTGGTTTTCGCCCGGTCAAATTGAAGATCGTTTTAAGAAACGGAGGATCGAAGTCGACGAAAAATTTGAGTATAATCTGTTTCTTGGAGCGTTGTTCAATTTGACCGGGTGAGAAGCGAACGGGCCGTCTACTATATATAACTCTTTTTTAGTGTAATTTATGTGGAAATAAGTTGTTAAATGTCTGTCACTCCCGCAAAGTCGATGAAAGGGTTCAAATAAAATCTCGTTCACTTGTCTGAATTATTTCTTAAAGTTGACTGTCTTCGATTTATCGTCAATTGGCAAATGTGTTGTATATAAAAATGATATCATTTTTAGATTCCTGAAAATGTTTTATCTGGATAACAGTGGCAAGATATATGTACATAAAATAACTTTTTCTGTTAAAAAAAGAAGAATGCAAAGAAGTACGTGCATATGTAGTGCCCTCCAGATAAGCACTGATTTCAAAATAAACAAGTGTATTTGCAATCCAGTTAATCGCTCGCAATCGCAAACCATAATTTTTAAACTTTTCGCACAATCTTTTTACAAGTATGTATCGAGTCTCAATGAAAATGATTCCTGACTTTGTTCCTTTTAGATATTTACAAAGACTGCAGGTGACTATTACATATTATACTTAAAATTTTGAAAAGGTATCATATTCTTTTAATTCTTTTTAATTTAATTTAATTGAACTTTTATTTGTATTTTTTATCATCGTATATTTTTAACCTATTTATATATGAAATTTTTATGGGTTTCGTTTAGAAATTATTATCGTGTAGTAACTGATTCATTTGGAAAAGCAAAACTATCGTGATGCTGCGCTCGATAGATGTATCATTCATAAAATTTATTAAAAAGTTGATTGCGTAAGATTTAGTACATTCGTATGTAGTTGATTCTAGTATTAAGTTTCAAGTAAATTGTCGTATATTGATAAGTCACAAAATTAACTTCAAATACCTTTCTTCAATTTTCGAAAACATTTTCGTTAGAAAATTGGGTATGAGATAACCTTTTAGATTTCTTCTTAGTCTCTGATATTATATTACAAGAAAGGAATCAATTTAATTTGAAATAATCCGTTCTCCAAGTACTTTCTATATACGAAACAAGGTACACATTATACGTACACAAGCACGCATTATATAATAGTTATCGAAATGGACAAGTAAGTAAAATCAATATGTCCTTTGGCAAATGTTAATTCGTCGGTGATCATTAATACCAAAAGCTGTTTATATTTTTTTCTTCTTAATTATGTGTATTTTAAGTATTTAACTGTGATAAATGTTCATTACCAGTATTTTGATGCCAAGTATTCAATGCTTGTGGCGAAGCTTCTACCTGGCATTGAAGAACAACGTCACTTTCGATCGGTGCTGCCACTAGTTGATTTGTTACTTTTATAACAGGTGGAACTGAAACAAAAATAGTTTTGTAATTATACCCACATATATAGAGGGGAATGAAATACGAAGAAGAAATATCAGTTGCATACATTTTATTATCTAAATGTAATTGTATGTAGTGTGATCTAAATTGCAAATGATTGCTCAGATTCCTATTTTTATAAATACATCCAAACAAATGCAACTTCGATAGAGACTTGTTTCACTAGTCACTAGATACTATGACTTCGGATATTTTATATATTTATTATGTTACTAATTTACAGATTATGTGAATTCTATGCACATTTACATCTTTAAAGTTTTAATAAATGCATAAACATCTGGAATTTGGTGATAACAAATTTCCTAGAACGATTCAACGAAGACAATGCAATATTATATTATGTTTATTACAGTACTTTATTAGGACTACATCCTTATTGGTTTATACGGAGTGTTTATTTGAAAACTTAGCGTCTAAATATCTGGAATACAACGCAGTTTCGGTAGAAGTGTCTTCAAGGTTTTCCTTTTTTTTTAAATGAAAATCATATTTTTTCTTTGCGGATTCTTATTTCACGGGAACGAGGAAAAAACTTTTATGTGGAATATTTTTTTATCAGACTTCATTTTAAAAATGTATTTCAGTTTTGCTGCTTTCAAAATAGAGGATGAAAAATTAAGTAGTATAAACAGAACTCCTTTAATGTTTCTGATCATCATTAGATGGTAAGGTCAAATCAATAACATTTGTGCTTCTATTTTATTATACAAGTAATCACAATATTTTTGCACAATCTTCATAGGATGTTTGCAAAAGTTTGCGCTAAAAAGTCATACAATCTGTTTCCAAGTTCGATTCTCACTTTTCTCAAGGTTTCTTTTATAATATGTTGGCAATTCAAATGTTCCACCGACGTCTACGCGTAAATGCATAGATTCTACCGTGCTATCTTGTTTTCTTGATTTAGCGTGACCCTCGACTTTTGATCGATTGACTTGATTTGAATTATGTACTGGCTCGCCGCGTATCTCTTGACTATGCCTTTATAATGATCTACACATATAGCCTGGTATAACATAGCAGAGTGTCTCATACATTTTTCGCTGTTTTTTTCTCTTTCTTTTTGTTCATATCATTTGTACTGCTTAATTAACTGCATACACTCATCATTGCGTGTACCGATGTAAAGCGCTATAACTTATCTTCCGATTCTTACATAATGCTTCTCTAATTTATTTACTATTCTTTGTTTTAGGTTCTCAATATTTTTTTGTCTTTGTTGAATGGCTGTCGACATCTTCTGATTCGTTGATTTTTTTTTACGAGGGCATTTAAAGTCTGTAGTATTCAAGGAAATAAATTTTTATTTTATTAAATATCTTTTCAAAACGAAGTCTGGATTAAAAGTGTTTCATACTAAAGCCTCTTCGTCTTTCTGTTCCTGCAAAAAAAAAAGAGGAAGAAAGATATGATTTCCACCAAAAAAAAGGATTCTTCAGACCTTAAGGACACGTAATAAATAAAAAATTAGTAGGGTAGTTGTATTTCCACTTCGAAATCGTGAATCTTTTGTACTCAACATTTTTTTTGCAAATGCGTCATGCACGAGATATCTAGACGTGAAGTTTTCAAATGAACAACCTGTATAATTTATATATATTATAGTTTATTGCAATCGTATAAACCCAACCCAAAGGCTTAAGACGATTAAAGAAAGCTATTTCTCAAATCGAACTCACTTTCATTTTTAATATATATGAAATAAATTCAGCACACGTTTTATGTATATATAGTTGTAAATGTTAAAGACTGATATTGGACAAAAAAGTAAACTTCACCTAGGAACTCATTACACATTGGGTATATTCTGTTTGAACGTAAGATGCAATAAGGAAAAGAGAACTAATTGGACAGGCGAAACGTATGAATGGACAAGGAAAAGAAAAAGAAACGAGCATATTCTTTCACTTTGTGCATGGAATGAATCACACCAGTTTTTTACTGACAAATATAAATATATTGTTACAATGTATTTTGATAGGGTGCTCCTTTGAGTTTAATTTCCCACACAAAATGCTCTGTATGGTTTTGAAATATGGAATTCATGGCAAGTACAGGGTCTCTTGAGAAGAAATCTTGAGTCGGCCAAATTCTCAAAATTCAACTTTAGCAAAATAGTCTTTTCCGCTGTTTTCGTGATTTCCATATATTTCCGTAGTCCTCTCACGATTCCATAGAACAAGATTAAATCAAATCTTCCATAGGATCCCTTATCTTCCGGGTAGTGATCAGAGTCGATGCTGACATACATCTGGGAATCTTTGTACACGGTGGTTGTGTAACGAGCAAAAAATATCGTGTGAGAAAAGTCATGTAAAAATTGATTTGAGACAATGTGTAAACCTTGTGTTGAACTAATACAAACTATATAAAAAGCAATTTAAAATATAGATATATATGAAAATATATATTATATATATAAATATATATATAAAATATATGTATTCACTAAAGACGTTTGATTTAATAAACACATATAGATGTATTTATTTAAAAAAAGGATTGAAATAATAAATATTTCGTGTAGGATACGCATGATTTTTGTGACATTTTCTGCGAATTAATCAGTGTGCGCGTTTGTCAAACTAAAACGCGTAAACGCTGCAAAACGCGTGAAGAAGACTCTATAAGTGCGAATTTAAAATAATGCAATTTTGTTCCAATTATCCTTTTTTTTTAAATAGCAAAATACAGTTTTCGTCACAATACGATGTGAGCAGCGATCGTTGGAATAGCTTAGACAACTGCTAGCGTATACAATATATCGCCCCGATGACGGGCCCTCGATCAATGGAGTCGCCAAATCATCGAATGAAATGACATCGATCAGAAAACTGTCGGAGCCGCCCTGTAAATCCCCGATATTTGGCTGGACAGAGGATGGGGTGGTTGTATGACATAATTGTCTACCGGCCACGGATGCTTTGGCGAATATCTGTGTTGTACTGGATGGTACGGTACCACCACTGACGGTCGGACCAAGACGTGGCGCACAGTGGGCCCGATCGCGATTCCAGCGGATCAAAAGTCCGGCAACAAATTGCGTTTGGTGCACGAGATAAACATCCATTTGAACGTACAGTGTGTCAGAGATAAGGAAATCAACAAACAGATGAATAACGGAGTTAAGAGAGCACAGAAATGTCAAACTGGAAGTTTTTAACACGTTCAAGACATTTGCGTTTTATTCCAATCTTCATAATATAAATTACATTTTTGTAAATTAAAATTGCAAGCATAAATGGCGTGAATCGCCGGTGGCTCGCCCCGCCTGCTGGTCAGAAAGAGCTGTGACACAGAAAGAAGTGCAGATTGTGGACCCCTGATAGGTCACGTTAGTTTGAACGTGTTAATCCATCGCAGGTAAAGCGGTACTCGTCTAACATCCGTGCTGTTCTTATGCTTTCAAAATTTGTTTTGTAATTTACAGACGTTTTCGAGAGAACCTGGATAATAATCAAAAGGGCATGTTTTATTAAGCAATTCGTTGTTATAGGAGTTTCCAGTTAAGTAAGAGACAAAAAATAGCATAACGCTGTATTAACATTCAATTTTTCTGTGCACTTTTGTGCATCAAAACTTCACAAATATGGTATGCAGTTCATAGTGCAGATTGCGTGTTGTTCGATTTTAGCAGTCTGTTCTCGCCAGAGCTTTTGGTGGTAATATTAAAAATTATAATTATTTAATAATATAATGAAAAATCTCTGATACACCAGAGTTTGAGCTCATCCTAAAATTTCATTACTTCCTTAAAAATACAACTTTTAGAATTCGATGAGAAAAATATAAAATCCCATAAAAAAAGAATTTAGAACTAGAATAATAAGCGGTTAAAAAGAAATTAACACACAATTCTAGTTCGTTGTAAAAAAAATTGGAGAATTTCGACTGGGGCTTTCTAAAATAATTCATTCTTACAGGAGAAAATAGATACTAATAACGTTCTGCACCCTGCATAAAAGATATTAATAAGTATATATTTACTTGTATGTATGTAGTATAGTATGTAAAATCGTACGTAAAAGTAGTCATTATATAATAATTGCAAGTATTATACATGGTACAAAATTATTTTATTAGAACATTGTTTTAGATTACATTATAATAGGTGTAAAACATATTTGAATAGTACGTGCAAATGTATATGTTTGAATAATATCTGTATTATGTATGACTAAGTATCCGTTGATGACATAATATTACATGGTCCCACTTCTTCGATTCAATGACTTTAGGTACAAATAAAAGTACTAACTAAACTTGTACGTATTGCATTCGATTTTTGACTCGCTACAATCGCGATCGTGACCCCTAAGCGGTGCTACACACGCTAAGAGATTGTCCAAAGTGGTTGGCGTAATAGAGGTGCAGACCTTCAATTTGCGCCCTTAATTCGTGATCTTTTCTCAAGCAGAGACGTTGACTACAGTTGAAGTTTTAGAGTTTTAGTGGTAGTTTAAAAATGCCACACTATCGTTCCCACACTCGCATTCCGAATATGTGTATTTATTGAAATGTTTATCTCTACGGGCAATGTACTAATGGTGTGGACTCCTCAGTAGGTATTGGTTTAGATTAGGTAAATCTACCAGTGACGCTATTGTATGGTGTCGAACCATAGGTATTAAGAAATGCACAAACTGCAAGAAACTATTTTATTCGCATCTTTACTTACGTAGACTCCTCTTCTTCAGCGATCAGACATGCATGTTGTGAGCAAATTCCAATCGACGACTTTCCTGTGGTGCACATTGATCCATGTTAATATGGACACCCAACGTATAGTTTATTTAGTGATATATGTATGCATGTACGTGCAATATGTTGGTTAACAATTAATTGACACTGTCCTGGATCTTAGAATGATGTTGCTGGTAGACTCTAATCGGTCGAGGATTTACGTAGTGCAAAGCAATATTTATATTGTCCTTTACAACCAAGTTCAGTGATAGTTTTGCCAAAATAAACAGCTCGGAAGATATTCACTATCTTTGTTATCTTGTTTTAAAGGGGCCATTTATTAAAGTATCTCATGAACCAATCACTGACACGATCCATTTAATAGATTTTTATATAGAATAATGAATGTGGAATATGAAATAACTGCATCGACCAACGCACAAAGAAATCATTCTATTTAGGAGAAACGTAGTTGACATTCATATGTTCTTTGAGTACTGAGTATATCCCAAAAGAACGATCAATTTGCGATCCACGCTTCCTGTTGTATAATTGATCCTCGGTACGAGTAGGGTGCGACACAAACTTGATCTTCTGACCTTGATTTTCATTTCTGTTGTTTAAGCGTGTCAACAAAGTAATGAAAAAGAAATCCCATCAAAATCGATGCTAAGGTCCCTTTTGTACAAGTTGAGCAAATTATTTCCGAATTGTTAAAGCAAGTGATGAATTGAAAATATCTACATATAAGATGATGTATACAGTATGCATATATTGTAATAAAACAGCCTTTAGTTTAAAAATTTGTTCGGTTACGTTTTTTAAATTTAGTACACTTTGTTCCATTTGCTGGAACAGAAAACACGAAGATTCTCGGAAGTAATTTTACGACACACGCTTTTTTACTTAGGATGATTTCTTTCGGCAATTGTAACAACGTTCCATTTTTTTGTGTTCATTGTGTTTTCAATAGCCGAGCGTGTTATAAACGCGTTTACTTCCAAAGCTACTTACGTCCAAGTTTCACGCTCGTCCAGGTATCGCTCGCTTATTCTTCCCATCATGAGCTTCGCGTCAAGAACGTCCCATGCTTCGGACGCACAAAAGTGCGTGATTGATTGGATTTTCTTGCGTTCCGTGAAAACCAATCAGTATGCATATTTTTCGTATCACCCAAATGTAAGCTTTGCTGGCAGAGTCGGATGCCGTTAGAATTGCATCAACCGTTAACGAGGCTGGATCGCTTTAGTTTTCACACGAAGAAGGTTGTCAGAATCGTTCGAGTTTTTTTCTCTCGTCATTTGAAGCGAATCCACAATCGTTTCAACCTTCGCACGAAAAGGATCAAAGCCGTTTGATGTCTAGACACTTGTGTCAGATTTGTGAATCGTTTCCGTTAGAAGCAATCGTTTCGTAGCTTTGTCCCAACGGTTAAACCATGAGTTTTGCAAGTTTCATGACACCGCCTCAGCTGTATATTTCATACACTTTTTGCGGATAGTTCATCGTCCGAGGCTAGTCCACCTTTTCAATTACTACTAATCTAGCGGTTAACATCAGTGCATCTGTGAATGGATACGGACGCGCGCAACACAACACAGTTTGTATGAAAACGTCCCCTCTAAATAATTACCTATACATATATTTCCTTGCATCTCTACTAACTCAGAGACGTTAATTTTGTCATTTTAATTTTTTGTGCATGCCCTCGAGCTTTGTTTGTATGATATAAATTAAAGAAATGCGCATTAATGAAGACAGTTTCCAGTAGCGATGGCAAGTAGACGAGCAGAAACTCTGGAGTATCAACGTTGAGTGCGAAGTTCTTCGTCATGTTATAATAACTGTATTTGAATTTTTAATTCTAAATTTTCGTTACACATAACGGAACGATATACGTTACATTTTTGTAGGAAATTCATTCGTCACGTGTGATATCAGCGTTGTTTCGAAAATTCTTTACAAGCAGCAGAATTTTTAGACCATAGATACCCAAATCAATAGATTGGATGTAACGGACCAATACCCTGGTTAGTTAATGAAAATTGAGACTATGTTTAGCGCACAAAAGCAATCATTTCAAAGAACATGAAAGAAAAAATAATCAGGTATCGTATACCTTGTGGTATCAACAAGATAGTTCGAAGCTTTATAGAATGTTTAAATGCCTACGTTATTGTCACTACTTCGAACATTTACTCTAATTTAAATAAATTTCACATATTGATGTTTCCGTTGGTAGAATCAAAATTTTTGAGTCTAAGGTCATTTCGAGATAATAATACACAGCGGACGAATTCGTCTTGACATTAGGTACAAAGCAATGAAATAAAAAATGATATCACTTAAACGAACACTGACAATCTTGAAATTCCGTATAAAAGTTACCTTCAGAAATATCTTTTTTCATTGTTGCACAAGCAGTTCACTTATCAAATCTATTAACTACGCAAAGGAAAAAGTAGAAAAAATTACATCGTATTTTAAAATTCGTCTTATACTGTAAATCGAAATAAACATTGTAGAACGTATTATTACAGACGTAGTTTTCATCCAACGACATATAAAATGCACAAAATAGTATATCTTTGGAATAATCGTTATTATTATCACGATTTTCGCATAGTTAAGAAAGTTGGACCATTTAACCAGTGAAAGTAAGAAGAAAATAATTAGTACCATCAAATTGGTACTCAGAAAAAGAAGTTTTGTTATAGAAAACGACGATTAGTTATATTTCAATACTAACGTCAACTTCATCAACATAAACAATATCCTTTTTATTAGACATATTCAAGAATCTATCATCATGACGTGTGCTTAAATTTTTATGGTAACTAATGTTAAGGAGTAATAGGGATATTTACATATTTAGTGACACATTTTGTGTTACTTTCAAGTAAATTGTGTTTATTAGTATTGTACAGTTTGTCTCTTAAAAACGTCAAAACAGATTTTAAAGAAGAAAAAATCGGAGAAGCCGAAAGAAAAAATTGCAACTATATATGCATCAATAATTTAATTTAATTTAATTTAATTTAATTTGATCTGATCTGATCTGATCTGATCTGATCTGATCTGATCTGATCTGATCTGATCTGATCTGATTTGATTTGATTTGATTTGATTTGATTTGATTTGATTTGATTTGATTTGATTTGATTNTGATTTGATTTGATTTGATTTGATTTGATTTGATTTGATTTGATTTGATTTGATTTGATTTGATTTGATTTGATTTGATTTGATTTGATTTGATTTGATTTGATTTGATTTGATTTGATTTGATTTGATTTGATTTGATTTATTAAACTGGTTATATATCCACACAATAAACAATTAACAGTACAGAGAGAAAAAACATAATAGAAGATGAACTAAAGCTTTCATGAAACAGACTAATTTAACGCAAGGGAGCTATATATCGTTTTCAAGTAGTACATTATAGAGTACTTATATTTTCCGCGAAAGAATCAATTTTGTAGTTATAGAAGTTAGCAAGAGTGCATATTCATATGCAAAAGGGCTCCACAATATTGAAGAGAAACGAAGGACGTGTTGTTGCATTAAAATTGACAAGTTAAAAAAAGGGTGGGACTGATGATTTGTTCGTGAATAATCTTGCAAACGAAAACTGAGGTTTGCAATAGTTCTTCAAACTTCGAGTGAGGTAACATTCATGGCCCGCGATAGGGTCTATGCTCGATTTAGGATGCCATATCCTGTATGCAATAAAACGGAACGGAATCGTTGTACGTACCTCTTCACATAATGCAACTTTGTGCTGAATTCTTTCTGAAACTACAAATAAAGCGGATCTAAATGATACCATTTAATAGATCACTTTGTATATGTGTAGCGTATTATTAATGTGTACGTAAGAAATTTTTATGGACAGCTACAATATACTGCTCGCAATCACTTAGGCACACGTTCCTCTTCGTAATTCCGAAACAAACCTCTTGCTATTTTTCATACAAAGTTCTTGTTATCGGAAGATATCCTTGTCTTCTTCATTTCGCGACCAACTCTTTCAGAAACAATATTTTCATATCTTGAGGCAATGCAATCACGAATCACTTGCTATCCTTACTTTAAACAATTACATGTAACTTCGTGTCATTAGATCTCTTTCGACGTCTGTTCATCGTCACTCGCATTTTTATTAGCCATTGGTATTTGTCATATATTGTTCTAAAATTGAGTAGCACAGGCCAACTGGCACCAATGTTCTTAAAACTACGATATCCCTATTACCAGTTGGTAACTACTTAGCTACTATACTGCTACTATAAGCGAAAATTTTCTGAGGTACAATGTGTTTTAATTAAAAGGACATTATATGAACTTTCAAATGAAATAAATATGGAAAATCCAAGAATTGCTAACTATGCTTGGAAGTTGTGTATGGAATATGATGGAGTTCGAAATATAGGGTGCGATAGAACATGTGGAAAGTACGGCTTCCAGGCAAACAGGAGTTGATTCAGCACATTAAAATAAGAAGAAAAGCTCGTATAAACATATATGCTCGACACAACCTTGTTTTCGAGTAAACGCTTGTTTTGTGTTACAATACTTGCTTACATACTTTTAGAGAAATTGCTCGAATCGACCAGTACCAGCTTCTACGGAAACGCAAATGCGCGCGTCATAGACGGTTGAACTGGTTCGAACAGCTTATACTGAAAACTTTGGTCGTTACATTAACTGACGCTTTATAAGTAAGACATTTTAAATGCCCCCGTATCTAATAATCGAATGGATTCAAATCCGAAGAGCGAAATGGTCCGGAAATAAGGCCAGCACGACTTGTCTATTTGCCAGGAAATCGTGCATCGTCAATCGTTAGCATCGCAAAACGAGCTGTAAGTCGAACGTAGGATCATATTAGGCATATGCTTGTATGAACTTTTCTTCTTATTTCAATGTGCAGAATCAGCCCCCTCCCCACCATATTTTCCACGTGTTCTGACTCACGTTGTATGATATATGAGTAATAATTGCAAATATACTTGTATAATAACTCTATGATAAACGCTTAATAATACATACAGTGAACTTGTACAGAGTAACGTTTGCTGACTGTTGGAGGCACATTGTTGCTGGCTATGCAAAGATAAGTGCCCATTTCTTGCCGAAGAACTCCAGTCAATTCTAACGTTTCGCCCACATAAGTTTTTAACGCTGAAACATGAAAATATATAGTCGTTATTTTTAGCTCTCCTTCTATTTAATCTTTATTTTATCTGCTTACACACTTAATAATAGAACTGGATTTTTAATTAAGATACATATAATGAAAGGCAGGAAGTATTAACATTTTAAATGAATTCGCATTGATTGAACATGCTAATCTACTTATGAATAATTAAGGGCAATTGTTTGTGACATGGGAATAAGCAAAAGTCATTTTTAAGCTTAAAGATCTTTAGTTTAGTATTGAAATATGTTTAATATGTTTTGGCAAAAATAAATAAAGTTCGAATATTAAAAACATTAAAAACTTAATATCTAGTTCTCGTATTGTCCAAAGTTGTGTTCTAAAGATAAAATTTCTTAAACACCATAAGGATTTATGTACAGTGTGTTTCAAACTATTACTAAAATTTATTGATAATACTTGTGTCTAACTCAAAATTAGACGAAATCTTTCATACTCGAGTTTTGGGTGAAGATGAATTACGAGCAAAGAATTCGTTCTAATGATCAGTTGCTATGACAATCATTATCAATTTTTCATCATTATTTTTATATTATGATTGTTTCAGTTGTTATTTTTGAAATCGCCTCGTCATTTTGTAGTCATGCAAGTACAAGGAACAATGACTCTAAGCAACAAAACTTTATCCATAGAATATGCGTATTCAGTAAGTAGAGTATGTAAAATGAATCATCTAGCTTTGAAAGATATTGTAATATAATAATTTGCACGAAATCCACACACTTGTTCTCTTCGTTTTAACGCAATGTCTTAATCGAA
Source organism: Bombus waltoni (assembly GCA_014737395.1). Classification (NCBI taxonomy): domain Eukaryota; kingdom Metazoa; phylum Arthropoda; class Insecta; order Hymenoptera; family Apidae; genus Bombus; species Bombus waltoni. The sequence continues at coordinate 2,584,900 of JACXII010000021.1, forward strand.
TATTTTGATAATTCCTACAGAATTCAATGACAGCATTGTTGTGCTCTAAAAATTAGTAGTAACTTGTTATATAATTTATAAATTGATCTATAATTTTAAAATTTTGAAAATTTGTTATAATATAGTAATTTTATAATATATTATTTTGTAGATCTCTATGCTATAATATAATAATGTAATACATATATCTAACAACTTCTGCAGTAGGCTCATATTAAGCAAGTTTTTTTTCAAATTGGACATATGAGTATTTAGAAAGTTATAGCTTTTTACTGTAAAATTAAATATAAAAGAAAAAAAATAGTATCCTCGACCAGTCAGTTATTAAGACATCGGACTTCAGTTTTCAAGACTAGAGATCGTGGTATGATTAATTTGCACAATTCTATCAAAAGTGTCTAAAAATAGGATATTTCAAGTACTATGCTTTTGCTGGTTCCAAACTCACTTCGTTAAGTCCGAAAACAGAAGTCGACAAAATAAATCCAAAATAGATACACAATCCTTGAAGTACAAAATGTTAAATATATTCTAGGCAACTTTTATGCTTAACTTTTTAACCGAGTTCCGATATTTTTTGACTGTTTGAACTATTTTAGCTATTTCTTTAACTAACCCAGATATGTTCGTGCCTTTAAAACTTTTCATCGAAAATTGTCTTACAGTATCGCGCGCCATTTGGTACAGTATGAAACAGGCTTCATAATTATATTACATTTCCTGAGCCTAAGAAAAATTTGTATATCGAAAAAGTTGCGCACAAAAATTTCTTCGTCCTTAAGAGAACCAACCAATGAAAGTTTACTCTGTTTACCGGTTACCAGTAATTAGAAAATTTATTCTGCAACCCCCATGATCAATGAATTAATTTCAAGTTGTTTACCAATTTTTCCTTTTCATACATATTTTGCTATAGTCATATTTATCATCCACCTTTATTTTTACTTTAATCGACTTCATTTTGTCAACGAAAAACATCTACGGTCTTTATCACCGCTTTTACATCTTAGTCCTCTGTCTGTAAAATTATTTCAAAAAAACGATATCTGTGGTATTAAAAAGAATTCACGCGACGTTACCATACGTCTTATGTTTTGTAACAAGTGGCCATTTTTAACTAGCTAAAATTGTAAATTCGTTGACAATCACCTGTTGCAGTTAGTTTCTCAGCCGCCTGGTTCGTATTATATTCAAGGTTTATTTTTTACTGAGTTTTATTTAGTGTAACATACATATAACATTGGCATTTACCTGTCTTTTAAATATCAGGATTCAATAATAATACGCTTGAGAATTTCTAACATTTAACCGCAAAATTTTCAATCACCTAATCTCAGTTTCCTGTTAAATAGTATGATAGAAAACTATGAGAAGTAACCAGGGGCTTGATAAAAATATACGTCGATTGTATTTATATTTCATACATACTAAAAGAATGTCTCGCATTGTTTTGGTAAAGTTATAATTCAGTTCTGAGCATTGGAGGATAAAGTGTATAATTTATTTCAATTTAAGATAAAAACGCAAGACTGATTACTAGCTTGTTTAGTTGTACGTTGAAGTATTCGTTGGTTATAAAAATGCAATGATTTCTTATTTTAAGTTTAACTAAAAATTGCCAAAATTGAAAGCTAGTTCGTTTATGATTTAATAAGTATCGATTGTTGTTTAAATTTAATTATTTTTGTTTTCACTTTCAAATTTACCGACAATTATCAACATTGGCTGTTAATTTGTTTATATTCTAGGTGATTACAAATTACTATTGATGCATGGTATTGAATGTCCAAATTTTATAAATAATTCTTGAGAAAACTATGCAATTATCTTTTAATCAATTCTTTGTAATAAAAAGTAAAATATTTGTTTTCTTTATAGTTGATTACGTGAGAATTTTATCGAAATCTCAGTCCTTGGGTAGCTTTTCAGTCCTGTATAGATAGTTTTTAAAAAAATACCGATAAAATCACATGTAGCTCTTTATTTGTCTGGTCGCCTTTGTAGCTATACCATTATGTCCCCCGACATACCTAAGGGTTCTTACAATTCATAAATTAAATGAGAAACTGTGAAGGCAAAGTCGCTATGATATAATTTCTACTTTTGTGGAATCAGCCGCATGAACTTCAAAATTGAATGTGTCGCTGGGAATAGCGTTATCCGAATTACACAACAGGAACACATAAAGATATTTTTCATAATTTTTTATTGCTGGTATGATATTGCAGAAATACAAGGCCGCAATTTCTTAATGTTGTCAAAGTATTCAGTTTTGTTTGAGCAGTCCACTTTTCGCGTGCCTTGTATTGCTCTATCCAATTTGAAAGTTTATATCACGGTAGTGGATGGTGCGGAAGACACAAGTTTTTAGTATTTTAGAAACGCCTGAACATCAGCTGCAAGATTATGTAACAAAAAATGGAGGTATCCATTGAAATATTTTAACACGTCCTTCACAGGACACTTTAAGGTCAAATACATGTCAAGACAATGCACACAAGATCAATACACAAGAGTATAATAGTATATCCCCTTCGACGTCGTGCAATTTCAGTTTGAAACATTTTTATGTCATTCTTTTTTTTCCCCCGATATATTTGAGCGGTTCGAGATAAACCGGATGCACTTCTAAACAATTCCTTTTAAAAGTAGTGGCAATTAATACTTCTTCCACCGAAAACAAATAATTGTGGAAATATTTGAAATGCAAAAGAATAGGAAGCTTATAAAATTAGTTCACTTGTCAATGTAACGAGCAGAACTATACGTACATACGATAATAAGAAGAATATCTCCAATGACATTTTTAATACATCAAAAAGCAAATATCATAAAAGGATTTGTCGTGCTCTTTGAATACCGCTACTGTCAAGATGCATAAACAATAGTATGTATAATTAGCTTAGATCACAGATGTCGAAGTAGTACGTATACACTTTTGATGAATTTTTAAAGTTAATTTCTTTTGAAATCGCGTTTAAAATACAGTTATTCTTAGAATATGATATAGAGTATAATTTTTTTTTACTTTTTACGTAATTTATTGCGTGAATTATTACTAAAGAAAGTTACTTTCCAGTTGTATTACAAAATAATTCCACTTTGTACATTGGTATGCACTGAATTTCCAAAAATGTTGATGAGAATGAACTTTTTGTTAAAAAAGTGACATCTTTCAAATATGATTTCCTCTTCTAACTAATATTTGCTTGGCAGTAGTATATCAAATATTTCTGAGGTAAAAGTAAGAGAATATAATTTTAATGTCAACACTCGCTTCACACGCATAGCGTGTTTTCTGGAACTTTGGTGGTTGGTATAATACACTGTTCAGAAGAAACGTATTTTAAAAGTGTTTTGAGAATTTGATCTTATTTATTAATATGTCAAGTGATATCTAAATACATTACTTTCGAGTATTTTATACACATACGCCTTTAATTTATAATTTCAAGCCCTAAAATGATTTATTCATCCGAAATATCTTACATTGTTTCTGTCCATCTTCGCGAAGAATAATGTTCCGGCCATCTTCTCGTTTCCATGTGACAGTAGGCTGTGGTGAACCAGTTGCAACACACTTCAACCTTATCTCACCACCTTCGTGAGTTACCATACCCTCGGCGGATTTGTCGTCTATTATATCCGGTGGTATTACCACTTCCATGTAACCGTTCTAAAAATAGAACAATTAAAATTGTTACAGTCGTTATAACAACGTCATTATACACAATCGTATTTACAGTAACATTTAAATATTATTACTGGCCACTGTATTGTGCCAACATTTTATAATTAGATTAATTACGAATGAAGCTGTCAGTGTCGTGGTTATTACAATTAAGATTCATTCGTTTTACTTTTGGGACGATAAAGAACTTTTACGTTTATGAGAAATTCGTTAGCCAAGATTTTGAAAGCAATCTTTTCTTTCAAATCCTTAACTTGCTTTCGATATAAAACAACTGTTGCAGCGTAATAACAGAATCATAAATCCATCGCGTCCGTTAAATTCCACTTCAGGTTGGCAACAGGTGCCTTCTGTAGCTGAAGTTCAAACGACTAACAAGGTGTGGAGAATATATTCTAGAAATTATTATGTCTTCAAGATCCACGTGTTGCGTGACTATTATTTGCAAACCGCTGATCACGCGGACCAATCTCACGTGTTAATATCAGTCAATCGCTATCTTAGTTTTCAGCCTTCACCTTCAATCAAATTTCCGTGACCAATTAACATCTTTTCCTGCCACCTATTACTGTGAATCTAATGACCGAAGAATTTGCAAATGCTCCAATCTGCGTATTATTCCCAGTAGCATCCATCCTCGAATTTTCGCGAATCTTGGAAAAAGCAAACTTTACGGAGACACGTCAGTCAATCATGTATCGTCAAGCAATCTGTCCATCCAGGCATTCACAGTCTGTCGTCTACCGCAAAAAGCAAAATGTCAAGTCTATTCAGCGAAAATAGATAACATTTTCAACGGAGCTAACTCTCTTTGTTGTCTCGTGTGCGAATCCAAAGTTTACGATCCAACTAGCCGATAAGTCGGAATGCGACGCGCAAACAATAACACTGCACAATGATTTGTTGTATACATTTGCTATGAAATATGTAGTGTTCGGATATATGTATGGCCAACGACCGAGCAATGAAGAAGCTATATACCCGGAGAGGTAGCTTTCCAAAATGTGAGCCAAGTTATCCAATTCGTGTTCACTCTGCCATGCTTTACCGTATGTGTATTGAAGGTAAGAGTGAAAAACAGGCGGTGCGAGTGAGACAGGATAGGTAGAGTTTAATAACATACCGCGAAACCAAGTGATTCTTCTCTCTCTTAGTCCCAATCACATATTACCTATCTCTTTAATGTCATTAAAAATTGTTGGTCAAATACAGTCGTGCTTGGTATCATTTTGACCGGACGAATCTCAATAATTCATAATATTTCGTAATAATGCGGTAAAAAATAAAAGAAAATTTTTTATTCTGATAATTTGATATCGGGTTGAATTACATAGATTACGCCGGGGCCTGCTTTGAGCGAGCAGCTTCACGAATTGATGGGAATAACTCCCGACCATACTATGTATAGCTATGGATCATGTATCCAAACTTCGGATATGCATATATATTGTATTTATTATTTTCTAATTTATGCTACTATTTATATTAATTACATTGATTTTTTATACGAATATTAGGTAGGTTTATGTGTGGAATGCATAAATGATTGTAACGAGTATTGAAAGTATTACACTTTTCTGTTCAAATCGTTATTATTATTTTTCATGTGTTATTAACACCAGCAACATATCAACTCTGAAGTTTCATATCTCGAAAAGAGTTTATGCAAAAGACAAATAAGAGTTAAGTTTGATATTGCGTAAAAAAGAACCCAATTTGAAACTGATCTAACAGTGTTTCTCTAGATTATTTCAAGGTATTGTTCAGTTTGTTCTTTTTTCAATATTGTTGGATTTAATTAACGCAGCATTATATTTATGCTAACACTTGCATGTTAAGTACAACTTTACTATATAAGAACATGATTCATAACTTTTTAGAATTTATACTTTATCATGGTATATCTTTTAGAATATCCTCCGGTTTTTTGTGATTTTCGTTCATACCTACTCCACGTGTATCATGTTCTCTTTATTAACTTCAAACATTTTACACACACACATATGTACGCGTGTACTATCAGTTACACGTATATACAGATTTTACTCAAGCTAATATTATCAACTCTAGAGCTATTAATAAATGTTCTTAAAGGGGGTATTTCTTCGCAACATGTAGTTCAATTGTTTATTAATAAATGTTCTGCAATAAATTATTAATTTGAATTAAATTGCTGTTAGAACTAACATACCGAATTTTGTTTTTATCGTCTATGGTTTATGTAGACAGCCTTCTAAAAAAATTTTACAGAAATGAATCGCGTAAAAAAGTATGTAGTGAGGTAATTAGATGACGAGAATGCACGTACCCCCCTTCCAGTGATAACGTTCTTTTTTCTTTTTATTTATCGCGAGTTCTTATTGCGTTTTTCTTGCCCCGCTTGAAAGTGATCTGGAAAACGGACTTTTCTACCGTGTCGCGTAGTATGTCCTTCGCTCCGAATCGCCGTTTTCTGTTCTTTGTAAGGCTGTTGAGGTATATTCTGTTCTACGTCTGGTGGTATGAGAAAAGCAGGTTTCAACCGGTCTATGAATATCGCTACGTTCTTTTACGCCGAAATCGCATTTCTTGAGATTTCTGACCACACCGTATTCGTTTAACCGCGTGAACAATGCTTTTAGGTGTTCGCGATGTTGTTCCTCATTTTCCGAAGCTACCAAAAAGTCATCAATATACGCGTATACAAAGTTTAGCCCGCGCGTAATCTCGTCGACGAATCTTTGACGCGTTTGTGCCGCCTTTCGAAGGCTGAACATTGTACTTACTGCTTCGTATAACCCGAAAGGTGTCGCGATCGCCGTTTTTTCGATGTCTTCGGGTGCTATCGGGATTTGCGCGCGCACAAGGTCTATTTTTGAGAAAATCTGCTTACCGTGCAGTTGTTACACAAAATGTCTGGTATTGTCCGTGCATTTAACGCGCGGTAGTCGCCGCACGGGCGTATTTCTCCATTCTTCTTTGCGACGATGTGTAGCGGCGAGGCCCACGGGCTCTTCCACGGCCGTATTACTCCTTGCTCCAGCATTAGCTCGAAATTCCGCCTTAACCAGCTTGAGCTGATCCGGGGCGAGGCGTCGTGGTTTGGTGTGGACTGGTGGGCCAGGTGTGGTCATTATGTGATGTACCACGCCGTGCTTGATTTTTTCTCTCTCGAAAACCGCCGGGCGGGTTAAATTCGGGAATTCGACAAGGAACTGGTGGTATGTTGAGCCTCCGTTGATTATTTTTATGGATGTGGTGACGACTTTGGTCCTTTCTCCTATTGTCGTTAGACTCGTTGTTATGTCTATTAGGCGGTTGTTTCTTGGGTCTACTAATAGCCCGAAGTGGCTTAAGGAGTCTAGTTAATATCCGCTACCACAAAACGCCATCGGTTTCCTCGTACTTCGCTCCTTGTACTCATTGTTGGTAGGTCACCAATGTAGTAAGGTAATTAGATGACGAGAATGCACGTGGCTAAATAATAAACCCTTTATTCTCTAACTCTTCTGTACATTTTTACAAAGTTGTCTATCGCTTTGTTCGCTCGTTTGCAAATCGCAGTTCGCAATATACTAACTCTTCGTATCGGGATCTGTTTCCTTGTCACCTATCGAAACTTCCTCACGCCGCGCCGACCTGTAACCGTCTCTCTTTTTTTTCACCTATGATTCATCCTCGTTCGAGACCGATGTGACGTTTTTGCGTTTGACTATGTTTGCTCGCTTGGTGAGGTTTGAACGATAGGATAAAGTCGCGTGCCGCTACAAGTACAATGCATTCGAGACGTAAAATTTCAGTGCAATTAATAAATTATTTTCAAACAAACAATCAGAATTTTTAATTAAATCTTCTCGAGATTTTTATGTACTAGAAGACATTTGTTATTTTATAAACTCATAAACATAGTTATATATACTGTACATACTACGTACATAAATATATAAAAGATATGATCTATTTTAAACTGTCACTAATAAAAATATTTTATAAGTAGTATTCTTATATGTTTCATTACAAACTATTTCCGTTGACCTTGTAGTAAATATACTATGCAATATTTGTAATTGTATTGAATGTCGTGATATAGTTATATTGTTCTGTCGATATAATATATATGATAAATAAAAGTCTATTTTTGATGAAACTTGGTAAAAAACATTAAAGTATCCAAGGAGCAGTTTCTTTTATCTGCAAAGTCGCTTTGAGCAGGTTAATTCCACTTCCCAAGATTTCGGCGCTTCCGTATTTTGAGTGTAACTTGTGATGGTCCGAGATGGAGTAAACTTTGCATCGCTCTATCGAAAAATAATAATAAAAGTTCAATATTTTGGCAACTGAAATTATATAAAAGATGCTCGTTTAATTTTTCTTCTACCTTTTCTCATAGAAAAATGTCCGAAAATCCAAAACAGAAAAGAGGAAAGTGGTCAGAGGAGAACATGAATGGGGCTTTGAAGCTGCTCTTCGCAAATAAAATGACCCAAAAACAGGCCGCTGAGACTTTCAATGTTTCAAAAACAGCGAATGTGAAGGTTGGGTGCATGTCGAATACGCAGATCAAGAAAATATCAAGTATTTTCCTTCCAATAAAATTATTGGATGTTAAAAAATTGGATGTTTATAAATAGTTTCTATTTTTTCAGATTATCAATTCTTATTGTTGAGGTTATTTTTAGGATATTAGAACAAAGAGTGGAAAGCGTGGATAAATTGTAAGGTAGCAAAATATATTTAAAACCTAAGTGTAAAGTATAAGTACAGTTTGAGCTGGTCCAGATTCGCACTATGATAATCGCTTTCGATCGTTCATAGGTCGCTGATCGTAAGATACTCTGATATGATCGGTTTCCTTGTGACCTATCTAACTTTCCCACCACACGCGATCTGTAACCGTCTATGCTTCTTTTCACCTATGAGCCATCCTTGCTCAAGGCCGCGGTGACGTTTTTGTGTTTGACTCTGTTTTGATCTCCTTGTTGTTAGCAATTTGACGGTTACCGGTAAACGGTATCCTTGGTAGGATTCAAACGATAGGTCACCGTAGCGTGCCACTACAGCCATGATCGCTTCAGTTATTAAGAAAAAAACAAACCAGATATAGAGTTTTTCTTTCGAAGTGATAACCACTTCAGCACTTATTATTGAATTTCATAAAATTAATTTTTATACTTTTATTAACTTCCATTTGTGCTACAAATTCACCTTGTAAATTTTGATTTTTACCAATTCTGGTGCAAGGTACTGTACGACTCTCCTCTGTATCTTATTTCGTATGTGATTCGAAATTCAAATTATTAAATTTTTCAGACCAAACTAAGATAAAAATTCTTAACAACTTGTGCAAGATTACCTATACTAGCATTTATGACGACACAAGATCAATGACCGTTTCTTTTCCTCGACTCTTTCTCTCTAATGAAACATTAAATAGTTTCCTTCTTTCTTTTTGTCCGGATGAATCTTATCTTTTTTGTAGATCACTGGGCTTTGACCACCCTTTTTAATTACTTTTTCCGTAGTCACAATAAAGAGATCAAAGAGAGCTGCTCTGATTCACTCCGTGCTGTTGTCTTTTTATTTTTTACTTTTTGTATACATCTCCGTAATGTTATGTTTTCGTTTAAGTTCGAAATAGCGAATAGAGGTACATATAAAGGCGAATACGTCCGGTTTGAGGTTGCGAGGTTGACTCGCGTTAGATCACAATAGCATCCTGTTAGATCACAATATTAGTTTGCTTAACAATCAAAATTATGAAATTTTCTGAGTATTCAGAGTGAGTCTCCGACAGCAAGCCACTTGAATAATTCTTTCAATTTTTTAAGATACAGAGAAACGGTTGAAACAAAAGTTGTTTGCTTCCGGGCAGGCTATTACGCGGTGGAAAAAGTTTTTCTCAAATGGACGCGTTTACGAGTCTCAAAGAACACTTTAATAGGCTTCATTTTTTAAAGCGAACACTTCTTTATCCTATTGTTACCCTTTTGAAGATGGACTCGAATATCACGGTCATTTGAGGTCACTCAAGGTCGTAAAGTATAACATATAGTACAATCGACGGAAACGTAAATATTTGAATATTTCGAAACAACGAAAAATGGACTTGCACCATTTTCAATATAAGCGGTCCATCTATAGAATATCGTAAAATTAGGGGAAGCAATTAATTCGAGAAAAGGCAAATCTACGCGGAAGAATAAGCCGAAAATTGTGTAACTTGTTATCGCACTCGAGTTTGACCCTTCGTCTTCGTTACTTTGTCGAAATTGCCATGTCCAGTAGTAATTACGAATAACGAAAGAAATGCTTAACCGAAAAGTACTTCGTTGCTCAACATTCGCTATTTAATATAATTATAAAACACCAATGAACAATAACATAGGTACCTTGCAGTGAGATATTTGAATCATTCATCTAATATGAAAAATAAGAATTTTGGAACAACGTTAAATACGAACGTTCGATAATTGCGTGGAAACATCCTCTACGTAATTGCACAGTCATCATGTCCGCTTTGAGAAGGAGAGATTTCCTTGAGGTGTCGCAAAAGATTTAATATTATCAGATATCGCTGAGCCAATGTACCTAAGTACACATTCAAAAGTGAAACTTATCTTAATTTAGACTTTTCTTAAATTAAACTTGCACTAACGTATTTGCGAGATCAAACACGATATGATACGAATAATATTTAATTATTCATATGTACTTAATTATCGATTATTAAGTAGGCAAGTAAGTTCCAAATTATATCATGTTTGGTGTCATTTTAATCAGAAAAACACAAGAAACATATTGGCAAAAATTTCATTGATCGAAGATCGCAAATAAGAAAGTCTGATTTCTTAATTAAATCTTTCAGCTCATCGCGGGACTTTAATGAGACTCTCTTTCTCTTCCACTCGCGTTGCCAGTTTTAAGGAATAGAATCGTTCCTACGTTTCCACAATTGTAACACTTGAGTCCCGATTTTTGTGCAATTATCGAATGTGATTATTCATATCGTATACACGACACACTACAAACATTGAATCGAATATTTTTCTGCAAAACGTCATCGAACACGAAAAAGCAGGGTGAATATTTACTGAGAATCTGACCAAGTACACTCTCTTAAACGTAAATGACTCATTGAACTTTTTTCGATATTAATTTTTTAATAAACGGCAATCCTCAAATAAAATCTTCACAACATTGCTCAAGCTGATGACATTGATATTATTGACATTTTGTAAATATTTACCGGCTATTGAATCAAGATTCTCGAAATAAGATATATATCTTATATATACATATATGGATACACGAATAATTTTCGTCTATGCTGATATCTATCTAGGCACCCGGGTAACCAGCTATCTCTCGAATTAACAGATACAATACCCACACAATGATGATTACGACACGCGATGTACATACTCGAAACGGAACACATTGAATCAATGAATTAACGAACTAATGAAGAGTAGCTAATCATTGGTAGGATACACGCTTGTTACAGATCGAAGATGTCTGTGAATTAATTAGCTTGAAATGAAAAAGTTGATACAACTATCACGTTAACACGCAGCTTAGGTATTTGGAAGATTTTGCGTTTGTGGAAAATTATTTGAAGATAATAATATGGTCCTGTTGATAGTACGAAAGTGTAGGGGTAATAGGGTGAAAGCAACGAGCAATGGATAATGAACAATTCATAATTGGTGATAATGTATAAATAAATCGTAACGATTAAGAATAAAATACATAATAATATTTAATTAGTACCTATATTTTTAATTTCAACTTCTAATTTATATTCCTTTGATAGCAAAAACTAAGATAGAATTGATTATAATAAATTTTGAATATAGGATATTGAAAATTGAAATGGATTATCGATTGGTCTGGTTTTAACCCAATCTCGTGAAAAAGTTGTAGGGAGGGGAAACGCAGCTTTAGGAAATACGCAATTAGTCGAGTGTTTACGGTACGTGCCAATAACAAGATAAGCGTATGACTTTTGGAGAAGCCGACTGTAACAAAAGTTCGCGACGCTCATTGTATACAAAACGAAAACTTATAGCTATAATTTTAGCGAATACTGTCCGTACCACCAATCACCGATAGCTTTTCCGTTTTGTGTGTATTAACGTCTTCATGGTGTATCGTATAGTAATTATTGCATTAGATACAGAGTGGAGAAGCAGCATCCAACGAATTGACACGATTGCAAAATAAAATGAGCGAACGGGTGATGAACGAGCGAAATACTCGTACAATAACAAGTGAATGTAAAGGGAGCTCTAAATTCCAAGAAATTCCATTTTATGAGCGGAACAAAATGTATAATCTTATAATGTTTTGAGGATAATAAGTTAGATAGGCGAAAAGAAACATGTGTTAACAATTGAGTATAACAGATACAGTAGTAAATATTCAAAAATTTTTCAACCGCAATCTATTTATTCACAAATCTGCGTACTTTGTATTAAAGTTTCGAGTACATATATTTTTATGTACAGCATGTACAAAAAGTGTCAGAATGTATAAGTGTTCACTAGCGTGATACTATGGATCGATTAATTCATGTAAAAAGTTGTAAAAATTGACGTTTACTGGCACCGTATTCTACTTATCACGAGGATAAAAGAAAATTTTAGGAGAAAAGTATATTTGGGCATCATGATGTGCAAGGTATTATTCCTATTTCAATTTAATCTTCATTTTAATCAATAAATCCAATTATTTTGCCATCTATTTCTATCACCGACTACCTCGAATTGTTTGTTGTTGCAAAAATCTGTTGCAAGCAATACTGGGCACTATTGAATAAATTTTCATTTAAATAGTTGTTTAAATGTTAAAAAACAGAAATAAATTATTTGCATCATCAACAAGTTTAAATATATTATTTAAAATAATGAGATTAATTGTTATTTACAAATTTTATTTTCTATTTATTCTGAAAAGAAAGCTGATAACATCAAATCGTGTCTTCTTCGACGTCATCCAGTTTTTGTTTGAGAGTCTTTTTTCTCGCAGTAGATAATTCTGTAATAATGTGAAATCACGTTGATTACTTCATTCTGTTTATCGTGGGCTATCCCACACGCTAAAGAATAACTTGCTGTTTTTTCATTAATATCACGTTATTTACTTTCTACCTGACTGCGAAATGTAAATTTGTTGTGAAAAATGTCGATGTAAGACCCAATGGAATTTCAACGTCATTTCTCCAGAAAACGATTCAATTGCGACTCGTAGTTTATTTGTTGCAAAGTTGGTAAGTTGGTCCTCGTGATGAGTAGACGTTCGAGATCGAGGTCAATTTTTCGGGAACTGTTTCGTCCAGTGTCATGGTGGTCCGGTTACTTATTTTCATATACTCTGTAATATACGGGTTTTTCCACAATAATTCCATACAGCCCGATAGAATAAGACGTTTTATCTTTGCGCGTAAATTTTGTTTATTTAAACATAAGGTTTGAAATGGTTGTTGATATTTTGTCACATTCAAGCAAGAACAAAGGCCTTACACGAGAAAACTTCATCCTCTTCCTTTAACTTACTTTCGTATATAGAATAATCTGCTGCCTACGTTTGCTATCCCGAGATTCCTCGATTATACATGATTTTTCTAAGTTTTTCGTTTCTGTTAACAAAACTTCCACAAGTGACAAATTTCAGGTATTCCCAAAGGAAAAATTCGAAAGAAACTAATATCAAGGTATTTCCTAACTATGTCAACATTCTACCTTGAAAATCTTGTAAAGTACTCTCGCGCTATTGTAGCACATTTATCTTGTTGAAAATATACATAAACATACTTTTTGTCCAATATCGCGAGGGTGTCATCATTTGGAAAATTGTTTGCAAAAAAGATTAGGTATCTACCTGTTGTTAAGTTTAAAATGTTGCAACATACATTAACGTCATTCTTTTCTCGTTGTAAGTAAAACGTAGCCAAATTGTGGTAATTTTAGATTTTGGAATCCATTGGTAATGCGCGAATGCTGAATTAATGTTATTCCAAATGATTCACATTTATAACTTTCTCTTAATATTATTAATATTTACAACTAGCATATTATATGCGCGTAGAATCCTGTATTATCATCAGATCAAAATTTGAAACTTCTGTTCAGATTTGCAGGAAATTCAACAACTTTGTGAAATTTACTGTTATATGTGGATAATGCTAATATGCTTTTATATGTACATGCTGCTGGAAATGATAAATATGTATAGCTAAAGATATTATAGAAAACTTAAACATAAATATATCTGAAATTGTATTAGGAAAGTAAGCGCTCTTAAAATATATTTACTTTTATTTGTATGTTCTCGTATAATTAAACTGTAGTAGTACATAATTAGATTGTAATGTAACAGATGTCAAAATTATATTATCATTTTATATTTTATTCGTATTACTACCTTGTATTCCGCTGCCAAATATCGACTGTATAAATTACAAATATACTCTAAAAAGTTTATCATATTTTTATCATCATATTATATCAAATACTCATCTAATTTATATTATCTACACTATCAAATATAATAAAGATTAAAATACGTCGCATGGACTGGATTATTTTAAGTGCTTAAATTTTGACTCACCTGACTTTGCATAGGTTCGGTGTTTATTTGGCACATATAAGCACCGGAATCATTTTTTTGAACATTTGACACATGTAACTTCCACGTATTGTGCCCATTATGTGTAACTGAGAGCCGTGGATTGTGCGCTATTAAATGTGTGTGTATTGCCAAGATTGCTCGAGAATCGGATTTCATCCAAGCTACCTGTGGAAAATATTTAAATTGTTGTCGTGAAAAAGTAAAACTACATTTTACATTATATAATGCACTACATGTAATGATGGCGTTGACGTTACATTTAGTTTTTCATGCACTTATACATACAGAATGTACGAAGGATGTGACAGTTATCAATAAATTTCAAAGAAATTTCTAAGCAAATGGAATGACTAAAAAATATTAGCTTTTTATTGTTCGGGTTAAGAAAAATCATTAGGTAATGACTAAAATTTGTTTGACTACCAGCAACCGTTATTAGTGACAAAAATTTAATTTTGATTGTCAGTAACAAATATAAATGAGTGGAATTTTTTTGTTACCGATAATCATCGTCGACGATGGAAATTTAATTTTGGTTACAAGTAACCGATACAAATGACAGGAATTTTATTTTGGCTACCGATAACGATTATCGATGGGGAAAAATTCATTTGGCCACCGCTAACCGATATCGGCGACAAAAATTTTTTCTACTCGTTCGAATATTGTCAATTGTTATTAATATTAGGGATGATTAATATTTATTGACAACATAAAGAAAGCTTAATTGTAATATATTCTGTTAAGCAAAAAAGGCGGTATAAAAATGCATAAAACAAAGAATAAGATGAAAATATTATAGTACAATATTCTTAATAGCACTTATATTAATATTGTACTACAAAATCTTTTTCATATTTATTCATTTTTGTTATTTTGCTTAATAAAAGTATATGTTTTATAATTGATTCTTTTATGTTGTCGATGAATATGTACTGATTACTATGAATGTTAATTACAGTTGATAACAGTCGGATGTAACGAGAACAAATTTTTGCCATCGGTAACCAAAAAAAGTGCCCGGTCATTTATATTGGTTACGCGTAACCAAACTTAAATTTCTGTCATCGATAATGATTATTTGTAACAACATTTTTTTAATGAAAGATATTATCTCTTATATCGTAATTTTGAAATCTTACAGTCTATTTAAAGCCTAGTATATTTTTCCCCCTTTATCTTAAACTCACCTTGTTTATCAATAGTTTTAATAAATATAGGTAATGACATCGACATTCAATGCTTGAATTCAGAAAAATCGAACGTAATGATAGGTGTAATCATGTTAGTCGCAATATTTGCTCCTATTTAAGTATTTTATGAGTTGAATGCGTTACTTCTCCAACTTGCACAAAATTTTATTTATTGTCAATTTCTCCTTATATGCTCATTTACTACATGTACCTATTTATTACATACAATTACACGTTTTAAGAATTAATGAAAATGAATTAATTATTAATTAATTATTTAAAAGAGGTAGTTTAGATAACGTGTTGTAGCGATAGAGTGCTGTATTAAATATTAGGTGTAATCCTTTTGAACTTTCTAGAGAATCCTGAGCAACAGTTTTTAGCAAGTTGGCTCGTGTGAGTTTTTATCCCGAATTCGTTTCTTTAGAGTGTTTTATAATTTTCCGGTGGAAATTTTCAGTATGTTTCGAATATCATCGTTTCTTAAGTTCGACCGTGCATTTAATATCGTCCTTGGGATAATAGATTGTGGATTTTCTATTTTCTTTACGTTAGATTTGGCTGCCGTGCGCCAGATTTTAATTTCGCATGTTCAGCTAGATTTGATGACAGTTTTATAGATTTGTAGTTTGCATCTTGTTTGGAAGTTCTTGCTATAGATCAGTTTATAGATTTTCTGATAGTCTTTATTTGTTTGATTTTTTATTGAACATGTTCCTCGCAATCCTTATTGTCCAGACGAAGACCGAGATATTTGACAAAGTTTGTTTGTAGGATTTTCAAATTTTGAAAGTGGATTTTAGGTATTTTATTAAGTGTGAGCATTTAGATGAGTTGATTTTGATTCTGTCAATCTGCGTCCAGTTTTCTATTTGACGCGAATGGTTTTGTAGAATTGATTAGACGGATTCAATGCTTTGGGGAGTGGAATGGTAGTGTCATCCACAAAAGTATGTGTCTATGTATGCGGAGTAATTGGTATGTCGGCAATGAATATGGACACTTCAGCCAGGATGTTTTTTAAAGCCGAGATTATACTCTTGATCCCGGTATAGAAACATTATCGCTTAAAAAATATACAAATATAAATATAAATATACACTTAACACTTAAAACAAAATCAAGTATAAAATGTTAAAGAATAAAAGAATAGAATACGATTAAAGAATAAGAAATATTTAAGAAAACGTAAGCAGGGTCGATCAAATTTCTGTATCACCGCCACTACAGCTTAACTCACACTTTCGCTTTGGTAGAGATTATCGAGAAAAAGTTGCCGCAAAATTGACCTTGACCTCGAAATTCAAGGACAAAAGTTTACATTGTTTGCCTGCATTGTACTCTACTCAATACGAGGATTAGTTTGTAAATAGTGTCTCTAGAATTAGTTTATTAGATGACGCGTAAAAGAATTTTGAAAAAATAGTGATCGCTTTTTACAAGTTTCTTAATCTAGGCTTAGAATGAAAATACAGAGAACGCGGTTTGTAAATTTATGTCAATTCTATGCGTGCTAAAAATTTCACTGAAATCGGTTAATACTGCTACGAGCTATAAACAGTTAAAAATGCTTTTTCACGACTTTTGGCACACGACTGCAATAAATATAAAGATTCTTTCTCGTCTTTCGATGCCTGTTGGTTGTTTCTGCATCGATGGATTTCGGTAATGTATAACTAACATAAATTTACAGAATACATTTTCTAAATCTTCATTCTAGGCTTAGATAAAAAGTTGCAAAAAGTCACCGCTATTATTTTCGTCGCGATTCTGACTAATTTTTTCGAAATTTTCTTACACGTTATCAAGTAAATGAATCCTTCTAACTCTTTAAAAAACCTTCAGCCATTTGGTCAAATTTTTAAAAAGTTGCTCTGTTTTAAAGGTTTTGCGAATGTTGATGCGACTAACTGTATTTCAATAGAGTTTGAAAGCAATGGCCAGAAATTGTATACCGTTTGATACGGTTGTTTTCAACTTGTTTATTAACTCTTTATGCCAGACTCAGTCGAAGACTTCTTGTACATCCAAAAAGCCTGCAATATTTGACTTCCTTATGTCGTTTATCATTCTGTGAATTTGTTGAGTTTGTATTATTGCCTTTTCCTAAATCCAAATTGGAAATCCGCTTAGACTTGGGCATTTTGTATTTACTTTTTTCATTAGTTTATCATAGATGTTTCTTTCGTCGCCTTGCAGATAATCTCGAAAAAAGGATATTGATCTATAGGAGGGCGGTAATCTTGAATTCTTACCAAATTTTTGTACTAGTAGTATTTGCAGATTTGTATAAGGTAAACCTACCCCAAGGATATCGTTTGTCAAGCTCGTTCTAAATTTCTGTGCTTTACTTAATAGTTTGCTTAACATTCTTGCTTATTATTATTAATATTCTTATAAGATTGGGGCATTTCGTTATTCCTTAGATCCTTAATTAATGCGATAATTTCCTGTTTCTGAACTCTTTTTTATTTAGGTAGATTGTTGTCTGCATTATGTAGGTAATGTGATTTATTCGTAAATATTTTTTTAAGGCATTCACCTAAAGTTGATCTTCCACGGATTTTGCCCTTCTTATTCTTGTATCGGTAGCATTGGAATCTTTCGAGTCCTTTTTTATTTTTCCATAAATAATTTGTTCTTTCGGTACGATTTAACTTTAGGAAGTTAACTATATTAAAATATAGTCTGCTTTCCATTTGGTCCATCATGTGTGATGGGTATTTCATCGATGTTAGTTTTCTAGCCTCGTATCTTGTTAAAACGTAGGCCGCTATTTGTAATACGACAGTTGGTGGCGCCACTACTTCTATGTCGTGTGCATTTCCTAGCATGTTACAATTTAGGTTATTATTATATATGTACATGCGTGTTATTATAATATATGTACACACATATATATTGCCCAGTCTAGTGTGTTGTTTGTTAATGTCACTTTTACATCATTTACTGCTACGTGTTCGAGTTTAAGAATTGTGAGAGTGTATGGTTAATTAATATAAAGTAATTTGGTTAATTCTATCGCTTTCATGCTAACCTAACAGATAGTTAACAGATGAGATATTTGTGTCACGAACAGTGACGTTATCACTGAACTGAAATTATCATTAGTAGATATTGATTCCAGTGAATTGTATATTTTCACTTTGGTTTGAGTTTATCTGTAAGATCGTTTGTTTTTTTTTTATAGAAGTTTCCAATCCTTCATCAGCTTTATCATTTGGTTTCACGTTTAATTTGTTTCAGATGTAGCAATAATATCTATATGTTGATAGTTTAGAGTAATGTATTCTGTAATCCACTCTATTCCATTTCATTATTGTGAATTTTTTTTTATTTTACTTTATGTTTTACAATTTGTCCAACGGGATATTTGATACATTTTTATAACTTTGTTCCTAAATTAAGAATTTACAAAACGATAATAAAACCAATTTGGACGCACGAAATACCACTATGGGGGACAGCAGCAATGAGTCACATAAATAAGCTAGAGTCGTTACAAGCAAAAATACTCAGGACAATAGTCAACGCCCCATGGTCTGTCAGAAACGAGGATATACGCAAAGACCTAAAAATACCAATGGTCAAGGAAGAAATCGGTAGATACGCAAGAAAATACAAGGAAAGAATGGCAACATATCCAAACCAGCTGACTGCTGAAACGAGCGAAATACATATAGAAAGAAGACTAAGAAGAAGGCATCCCACTGACCTCATTAAAGAAATAAAATAGTCAAACTGGAAGATGGTATCCCGCTGAGGGTAACCGTCCACATGTTATTTAGCAATAAAGTTATAAAAATTTACCAAATGTTCCGTTGGACAAATTGTAAAACGCATAATGAAATAAAAAAAAGAAAAAAAACTTGCTTAGAATCTGCACGACAGTGCAAGGCTGGTAGCGCCCATGCAGGGACTCCTAACGTAAATTAAATTGTTTACAACGTGAAAGGTATGTCCTAACCGATATTTTTGCATAGCAGCTTTCGTATTTGTTTCGATATCTAGGACCGACCTTCTGAAGGTGTTTCACTTTATTAACAACCTGTATAATAGTGGGGAAGGATTTTTCTAAAATACGGCTGTTCCTACAGGACATTGTGTATTTTTAATTCCGTTACGTCATAACTAATCATCGAGACGAATTCATCCATTCAGAATACTATTGTATAATATTTTTAATGAATTCGGGCTTGGAAACGTCGGTTTCATCAACGAAAATACAAACGCGTAGTTTTATTTTCTACGTTACATTTTTGCGAAATATATCTTAGGATCTTTTGAATGTTATATTGACACGATGACTGCTCCATCCTGCGCTGTAACACAATTACTACACGATAGATGCAAAATAAGTGTAAACCGTTGGATTGGATGTGGACGATGCGTGCTTAGCTCGTGTTCGTTGATCCTGATATATTCTATTTCTTTTTATGGCAAGAGCTAAATGAACAATGTTCGCCACGAGACATCAATCAGAGTGTCCTTGTACATTTCTTTCGTTAGGAATGCTTGACGCTTACACCATTGCTATCGCTTGCAACATTTCATTTAATTTAGAGCGTTAAGGCGTTAGATATAGACAGTTTGAAGCTAGGTCTATGACGCGGACATAACTCTTCTGCTATTTTTTAGTTTTATATTTTTATTGTACATGCACTTTTACCGTTTAGTTTCGTAGCCTTGTTTATAGCCAATAGAATTAACTATACAGGATTAACCAAGAATTCCGAGTTTCTTCCTGCACTTCAATTGACGCATCATAGACGCGCTTAATGCTAGTTTCTATGCGAGCGACGAGTAGCATCCTTTTTCCTAACTCGAGTGTTACGACCGTTCGCGGAGACACGCGATCGCGAGGAAACAACCTTTCGCACGAAGTATAAACAATCAGATATATTAACATTACAAGAACGATATCGAATGGTGTAATAATTAATGAGTTATAGATTCCGATAGATGAGTGTTAAATAAGATCGTGATGTTAATTGTTCCCCTTTGTCTTTTTTCTCCACCCCACCTTGTTTGCATCTCGTAACCGTTGGTAATCGAATCACGTGATCCATCGTACGATCCAGGATCGAGAAGTCTCCATAATATAATTTCTCATAAAATATAATTATAATAAGAATATAATTTCTTGTGTCGACATTTTCCTTCAGCAAGTTTAAATTTCCAAGTCTAGAGGGTCATATTATATTAAATTTATGGATTCGTCTTGATATTAGCTTTAACGTGGAAAATTTTCAGATACATCGATATGTAAGATTCTTAAATGCCCTGTTTCTTGCCATTCGTTCTGTATATATACATACAGAATTATACAGAAATTATAAGTTAATAATTATAAATTTATAATGAATTGTAAATACTATAATCAAATAATTTATACATATATATATATATTTAATTATATTATTTAATTATACTATTTAGTATTGTATAATTATAGTATTTAATTATAGTATATATATACTATAATTATATATTTTTTTATTTATATACATATTTATATATATTTATATATATAAATTATTTAATTATAATATTTAGCAAACAAGACGTCAAGAAATTATCAAACATCATACCTTGTACGAATGTAAATTATTGACGACGCAAGTAAAGAAGACGTCACGGCCCTGGATCACTGTGTGATTCTCCAAAGGAGCTAAAAATTCTGGCAATGGTTCTGGAGTTATCTGACCTGGAAAAGAAATTTATTAGCTTTAATAATAATAACTCTATACATATAACCAAATTAATGTAATGATTTAATGATGTACATAATGTGACATAATGATGACAATAATAATTAGTCACTTCTCCTTATCCTTAGTAGTAACGGACATAATTTTGATGTTCGACTTGAGCGAGATACTGTCAATCCGTTTGTAGATTATAATATCTTGTATTATAGTTCGGAACAGGTATTGCCTATTTAATAATTTATTGTTAAATATGCATATTGAATTAATCTGCCAGTTAAACATTTTATGTACAGAATATTCACAAATTATATGTGATGATTTTGGCAGATGATTCTATATCTTTGCATTGGTGAAGATCTGTTACAAGAGGGTACCGCGAAATTGACCTTGGCTTTGACTTCCCAGGTTAATCTTTTTCGATACATTGCGTAGTACACATCACCAAGAACGGAGAAATCTGAAACTATAAATCGCAAACGAACCGTTTTCATGGATACGATGTTAAAATTCCATTGGCTCCTACATTCATACTATTTACGATATTGTTTACATTATTTACATTTCACAGTCAGATAGAAAGTAAATAGTGTGATATTAACAAGGAAACAGGAAATTATTTCTTAGTACGTGAGACAAATGTAACCTAATTCCAACCTTTTTTTTTTTAACATGAAGGAACCTTCATAGGCACTCCGCGTCCTCTGAGGCGAGAGCGCGGGGTAGTGCCGGATTTCTACCGGCTAAACCTCCACGATGACCGTCCTTGCGCGTTTACGGGGGGGGGGGGGGGCTGCAACCGCTAATGAGTAAACTTAACCCCAACCTAATCTCAACCTAACCCCGCTCTAAATGCAATGAAACGCTTAGCTTGATGATTTCAAACTGTTGCAAAATTTGTTACGATATATAACAAAAGATTTCAAACGAAAATTGAATGGCGTCGAAGGGTACGGTTTGTTTGTTGCTAGTTTCGCAGGTGGATATGTTACATTTACAAGTTAGGTTCTCGCAATGAGTAGAATACGACGCAAGTAAAAACTATTTGCCCTTGAAATTCAAGGTTTTAGCAAATTTTAGTCATATACAGTCGTTTCATAACGTCATATCTTCAATCAAAATAATTTCTGCGCGATTTGATCCATTCTTCTCAGCAATTAATTAATTTCATTATTTCAAGTTTATAAAAATTGTCAGATCTAAAGTATAAAAATTCGTCGAGCAATGATTTTACTGAAATAATCTAAATGTCTGAAGAAGGAGAAACGCACATTCAGAAATAGACAGAGGACAGGTAAAGTTTCATTTTTTAAATTTTGAAAGTTTTGTGCGATTATTTTCAAAGTTTTATGTCACCGTACAATAGGAATTTTTTTAATTTATTTACCAAAACAAGTGTTTTTTTTTCATTAATTCCATATGAATTTCATTTACCTTTTTACAATATATTTCTCGCAAATGATCAAAGTCTACAATATCTTCTTCGGTACTTTTTTCATGTATTTCACGAATCTCCATGTATCATTCTCTTAAATATTCTCTTAAATATTTACGTATCGTTAGAAATTGCGAGTTATCTGGGAAGTAATGAAATAGCCATTGAGGTATCGTATTTCGGCAATGCATACATTCTGCAACTTTTGCGAAATCCATTTCTGATTTTCTGATTTGAATCGAATGTCGAATAGTGGCAGAGTGTTCACTAGAACAAATTGATTAAAAATTTATTGCTGACATCGTTTCTTCACCTTTTCCTGGGTTTATCTTTTAATAGAAAATTAATTTCGACAATTGCATAACACAAGCTGAAATGTTTATTAACATCTTTGGAGTACTTTTCTTAGAGTCTATTGACCTATACCAATATCAATTATACGAGGTTGAAATGACTGGCTTGCTTTCGATAACAGAAATAAATGCATCACGTATAATATGCTTGGTTACAAGGAAAACAATCAGATATCTTTACCTTTTTAATAACCTTTTAATTAGCAATAGAAGAGATAAGTGTAAAACATCATTATATACATTTCGTAGGAAAAGAGAATATTCGCCGAAAAACTTAAAGTCGATTTTTTAACAGTTTCTACAAAATGTCAAGTTAATATTTTATACTATTCCACGGATATAGTCATAATGGTTGTTTCAAAATAAATAATAGATGCGATGGTTATGCTTCTCTTTTAGTTTTTTTAGAGTTTTGTTAGAGCATTCTTCAAATCTTTTTCTTTCCGCGTTTAAAACACGTTACGATCGTAAAAACTAAGGACGATATCCCAATATTTTTATTCTTTTGTTGGCTGTTATTTAAAGCTTGAGAGAACGGCATATTTCCGAAAGCCATTTGATAAACGGAAAGTCCACTTTTCCAATGACCATCTGGTAAATATGAAATATGAATAAATCTCTAGCTACGTAAAGTTTGAAGATTGTAAAAAATGGATTTGTGCTTTTTCTAAACACGTCGGTGCACAGCCTGTTCGCTTCCCCAATACTGTACACTCTTGCTTTCAAAAGCAGCTTCTCAAATATTACGATTACGTTCCTGGATAATTCCGAGTTATATAAAGGGGGTGAAAGCATTGGCAAATAAAATAAATAAATTAAATAAATTTTTCTTTCGAATCTAACTCTTCATTTCTACATTGCCATAATTTAGCCATTTTGAAGAAAGAGACTAGAACAGTTTTGGAAGAATGGAACCATTCCAACAGTTGACGAGAAATAAACGACGACAGAGAACTGAAAATATTAAGTTAGAGTGTTACTCGGGCGTTCTACGTGTGCAGTGCGCGTAGTGAGTGTTTTATGCAGTGTAGCAATACTACACGTCGTTTATTACTTATATCGCCATATTTATTACAAAATGTCGTATACATTTGGAGAACTTTCGGACATGCATTTTTGTTACGGTGTGGCGGGCCGCAATAGCACAAAAGCGCAACGTTTATACGGCGAAAAATATCCTAATAGGAGTACATTAAGTGCGAAGATATTTTGCAAAATAGACCAATGATTGCGGGATACAGGTACGTTAAAACCTGTGAAATTCGGTGGACGAATTCGGATCTGGCAGATAGAATACTGCACTGTATCCAAGAAAGTTGGAGAAGAAAAAATGTTTGCCAATGGATGAGTCGGAAGATCCAACGCAATTTCAATTTGCCCGCGAGGATAACATTTACTAATGAGGTACCATTTAATAAATTTAATGTGGAATAACAAATACTTGGACTTAATAGTTAGTACAACTATATAAATTCTATTATAAAATTCAATTATAAATATTATGAAAAAATAAACAGGCAAGGTCGCACAAAAAACCTCGTTTCTCCTTTGAGCGCTTGTTGATTGATTCGCAAATGGCCCTCTATGTGAGTTTAGCTTTTTTTACAGCGCGTTTCGTTTCCTCCAAAGAACTGTTCGCTGTTTAAAATGGCCAATCGTAATATTTCGTTTTGCATCAAGAATATTTTCTTCGAGGACCGAATATTAGCATTTACATTTTTAATTTGTCCTGACTTTCAACCACCTCCAACCACTGATTTCACGCATCTTCCGTCCGAAATAGTAAAACTAAGAGCATAAGCTTCTGCTTTTTTGAAGAAATGGAGCTAACTCCAGGATATTTGCAGTCGTAATTATATATTGTTATTCCACAATGCTGATATATAAGTATAACAATTTAAAATTTAATATATAAATTTATAAATTAAATTGAAAGAAATTAAAGGTATATAATTAAATAATTAATTATAAGTATTTATTGTATTTATACTTATTTCTAAATCTTGAGATATATATTAATTTATTAATTATATCCTGGGAAACATAATCATATATATATTTATGTGTTTGTTGAATCTATAATTCGTTATTAGTATATTAAACATAATAAATATATAAACACTTAATTTTATATATATATATATATATATATATATATATATATATATATATAAAATTATTTTCTCACACTCATCCATTACCCATTACACGTTCTTTTCATTCGCCCGACATTTGCGCCCATTTACGAAGAAGAACAAAATTGAAGAACAAAAACGTGAGGGTTTTCGTAGATTTTTAAGTCGAGCTTTAATACTGCAAGAAATATGGATACACTGTACACAAAGACGTGGGAACCCTGATCTGCGCCGGTTGACGACAACGTAGCCATCCGGAAAAGGAAAGTCTGATCCGGCGATAAACGGAGCAGATAAGAATTTACGATATTCTCTGGGAAGCTCTCTGGGAAGCTACGCGACGCATCAATTGCGTAATTATATTTTATATTTTCCCACGGCATTCGGAACGATTTCTTTCAAAAATCGTAATAATACATTTATTGCCCATGTCCATAATATTTTTAACAACCGAGCGTTTCATTAACCCCTTGCCTTACGATTTAAGTTCCAATAGCGCGTGCCATAAGTAACAACATGGTTCGGCTGGGCGCTCAAAGTTGTGCAAATCGCACGTGTCTTTTGATATATAAATGCACGCGTAAGGTACAACTAATTTTATTTTGCAAGATGTTTGATAAATAATTACTACCAATTGACCATTGAACAAGAAACACTTATTATCTTGAAGTAAATAACAACTCAGCAACATCGATCTATCACGTCTCTCACACGATACCGTGGATTGAGGGGTTAACGCGATTACGTTCAAAGGATCATTAGCGACCTGTAATGGTTTGATCAGTCGAGAACCAGCCAGAGAAGTTACTGCAATCCTAATCTGGTCGCTCGAAAACCTCATATTCGTCCAGATATCGCTCACCTTTTTCCCGCTAAGCGTGTGCTTCGGACGTCTGACAGAGCATGAGTGATATCTAAAGAGCATGCTAATTAAATATTCTTGCTTTCGGTGAAAAGCAATCTCTACACGCATTTTTGGAAATGAGTTGTCTTGCTAGAGTCTCGGTTGAGCAGAACAAGACTACAATTGTTTGAGTTTTCAAACAGTACGCGATTCTTATTATTATCTTGTTTCTTATTAGTCGGGAGAGCTCGAAATCGCTCCAACAGTCTTACAGTTTGGACCTGTTGAGGTTAGGTTGGGGTTAGGTGGAACGCGTGGATGAATGTATAATAGAAATATATTTGAGTATAAGTACAATGTATGTTAATCCAGATCCGCACGCCGGCAGCGTTACCTTACAACAGAGCTACGAAGCCATGGGCCTATGGATATTAACGTAATTAAGAAAACTGGCCTGTCTATACTCTGCTGCGCTATCTGTACAAGGCATGTTGCTAAGAAGGTTATGGGGTTGAAAGACCCTTCCAATTGATTTATCGCAAGACAATACTCGGTAGCTTCGAGGACTAGGAAAACTAAACAATAGCACAGATGTAGAGTTTTCCTTGAAGTAAGAGTTACTTCAACAGAACCGTCTAACAATCAGAATTGTTTCCAGCGTATTCATTTGTTGCGTATCTGCATATCGGAGAGCAATTATTGAATCGTTACGTATCAAAATGTGATTCAAAGACGGAGGACGAGCCGATCGGTCAATGCCGGTTTTTCGACGTTACAACAAAGGCCGTGGAGATATAGAAAAGCTGCGAAACGAGTGTTGCCTGTGCACGGCTGAAGGTTGACGCAATGTAGTCCGGCCAAGTTAGCCTCAGAAAAAGCCAAATTCAGTATTAAATTTTCTACAACTATAGAAATCACGTCCAGGAACGAATCCTACATGTTTGTCATTCGAGATTTCTTGTACGGACTTTATAAACAATCTGCAAAGTCGTCGAAATTTTCATTTTCATTTTCAATTGTCAATTATTCATGTAAAATTGAGAACGCAAAGTTGAAACATTGTGAAAATGTTAGCTTTTTGCGAAGAGTTATTTTCGCTCAGAAAAGTCTGCAAGAATCATTTATTGACGGTTACAAAATCAGATATACGTTATATTTTCAGACTTATTCTTGTTTTCATTTCTAGAGACAGATTAGACATAAACCAGTTTATGATTTGCCTTTAAAAACCTAGAGTTTCTGTTGTATAGAAATAATCCAAAAAGAACATTGTGTACGATAAGTTAAACAAATAAGAATAATATTTAAATAAAATTACACTTCTTGTTAGTTATGTTATAACCACTATAATTTAGTTGCGTTGTACATTTGTTACCGACATATTCGTCGTACTATATTCTGTACACAGTTATCTTGCCATTCTAGTTTCTCTCCCTTCGAAAAATAATCTGCTAGTTCCTCTCTCGTGTCTAGTAATCTAGATCTTGTTTGTCGTATAATTCTTCTGAAGGGAAACAGTGAACCTATTTCATTATTTACTGCTCTCCAATTTCCAGGCGTCACAATATCTTCGGAATCAAATGTTCCCTGTGACATGTACAGTGCGGTTGAATTGGATCCTCGTCGCAAGAAATTGTGTAACAGAATAACTGTTGGCGCGATACGGGACGCTTTTTCTGTAACAATGGCAGCGGTTTCCTCAGCACGTGGAAGGTTGACGAGACTACGCCGAATACATTTTCAACTACCCTACGGTCTCTACGAAGCCTATAGTTAAAAATTCGTTGTTTTGTTCTCTCGGTATAGTAACTAGGATAAACTTTCGTAAAATTTTCGGACATGGCAGAGACTTCATCCCCAAAGAGAAAAATGGCAGTTGCTTTTCTCTTCCACTTAAAACAGTAAAACCGGGGTGCATTCAAGGTTTTCTTGCATTAGTATATGCAACTCGATATTGGCAAGTACTGTACAGTTGGGCTAACAGAAACTCTTCCTTGATAGCCCACGTGCACAAACATGAAGTTATAATTAGCGTCAACTATAGGAAAAAGCAGAATGTCGCAGAACCGTCTGTAGTTTATGTACTCGCTGCCATTTTTTATGAGACGCTGTAGAATGACGCGTTTGCCATCAAGAACCTCGATACAATGTGCAAAGCTGCACTCGGTGTCAAAATCTCTAGCTACTTTTAGCCATTCTTCTTATGCTTTTAGAATCAGCAACAAAACGTATGCTACATTTTTATATTTTTAG
Organism: Bombus waltoni; assembly: GCA_014737395.1. NCBI lineage: Eukaryota > Metazoa > Arthropoda > Insecta > Hymenoptera > Apidae > Bombus > Bombus waltoni. The sequence continues at coordinate 2,613,120 of JACXII010000021.1, forward strand.
TTCAATTTCTTGTTTTACAATAAAAAAACAATAATAATATCTTTGTAGGTTGTTTATCATTGTTTGTAAATGAAATAACACCAAACGAGGATACGGAAAGCCAGGAGCTACAGCAGAAAATATGGATATAAATTCCCCACCAGCATCAAAAAGAAGAAAGGCGACAGACGATTAACGCCTCGATAAAGCCTTCGAGACGTTGACAAACTTCGCATTACTGCAACATTATGCAAGATGAGAATTTTCATTTGGGCATTTTGATAGCTTCATTAATATATTTTCAACAGCAAATAAAGGCTATTACAGCAATATTAATTATTAAGTCTACGCGTTTTAAAGTCTACAACTTGTGAGGTAGAAAATTCCAACTTCCCCAAACAAGACACATGTGCTGTCCGGGTCATAAACGACCACTCGAAATCCCGAACAGTAGTCGCGGAAGGAAAGGCGAGACCCCGTTTCTCGCGATAGATTGCATCCTCAGCTTCTATAGGGAATATGGATACGCATGCAAATGGTGTTGCAGTACGAAAGATCGAGCTTTTACTCTACTGTCTCAAAGTGTAATTTGCTGCATTCGAGTCTCCTTAAAGCGTAAGGACAGTTGGGTAAAACCGGGATAGGCGCATAGATTTGTAGAAGAAATGCGTGTATACTCGTTCAAGTTCTTTTACAGACTAATGGTAGAAGAAATAGGTGAAGTTAGACAAGTTGCTGGAGGTGAGCACTGGAAATTTCTGACTTGGAATTTTCACGGCTGGGGAGGATAAGTAATGTTTCGAAGAAGGAGAAAATCAAGCACCTACGTATAGCCGATCAACGGTTCGCGGGCAATAACACAATAAGCGCGTTGAACTTAACAAAGGAAAAAAGTATGCTAATTTAAAGTGACTTTAAGATGACTTTAAAATCATATCGCTGCGCTGCGCCATCAGAACCGTTTAAGCCGATCGATAATGAGAATCGTTTGTCTTGGAACGAAGAAGGCTGAAGGATCAGGCATTCCGCACCGAAGATCAGAGTCAGATTTTAATCGTTAGAGCACTTGTACAATTGAAAATCGCCTCACGATCAGCCAGAAGCCATCGTTTCCTACTTCTGTGGTTTGCTTCATCGGTCGAACCACGAGTTTCGAATTGCATTAATGTTTCATCTCACGACCCGAAGGCGAAATGTGCGGGTCCGCGCTCAAGTGCCTGAAATCGGGTCACGGAGATAGGGATGATACAATGACAGCGAAAACTGATGACATAAACAGAACGACTTCGCCGTATTCCCTGGAGACGGATGACCAAAAGTGATCATGAGACCAGATAATATCTCGCCAGCATATAAACGAAAGGCACCTGCTCTGCCGGAACGCAACCTGCCACTATATGGTTTAATTACAGCAACTTTCGATCAGCTTTTATGGCTGTAACCTCATGGAGCAGAAGAAATTTAATCATATCCTAGTCTTGAGCATTCAATTGGTAGTAACAAAATATCTTGATAATTTATGATTCCCACTTTACGAATGAAAAGGTCTTGTTTGACTTTTACCTGCCTGACTTTTACTTCGGAAAAACCCGGAATACTCTGTATAAAAACGTTATATTTTTCTTATTTCGGTAATTCAATGACGTTCGAATAACATTGAGAACGGGGCATAAGAGTTTACAAATTTTCGTTGATTAAACTAATCGCCGTTGACAATACGAAATCGAGAAAGGAGACGTTATACTGAAAAATTATTTGTCGCGGTAGCTATGCCAATATGGCACAAGAAAATTTCAAGTATTCGTAACTTTGTCCGGTGGCTAAATAGCTGAGTGTAGCTATCAAGCGCTCTTCTGCAAATGTACCTTCTCGCGTTACAGCATCTCCTTTCTGAACGTACGGTTGAGTTAAATTTAAAGTAATATTAAATTTTTCTTCATCCATCCGTGCATAATTTGAAAATTCTTTTGGTTCGTTTTGTTGCAATTCTTTTAATAATGCTGCATGCGAAAATGTATCTCTTGCAATCAGCCGATTCCTGGCCATTTTTTCTTTTTACGCGGAATCTCTTCCTCTGCAGTGCACATAGCTACCGCAACAGCAATTGCAATGTTTCTTTCGGAGACAAACTTTTGCAACGCCATATCACTTTGATGACAGAACGGATGCCGAATATGAGTAGGAATCACGAGGCTCATAGCAGGTCTCGTGGGATGCAACTCGCGTTGTATCAGACCTCGTCTCGGGATATATTTCCGGAAAAATCTCACCGTAGAGGCTGCGCTTTACAGTCTCACTGCGAAATCATCCCATCGACCAGACTACTCGACACAAACAACGCAATTGGTTTTCATTACCACTTGAGGTTGCGCAATGTACATTTCGAGTCAGTGTTTTGCGCCGTAAACATTATCTGCTTTTTAATTACTTTTGTGTGACGCGCATACCTCGCATTTTGTGTGACGTTGTATATTTCTGACTTTTTAAGCTGTCTTTGCGGCGTGTACTTATATCGAGTATAATTTCAATTAATAAAAAGAAGTGCATGCTGAATTAGATTTTTTTTATATACATGCGTATATAAATTTCCACTTTGCAAAGTTAAATCTAACTAACTAGCTCCTTTGTTAATCTAAGATAGCGGTACGTAAAATTGTAACAATCTGGAATCATTATGTTATATTGATTTCACGTGAACACTCGACAGTCCACACAAAAGCAACACACGAGTTTTCATTTTATCCGATAAAAGACTTTTTCGTAATGGAAGAAGAAACAAAGTATTACTAAGATCGACTGGATTGAAATGAATCCAAATACAGGCATAAAGGCATTATGCTTATTAGACATTTTTCATCCGGAACGACATCCAAGTTAACTCATAAAATTTCGTTTGTCCGTAGGGAAACACTTTGTTCCAGCAAATTTTACGATCATCACTTTCCTTAATCTGCAAAGAATCAAAGTTCTGATTTATTTGTATTTTGAGTTTGGGTGTGTATGTGACTTAGACGAATAAACTTACGTAGATAGAATTTTATTTGTTCACCTAGGAGTTACAAAGGGCTTTGTACAACTTAAGCGGTACTTGAATCTACACATTGCCCTCAATTACATCTTGAACGTCTTCATACCTTATCGTATTAACGTATTTGTAATGTGTTTATGTTATAATGTATATTTATATAATTAATGCAGCTTAATGTATTTATACATTATTATTTGCATTTACACACTGGCCGTGTCACGGGACGGGCACGCGAGCCGTCGATAAGCTGACACTTGGTCAGCAGAGCTGATTGACCAAACTCGCGCGAATGGATCTAACTTTAGTACGACTTGAACTTTCACCATTAGCTTTGCACAGCGTTGCGTGGCGCAAGGCCGATGGTGTCAGTCGATGATTTATCGCAAAATTATCGATTTAAATTGAATTTGATAATTTCGAAGATGGGAAGGCGATCGGACAGACTAACGCGTAAGCAGATTTTTTATAATGGACTGACTCATGCTCTATTTCACAGCTTCCTTTTACACGATGGTAAGTAAGGGGTGGATGATCTAGCAGCGAGGTCGTTATCTGAATAAAAGCAGCCAGTGTTGTGTCTCCATACCCGCGTACACACGTTGGTCGCATCTTGTCCGCATTTTTAATATTTGCACTACAACAATATTTACAACGAATTCTTACTCTCAGTCTCTATTTATTCCTATATCATTCTCGATTCTTCCCGCTATCGTCATCCCACTCCTTACATTCTCCATTTTTAACCTCCCTCCTAACCTAACTTAACACCCTTTAACCTAACCCCAACCTAACCTCCCTCCATGTCCGGCATTTCATTACCTATCTCTAACCAGTCTATCTTTTCGTCACCCCATCTTTCCCACATCTGCTTCTTCCTTTTCTCCTCCACATACTCTATTTCCTTCCCTCTTTATCCCCCTAGTAGTTCCTCGCTTCTACCTCGTTCCTTAACTTGAAACTTGATACTCTCTTCCATCTGCTTTCATCCATCACTTTCCCCTTTTACCCGTTTATAATATAAACTTGTGTAAAAATCGATTAATGTTTATAACAAAAATTAAGAACAAGTTATAATTTTCAATACGGAGTTTTTCAAGAGTTTACACAGTTCACACAAGTTTACACAGTCACATTCGTTGTTTAAGAACATAAAACTGGTCCATTGACACGATTTCATTGTCTTTAATGGTAAGGACTGCTTCCATCCTCTAAATGTGCACGATTGCCGGTAAATATAGCGAGTATCGAATATTTTTGCCTGTTTTGTAAACCTGTGAGGATTCATCAAAATTTAAAAACATGGATATATGCCATTATGTTTGCAAATTTCTAAATCTTACTGTTTAATCTCTTGTCTCGTCGAAGTAAGAAGGAAGCTGCGAATCTTCCCTGTATTGTTTCTGCACGCTTAACACCGACAACGGCGCGACGCGTTATAAATCGATAGCTCGACACATTAACATGTCGACGATCGATAAATACCAAATTCCCACTTTGACCACATCCGCAACTTTGTTTTGCTGACACGTGAGCTACGTTGTTCGCAGCAGTATGTTTATGCGCCCGCAGTAAACTCTTTTATAAAAACGCAACACTTACACGGATTGCGGATTTTTTAATTGGAGTTGAAAGAGAATTTATACACGAATTTCACACAACTTGGCATCACTCGTTATTGTGCAGATTTTTAAACAAGATATTTCTTGTATTTCCCCTCGACGTGATTGTTGCGTTGTTGGTTCCTAAATATTGTACGCGCTCGTAGAGATTTTATCGCTGTGGTCGGAATTTGAAAGTAACCCTTTGTCTACAGCCGGCGCTTAAAGGCGCTTGGTAAATTTGCGCTTGTGATACTGTAGGCGCCTTTGGCGTTTTTGCGTATCACTAAAAATAATCTTAAAAATATTTTTCTGTAACAGAGTTAGTGGGACCCTGTATATATTATTAAGAGCGCTGCCTTAAAATTTAATATCATGTATATACATATATCAGATTGCTTAGCTTGTGATAAGTTGTCATATTTCACTTGAGAACAGAGTCTGCTATTATTTAGTTTTAATAGGTTTGGAAGCAAGACAAAACTAAAGTGAGCTTAACGTGTCTACTTTGGAAAATGCCTCTTCTAATATGGCACCTTGGCATTAATAGCATCTGTCTCTACGAGTATGTTGTTGTTGCGAAGATTAAGAACGGTTCTCCAGCTGTGTGTATTTTATGATGTTAAAATATATATATAATGTGACATCGAATCGTATACTTTCTTATAATCGACATACAAGACATTTCTTTTTTTTTCGATAATTGCTCGTTTGAGGCTACCGCAGCGGTAGCTGTTACTTTTTGCACACATGGCTGTCCTTGCGGCAGCATTTGGTTGCTCAGCGAGTCTGTCTATGCCGTAGATGAGTTTGCTCATGCATAAAGTTATGATTTTATAAATAATGTTATTGAGCGGCATTTGACTGGATTCTGTATATCTGCTTGGTCATTGGGTGACATGTATGTGATTCCTTCTATGATATAGTATGGTAGTATATCTGGTGCTTGTATGAATCTGTTAAGGCAGGTTAGTAAAAATGTGCAAGTGCTGATTAATATATTATAACGGTGCCTATTATCGGTTCTAGTAGCCTTCTAGTTGTGAGCTTTTGCAGTTGCCATATTCGTATAACATAACCTATACTGATGGTTTTAAGCTCTTGATTTTCTTCAATCCAGCTGTCGTCAATGTGTTCTATTGGAGTAGACTATATATTAAACCAATACATGCTGTGCTTAATTTGCTGCCGTAGTCTGATGTGAATGACTCGTAGAATAACTTTTCATCGTTGTTAAATTGCTTGTTTAGAGTCGTCCTCACCTGTTCTCGACTGTGTCAAGCTTTTGCCTCAATATACCTAGAACGTGGGAATGATTTGTACTCTAAAGCTGATGTTGCGAGTATTTTGTATTGCTGTTTTATCAAATCTACAAGTTCCTACAGAGCCAGACTGCGATTACCGTTTATATATTCTGCTGTTCCACCTATTTTCACTCGAAAGTTTTCTATTCTGTTTCATAACAGTTTTTGTCACGCGGATATATTCAGCGTGTGTTCGATACTGTGTACGCAGAGCAGCAAATTATTGTTTCGATATAGCGGGAGTCCATTTCAAGCCTGGATACTTCAGTAGTATGTGGCTACGGACGATTTTTATTTGGCTATACATAATTTAGTTAGGTGAAAAAAGTGCCTCTTCTTTGATCAATATCTGGCCAGATATTCGCCAAAATTATAATCTATTCAATTATTGTTAATAATCGTATCTGCTACAGTTATCTCCCGATTTTCCAATTGAATTATCGCGTCTGTATTATTTGTTTGTGTAAGCTGTCCGTATGATGTTTGTGACCGTTTGCTGTGTGAGTTTAAGGGTCAGTCTGTCAGACGCGTGTAGTAATGAACTTACATTAGTGTGTGATGTAAAGTAGCATTAATACGTCTGTTGCTGGCTGTATTAGCTCGTAATATTATTAATTTCTATCTCTTCCCTATGTTCAGCGTTCGTTGTTATCCTAAGCTCATTAACTACTTTTTGTTTAATATTTCTTTATTTTATCTTTGGTAATGAATTTTCTCGTCATGATTGTTCGCCTTTGATTTGTTATTCTCTTGTCACTAATATGAGAAAGCTGTGTAAGAATATTATTATGTAATATGATCAAATTATTGTTTCGTCGCTCTCATTTGTCCATTTCATTCTTTGGTTAATTTGTGGTTGAGAGGTAAAAGCATTGCCAGGCTGTGTCTGGTTTGGGCTGTCGTGTGTTGATTGATTTGAACATTTGTGGTTTGTAATTCGTGTTGTATCTCCTTGTATATACTGTCTATTGTCCCTTGCTTCTCTTTGACTCTTCGCTGCTCTCTTAAACGTTGTCTGCTAGCTGTCTTGAGGCGTGGGTAGTCTGAACTTCAGATGCTTCCATATGTCGCACGTACAAAATTCATAGTGCTCGCATCCAGTGTAACGTTTACGAAACTATCGACCACCGACGACGACGTCGGTGACGGTCGGTAAGGTGAAGTCATTCGATACTTGAGTTTACTCTAACACTCTTTTCACTGGAAGCTCGCCTGCTCAATTCCCCGACATCGGCTGTAATATACATATACATATACATAATACACTTATACAATGTACACCACCGACTCCAGCTATATTTCCGGCTATCGTCGTACAGCGACCAAAGATCATACACATTTATTATTATTGCTTTGTTATAAGCTACTATAAATTTTAATCGATGCGGATAATTATACTCTGTTCAACGAGATAGGTCAGTAGAGGTAAACACAATGACCACGTGCTAAACGTGTAACAGATGCAAGAAGCATCAGTTATTGACTGGCAGATGTTGAGTCGAGGAGCAGATTTACCTGGCTCATTGCTAAAGCTTCCTTCGACCTCTCGGGCTTATGACACGGATGATAACACTGTCAAGCGTATCACGAAACACGGAGATAAATCTGCGTTGTTTCCCTCGTTTAAAAAATGATCATCTTTTAAACAAGGCATATTCGCTGATTTATGAAATACAATATCAAACACAATATCATTTATTGTATTGTTTGAAAATTTTATTTACTGTATTACTTGTTTTACGTACATATATAACTAGTTAACACAAAAGTTTTGCGTCAATTGTATTCGTTTCAAGAATTCCGCCCGAGAAACAATGCAATATCTAAAAGTCTGCAGATTCTTCTGGTTGAACAGAGTATAGCATTGACCTTTAAGCGAAACTCTGTTAATGAATAACATTTTACTTACAGTAGCGCAATCCATAACCTGAGCTATCAGTCAAGGTATACACGCGTATTCGACTGATTTTCAAATGCATTTTTCTTGTAAACGAAGCTTTTAACGTAATTCTGCAATTGATTTTCATCTCATTTTCAGCTGTAGTATCTCCTTCATCTTGCTACTACCATGGATTGCAATCCACCCTATATATATATATATATATATATATAGGATTATATATATAGGATTAAGTTTCCAAATGGTTCCGCCGTTATTTTGGTCAGTAGTACGACCTTTTTATATGAACACTGCGGGGACATTTGCGTAGGCGCGTGCGCGTTTTGCCAACTTTCAAGACAAGAAGAAATCTTCTCACTCATTATACTCCCGTCTCCTTTTTCTTCTTCGTGAGAGTCGTCGTAAAGCTTTGGCAATTTCCTTCTTCCCGTACGCAATGCGAATATGCCTAACGCTACATACAAGGTGAGACACCTGAATATCTCGATCGTTATGGGTGGCAGAAAAAATGTGTCACGACAAATTTGCATGATGGCGGGGACCACATAATTTGATGTAAATATTTCTTTCAAGATTACAGAAAATCGATTGCAAGGGAAAATAATTAACTTTACGTGAGCGATCAAATACTCTATTTTAAGTAATGGCGTTTTGTTAAAGTACCAGTACACTGTTGCTTTAAATGTCCAAAATGTTGAGCTCGAGCATCGATACGCGATCTAAAGCGTTAGGAGAAGAATATTACGGCATGTCGAATTCGGTGCGGATTAATCGAGGATTTTTATTTATGAAGAAAATTAGAGCAGCAAGTGTACAATTCTTTTTTTCTTTTTTTTTTCCATCAATAACATTCGTGATATTCAGGTGGCCTGTTTTGGGCGCCTTACCCCGTATGCAAGGAGTTGCACGAAGCAAAGACAACGCATAGCTCTGAGACGGGAGAAGGTAAAAAAATTCCAATGATAAATAAGTTAATGTATGTAACCATTCCGGAAAGCTGTTTTAAGATTTTAAGGTTACCTCTATTATCTTAAATATAATTACACATATTTTCATGTATATCAACGTTTTTGTTTTCTACGGAAAAGTATTACGGCACTTGGGTTGAAAATTAATTAATCTAGAAAATATTTTCGTTTTGTATAACTTATCGCGTAAAAAACAAGGAAACGTGTGACGCAGTATCTTTGTTTATGTTGTCCTTGCTTTCCATACAATACCAGGTATGTAAGTATGAAACCGGAATTTTTGCAAAGAAATTACACATTTATTGTATGAAAATGATAAAAAGTGTTTTATTCGAAGTATTGCCCATCGCTAGTTATACATTTTTGCCATCTTTCTGGCAATTTGTGAATGCCACGCCAAAAGAACTGTTCCTCTTTTGAGGCAAACCAGTCGTCAAGCCATTNGTAGGCACAAAATTCGACATTTTCAAATTCTACTAAAACCTATGTTGTTGCACTAAACTTGTATCGCAAACAGTTGAAAATCTTTAGCAGATGTCAAAACAAAGAAATGGCGTCAATGACGCGTATTGAAGTTAGCTACATTAAAAGTTATCGCCACATATGGGCAAATTCCGGTTTCATATTTACAGACCTGGTAAGCTATACAATAGTAAAGTTAAAATGCTTCTTTAAAAATCATTTTCAGACACAAGTAACTTAATATAAATTGTTTTAGAGAATTAAAGATAGAGGCGACTTGAAGATCTTCAAAATACATTCAGTTTTTCCTAACAAAGTTTTGTTTTATCTTCTCCTGTATCAGAGATATAGTTGAACATCCTGTGTATTGTATAGTCGAGAATCCAGATTGTGCATTCAAATGTTGTCAATCAGAATTTTTTACAGATACTCATATCCAAATTCCTCATAATTACTAATTTTTCCGCATATTGAAAGGCATACTTGAAAGATCATTCTCTAATTGTAGGTTATGTTTTGTTGTTCCATCGTCAAAATAAATAGTTTCCGAAGATAAACAAAATGCAAACGGTTTAATTATATAATTGAACAATTCATCTGCTACAAGTTAATATTTAACATTATATATTATAATACATAAAACACAGTAAAACATTACGGGGGGAAAAAGTAAGAAATCTTGATTTCAGAGGTAACAAAAATTCCTCTAGGAGAGTTCAGTCTTTCATTTACCGTCTCACGTACAGTGACGTGGATTGACGGGATTTAGGGAGAAAAAAAGTAGCATTACGAGACCAGTTCGCGTCTTGGATCTAACTTCTATCTCCTAGTTGGATTTCCCACTTAAGCTAAAATCAATAGCGTGCGTCGATCTGATAAGAACACCAACAAGGATGCTTTCTCCTTCGTTACAAGTAGACCTTTTTACGTGTATAATAGTGTATTTATTTCAATTAGCAATTTAACTAAAATTTTATTTTAAAGTTATTTTAAGGTTAAGTATGTAACCTAACTCGAATACTTTAAATATCTCACTTGTTTCGAAGGAACATGTATTATATTTATTAAAATTATATTTTTCAAAATTCCAAAGTCATCGATTTTCGATGACAGCAAACATTTTTGTCATCGTACTTGTAACGTTCACGTGACATCGGGTATAAAATATTCGGAAATGCTTGGAATATGCAAACAGTAAAAAGAAGTACAATACAGAGGTTTACAAAGAGAAATTAATTTTAACGAGTGTTTTAAAAGCCTTAGCTTTAATACATTTTTCGGATGATTCTTTGGCCTTTCTTATAAATTGCTGATTAATATTAATACATACAGTTCTTTCGCATTTTCAGCTGCCATGGAAATATCTGCATAAATTGTTGCTTTAATCAAATCCCATACAGAAAAGATTAGAAGCGCAGAATTATCGAACGTACAGGAACGTCGTGAGTATCTGCGTCACGATCGATTCAACGTTACGAAAACTTTTGATCCATTTCGTGACAGGCTATTGATACATTGCGTGTCGGACATTCGTCATTTGAAACGACACTAGCTATTTCTGAAGTTGGAGAACTTCTTTTAGTAGTCCTGGAAACTGATCAGTTTCTGCACATTTTTGAACGTGCAAGAACTCGCAAAGTTTAGAACATGAACATCCGATGATGTTGTCGCCACCATCATCTACGCTTTATAGTTAACTTGTTTAGATTTCGGATCTTCAGTATAATAACGCACATTGTGTATTTAATTGTCCATGATCGTCAAAAGTAAATTCATCGGTAAATGAAAATACTTTCAATGAAAGTGAAACAAATTCTTACTTCTTTCAACTTGCGGTAGTGTCTCTTGGCAAAAAGTAACAGGATTCTAAAAGTCATTACTTGACTGATGTTTCACGAACCCTTTGATCTAATTCGTACCATGAATTTTCTATGAGATTCGATTCAGGAAAAATCGAGAAAAACGTGAATATAAAATTCTTAGACACCCGGTTTCTTACGTTATTTGATTCTTGGATCGGTATCATTATCTTTATACAATGTAAATATATTTTACATTCGCATTTTACATGCACTTTTTATCAAATTATCCTTTCAAAAGTCCAAGTATTAGTTTATCTAAAATATCATCATGCATGGTGAATATCAATCCACCAACTCGAATACTCGAAATGTTCCCGAATTACAGAATTACAAAACGTTCTCCATGTTTCACAGTTGGTCGTAATTGTTTAGGTTTTAATGCTTCGTTTGTTCTCCGCCACATTCACTCGTACTTTTTAGCAAAAATTGCTACTAGTCAACCTCTTTCTCTCGTTTATCTCGTTTACTTTCTTCACTTTGCAGTCTTTTTACGACTTTGTTTCAGTCGTCGTTATTTCCATACGTTTCTTAGTACTTCACTTATTGATTTTAAATTCTACAGCTGGATAAAGGAGAATCGTGCAGTGCCGACCGACGTACAAATTAGTTCCGACCTCTTTCATCAGATATTAGCACTTTCGTTTAAATAAACTAACGAATATAATAATTCCGTATCGTTTATTCCATTGTCTCCGCTGTTTTAGCACGTTAAGCACGTTAACATTGATATTCCGAGTGTTGTAAAATTATTTTCTAGAGCTGCTCCTTTGTTTTCTCAAGTAAGTAAATAATTTTCTTCTATTATATATATTATATCTAGTCTATTAAGTGTAATACCAGCGTCGGTTTTGCAATTTTCTTTGCATATTATATACATTGTAATCCGGAAAACATCTCCACGCGTTTGTCATTCAGTAGCGATCAATCAGTTGTCGACCAGTATAGGCAGTAAATTTCTTTTATCTGTTTGGTTCAATCTCTTGGCAACTGAAATTAAATTAGAACATGTTTTTCTACCTTTTCCCGTAGCAGAATATCTGAAATCCCAACGCGGAGAAGAAGAAAATGGACAGAGGAGAACATGAATACGGCTTTGAAGCTACTTTTCGAAAATAAAATGTCCCGGAGACAAGTCGCCGCGGCTTTCAATATTCCAAAACCGAGGGATGTGAAATCAGGTACACGTGGAATGAACATATCAAGAAAATATTAATTATTTTACTTGTGATGCATGTAAAAATAAAATTTGAATAATAATGTATATTCTAGTTCTTTTTAACATTATTAGTCATTTAGACCGGAAAATCTACTAATTAAATAATTGATCGATACTGGACGGCAATTTTTCGTTTCCTACGAAATTAATTTCCCTCCTCTTGTCACGCTTCGTTCGTACTACCAACTCATTTTGTTAATTTTAATTTTTACCGACTCTAGCCTAAGATGAAACAAAGAACTTGCATCGATCGGCACTGTACGATTCTCCCCTCTACCTTTTCTGGAGTCTGGCAAGTATCACTATTGTATTCGCTCAAACCTTAAATTTGTTACACTATTTACAACCATCGTTACAATCGTTATTATTCACAACTCGCCTGAATTAACAAAATTAACAAAAAATGTTACATTAAAAATAAAGACCGAGATAACTTATCCAAATCCCAAAAGTTTATTCACTCGCAAACCTAATCTAAAGGTGGATTTATTCGTTCAAACTGAGAACAGTTGAGTCATGATTCCATCTAGACAGACATGAAATGTACATGTAGCTCAGAACCCATACGCGCGAGATCGAATGAGAATAGCAACAGTGCAACATGCACGCTGACTGCTATAATCACGTGTGGACGGCAGCGTAGTTATATACCGTGGCGCGAGAAAGTTACACAACTTGCCTTTATGTTGCAACAAACAAAGAAATAAAGAACATTTAGATGTGTAAAGGATTCTTTCGTGTACAATTCTATCAATTATAAAATCAATTATAAATATCACAGGGTATACAGTCCCCTTTATGGGTAGCAAGTTTTTATGAAATTTTGTTGGTAGACGCTCGAGTGTTCGGCAAACGTTCGGCTTTTGTGTTCAAAACTTCCTATGCTTCCATTTGCTTCTCCTTAGGATTTCTTGAGATTAGTCGTGTCGAGTAAATTTACGAAATACGTTATTTCAATCTTTATTTTATCCAAAAAGTGTTTTTCTGTCAACTAACACAATAATTTTTATTCCTCGATAATTTCAAGAAAAACATCAAATGATACATAATTGTTCGTTAACAAAATGTAAACGAGTTTTCGGAAATGGCTTGATACCATACTAGCTCACAATCCATTCTATTTGGTTTTTGACCTAGGCTAATCCTTTACTATGTGGCACGAGTATAAAGGAAATCATTCTTATTGTCATCATTGACAAAATAAAAAGTATACTGAATATGACGGAAAACAGAAAATATACGAATATTAATCGTCGTAGCTTCGTTGTTTTTTCACAATGGACGCGTACAGCGAGGAAAATTACAAAAAGAGGAGGGAATGCCAAACTCTATCGCTCTTGCTCTATTTATACTTTCGCACGTTGCTCTACGACCCTCGTCCTGCTTTCGTTCGGTGGTATCGGTGGTATCAAAGCAGTGGTATCAAAGCGGTATCAAATATACATAATATTTGTTCTTTAGTAATTTCTCGTCGGAAAAAAGCCACAACATTACGATCCATCAAGGATATGTTATCCATGAAATATCTACAATCCATGATATATATGTACCGTATGTATTTATTCGTTTACCGTAACATGAAGTAAAGTTCCGTCAAGTTTTCTTCGCCACCGTATATGGATGACAGGCGAGAACACAGAGCGATTTTTCGGTGAAAAATAAACGCAACCGTTTCTGTGCACTTTCTCGTGTAAGTCACATTCCGCTAAATGACAAAGCTTAATGTGCTCACCTAAATTGCTACTTACAATGTAATTATTCGCATTTTTATAAACGTTGCGATCCTTTTTTCCGATTCCCTCTTCGTTATTTGAAATCGCTGGCAGAGTGAGAGATTCGAGAACCAGTGGAGTCCGTGAAGGTTAGGAGCCATAAATCTTTATAATCGAACGAGCAGCGACGACGCTTAATAGAAGAAGAATAGAATATGTATAATGATTCCTTGCTCCAGCGATTCTGACGTGTTACTGTATATGTATTTATACAGGGCGTTCATTTGAAGACTTCACGACCAGTTACATATCTCGAAAAGTAGGTTACATATCACTCGTTTTTTATTTCTCAGCTGTTTTCCAGGTCATTTGAAGATCAGCTTTGTTTTTTTTTAGGCGGAAAGTATACTTTTTCGTTACAGATTCTTATTCTACTGGAAAAAAGAAAAAGATTTTATCGGAAACATTTTCTTTACTGAAATAAAAGTTCACTTCAGTTTTTGTTGTTTTCAAAGTAGCGGAAGGAAAATTAAGTAATATAAAATAGATTTCATCAATTTCTCTGGTCATTATTAGCGGTGAGGTAAAATCAATAAAGATTTCCTGTTTTACAGCACTGCTTCAGTTAAAAAAACATTTGAATTTGAAAACGGATCGCACCATTGCTTAGAACGAGATGGAAAACATCTCGAAAACGATTTTTCCTTTTACGATATTTCGATCATGTGTAACAGCCATCCAAGTTGATCGACTTGAATCCGAGTCATAATGAAACATACAAGAACATCCAAATAAGGATTGTCGATGGAAGCTAGATGAACGAAGATTGATTTTTTAAATTAATTTTTGAATAAATTTACTTTCCACCTTCCTCCACTTTTGTTTGACAGAAAATAGTCTTCTTATGTTACGCTCATCAGAAATATGGATTCTGGATCTATGGTGTTTCATTCTGCAAAATTTTTATTATTGCTTCTCCCATTATTAACACCGCTTTATTGTTATTTGCGTATTTCCTTAGAATCATTTTGAACGTGGTTAAATCTGACCTCTTTTTTTCTATCAAGTATTTTGATCTGTTCTCTTCTTCTTCTACTTCTTCTTCTTCTTCTTCTTCTTCTTCTTCTTCTTCTTCTTCTTCTTCTTTTTCTTCTTCTTCTTCTTCTTCTTCTTCTTCTTCTTCTTCTTCTTCTTCTTCTTTTTCTTCTTCTTCGTCTTCTTCTTCTTCTTCTTCTGCTCTTTTTATCTCTATGCTGATCCTTTCTTCTTGATCATCTTGTACAATATATTGTACTTCGTCCATCCATTTAACACGATTTCTATTATCATTTGTGTTACATATACCAATCTTCTCTTCTTTCATATGTTCCTTGGAAACATCTGAGACTATCTCTGCCATTCCGGTTGCTTCTTCCATTCCGGTTGCTTCTTCCATTCCGGTTGCTTCTTCCATTCCGGTTGCTTCTTCCATTCTGGTTGCTTCTTCCATTCCGGTTGCTTCTTCCATTTCGGTTGCTTCTTCCATTCCGGTTGCTTCTTCCATTCTGGTTGCTTCTTTCATATGAGCCTGCGTTGGGCTGACTCCATATCGTTCCTTAAATACGGATAACCATGCTTCGTTTCCAACGAACGAAGATCCTCCATATTGATCACATAATTCGACTGCCTTCTCTTGTATTACTGGGTCAGTTAATGAATTCCCTGTCGCTTGTTGTTCCGCGACCCACGCATATAAACGTTTTTCCATTTCTGCGTTCGAAAAGTTTCTTCGAATTTTATGTGATAATGTATTGTCTTCTCGTTTTCCAAAATTTGAAAACTGTTTGCGCTCGCGACGAATCTGTCGTATGACATCTCGCGAAGCTCCTCCATGTTGGCGAATTAAACTTTTCGGCATGATTCACTATTCTTTATGACTTGAACTTTCCGCGCCGGCGTCTCGTACTGCTCGATCAGTAGTTGTCGAAAGACTGACCAAGCTCGGAATTGTATGAATTTTGTGCTCCGATTCAGGTAAAAACATTTCAGTTTTTCCAAAAAATATTCATGTGACCTCGTCAAAGGACATATCGCTAGTTTTACGACAAACACAAACGGCACCTACTCATCGTCTGATAATCTGATACAAATTTATGTTACCTGACATAATAGTGTTAATTATTTTAATGTATTATATTTGCACTCGCGCCAACAGTTTAGACAACATCTTAAATATTTTTAACTAAATATTCCACGTATTATTTATAACTTAACAACTATAGTAGCAATAATCATACGCTACGACAATGTCATAACTCAAAATTTGTAGTTTTTGAGTTGTTGACATAGAAAAAGTGCACCTTGTTTGTACTTTTTACTGGCAAAGTCTGACAAGTGAGTTTTTAAAAATAAGCATGCGAGGGCAATTGTATCGTCTGTATCAATCAATTGTATCGTATCAATTGTATCATTCAATTGTATCGTATCTATCTATTGTCTTATGTTTACGTTTGATACGGTACAAAACGTTTAAACTCGGTTTCCCTAAAATCGTGATTTTCCAGTCACGTCATTGTTGTGGCAAACGAGCGACATCGTACACGGATATTAAAGTAATTATCAAAAAGCAAGAACGAGCATAGCACGGAATTGGCAAGGTACAGCGTGTCTTATCCATCGCTTAGGTACCAGAACAGCAGGGTGTGTCGTGTTCTATCCTTTCCCGAAGAATGACGCTACTCGTCCCAGCACTTTATGATTTGCCTCTATCTCGAGCTTCTCGCTCGTTCTCCGCATTCTCTCTTGTCCCGTTCGAGAACAAAACCAAGCCAAAAAGCACATCTGTATCGACTGTGCCTGATTCGTAGTCCACGATACACCGGTCTCGAGCGTACTGCTTATTTCGAGGTTAAAACTGTACATATATAGCGGCTCGTAAAAGTATCCGACTGCCTTTCGCAGCAGAGTAATTTTTTTTTGTTCTTTTGCGTTTTTTGGAAGGTTGGAAGAATTAGTCGTTGATAGACGAAGGGAAAAAGAGTTTTTGAGAAAAGTGCAATCGATTGCAATCGCAAAGAAACAAGTTGGGGTTGCCTTTTACTATGTATCAGCTATGTGCATACTGAAAATTTCATTCAAATAGGTTCACGTGGCTGGAAGTGAAAACCGTTAAAACGGTAAAAAAATGACGAAAATCGCGACTTTCTACAACTTTTAACCTGTGATTGTGATAAATCCACATTTTTATGTCTTTCGATGCCTGTTGCTTGTTTCTGCATCAAACTGTTTCGATGAAATTTTTACCACGTACATAGCCGATATGACCCTCTAAAATGCGTTGCTTAAGATTTTATTACAGGCGTAGATAAAAAGGTTGTAAAAAGTGACCTCTTTTTTGCGCATCATTCAGTCAACTAGTCCTTTTAACCCATGAAAAAAGTTCAAGTCGTTTGGTGCAGTTTTAAAAAAGTTCTTCTGTTTCGAGGAGCGTTCGGATACTTTCGTGACCCACTCTATGTACGTATACGTATTTTCAACAATATGCGTCATATCATTGTTTAAAGATCTTTCGTATCACAAAATTACAGTCCTCAGGAGTATGCGTCGGTAAATATAATCTAATCGTCGATTTTATTTATTTCTAAAACTAAAGTGAAGTTATGTACAAAATATAAAGCTTGCGCTGGAATAACATATACATGCGGGCATGAGATAATTCCTTATGGAAAAATATGAACAAGAACGTTGCCAATTGCGAACTAGTCAGGAGTAAATAAAATAACCGGCGGGAGATTATAATCGATATGATAAAACGAATTATCAGATATAACTCTAACCCAAAGTTTAACCTAATCTCCATCCTAACATATAACCTAACCTGAACTATCGTAATTTAATTCAAATCTCGATGGAATCAAAGTTCTGTAAGAATGATAGGATATAATCAAGTGTGTGAATTGTTAGACAGGAACATGCGTGACAAATAGAGTGAAAACGTGCATGAATTATGAACAATTGCAAGCACGAGAAGAGTATGTGAATCGTAGACACAAAAAATTATAGCAAAATAACATATTTGCGTAAACTTTTTTATTGTAGATTCGTAAATTAGTTTAGTCGGTATTAAGTTATATTTCACGTTTATTTAGCAATTACTAGTTCCCTGTTTTATCTTCACACGATAAAAAATATCTACTTACAGACAGCGTACTCACTACAGCTTTCCTAGCATTACTTTGATGGACAATTATTTCAACTTATTTTCCCGCCAATTATAAATTTTGCGGAAATGTGAAATTAATGTTTAGAAAAACAAAGTGTTGCAACAAAGTGTCTGTTGGAAAGCTGCCGAGGTTGTACATACCGACGAGTAACATCGGTTGCATCTTTCAACGTTTCATTTTGTCCAAGCAATTGAAAGTTCCTTTGTTCAGGAACATAGCCTTTGGAAAAAATTTATGTTTACAGAAAAGATTTCTTCGGTGATGGGCGAGTTTGCCGCGCGTGATACAATTTCCTTTGCCCGTACTTTGTCTTTTCTCAGTGCCGAACCAAACTTTGCTTTCTAGTATTGGAATTCACGGAATTTTACGAGTTATCACAAAGTTTCCGTGATCTGAAAATCGTGACAAGTATTTCAGATGTACTCTTGAGTGAACATTTACATACTTATATACTTGTCAAATAACTTTAATATGCAGGTAATCTTGGCTTTTCTACAAAATATTATCTATTAGGCCTAATAAATTTCGTAATTTTAATATCAGCATAAAGCGATGGCATACTATAAGCTTGCAAAAGTAAATGAAAAAGTAAATATATTTTTAATTTAACACAAGGTCTATTGTGTACAATACACTTTTATTCCTTTAGATTAGTCCTTTGTGGATGTTCGCGATTTCAACTCTTTAGTCATTGTAACGCTACGTAATTTTAGCACACAGCTAGCATATTTACTTCTCCGGCATTATAATATCGTGTCTCAACGGTTCCTGTGTCCTACAATGTCACGCAAGATCGCCTCATCGTATATACATTGTTGCGCGTCGAAAGAGTTTGAAATCAGACGAGATGTAAACAAAATGGTGAGGAGAAAAAGACAAAGGGACACAGGAATCAAACCGGCAGTTACCCAACAGTTATCTTCGAGCGGTCACATAACAAACATCAAAAACACCAACATACTCTCAATCATTCAATCGCATTATCATACGTCAACTTAAACACACCGAATCATACTTGCATCATTCGTCCGAATCAATTCCACGTTATCAGTTGCATCAGCAGTACGTTCACAGTTTATACTCGGGTCATCCGCAGCCTACCGTCACTCTAACGCAGTGTTATCAGCGTGCTAGCACTTTTACAAGTGCTTTGTAACTCCTACTCGGACTAACTGGATTCTATATTCGTGCTAGCGAAGTGATTCCAAGTGTATTACATCTTCTGGTTCGTTGTGAGCATATGACTATAGTGAATAAACAATGTACTTACGGTCGTTCACGGTCAGCAATATCACCGATCAGTTACAATTGACTGATCGTCATACGGTTGAAGATCGCATCAGTGGACACATAATTATTTGAATGAAAGTAAATAGTCTTTCGACTAGGATAAACTTCGAAATATGTTGGATTGGGTAATTGAAAATTTACTGTATTGTTATTATTATGGGCAATATCTTCCGCAGAATTTTCTGCTTCTTTTTCCTCAGAATCTTCAAACTTTAGCGGAAAACAGTTTTCTTTTTCTACGCTCTGTACATTCTTTAGCGAAAATTATGTACATTGAATTTGCTAATTTGCAATTGCCACGCATAGACGGTGATCCATTTATTTACTAAACTATTGCTTATGCAAATAAATGTTTCCAGCGAAACTCGCCTCGTTTCAAGCGAGTTCATCTTGCAATGATCGCAAATCTTATCTAGCTGTCCGCGCCTTTCAGATTACAAGGTGCCTTTTATTTTTTTGAATAAAAATATATGTTTCTGTTCAAGTTGCCATGTAGCTCGTTCCATGCGTCGTACTTTCGTACGTGCTGGACAATCACTATAATCAGTTAAGTGTTTATCACGCCCGCATCGAGTGCAGGTTATGTTTGGTTTCTAGTAGCCTTCCGCTGAACCGAAAGTGTCTTGTGGTCTTTTCACTGTTTCTAGCGCATTTGCTTCCGCAGTAATTTTCTCAAGGATTACCGTGTTGTCAAGTATAAGTATCTTTCTTGTTTTTCTTTTTTTTTTTTTTGCAAGTTTAGTCGATTTAGACTTCTCCGCCATTTGGTCTATGAGATTCTCGTCAGTGTTGGCAAACTAACAATTTGAGTTCTGGCGGCGTAATCTTATAAGAAACCATTCAAATCTCGCCCCTGGCTCTTGTTTCGTCAATTTGCACAGGTGCCTCTCGCGTATCTGACTTTGTTTAGGAGAAAAGCACTCGTCTAGTCTCCCACTGCAATTTTGTACATATCGATATTTGTACCTGCATCTGTATCTGTATACCAGTGCTAGAAGCGTTATGGCAAATTTCTTGTAACGATGAGCCTGCATGTTAAAAAGTTACTCTTTCTTGTTCTAGCTTATCCATATTCGCCGCGAAAAGATAATTTCATTGGCAAGGCATTGTCGCTTTTTCTACATCGACTTAATTAAACTGCGTTCGACGTGTATACACGTCAATTCAAAACTTTATTTCAGTGCGCTCGGCGTGTCCCGAAAGTTTCTTTCTATTATTTCTATTTCTATTATTATGATCATACATGATTCGATAAAGATAATATAAAACAGAGAATGTGGTGCATCCATTATTTCCTTACAAGACGAAAGAAACTTTTGTGACAATCTAATAAAAAATTACTACTTAACACAAAAACTGACAATTTCTAGTAAAAAGTGATACAAGTGACATTTAAGGTACGTTCCCTTTATACTTCCAATAAATACATACATTATGTATTACATAAAGAGAAGAGTTTGAGAAAAAAGAGAAAGTGTGATTATTTAATTATTTTCTCCGGTATATCGGTTGTTCTCCGAATTGTTTTGTGTACTCTACTTTATCATCTTTTGGCAATTTTTCAATTTTTTCAACAATGAATTGTTAATTTTTCACCGAATAGAAGTGTGGTCCTTCCTCACTTTGCTAGAGTCTTTTCGTAAAATTTATAATAGCAGCATTCACCCTGCGGTCGACACGTTACTCGTCATCGCTTGATTTTACCTGCGCGTCCCGTAAGCGATTTTTGAAACTAAACTCTGCAGTTAACAGGTTCATTGTTATTAGTGACGTGTACGTATTTTGACTTTTACACGTCGACACTTGCTGCGTCCCGAGTTACTGCAATCATCGTCCTTGCAAAAGTTAAGGTGTACAAACAGAAACGCACACTGCCCCTTTACTTCGCAACCCCGTAGACCGTGTCAAAAAGTTCTATACATAAACGATACCCTATCATTACTACGCTAGGTATACTTATTTACAAAATTGGTAATTTGACGCGTTCAAAAGTTTCTGGCCACTATACTAATTTCATGCATTATTTTGCAATACATGTACATGTGCATATGTATATATGCTAAAAGTGAATTTTTGTTGATACTTTGCGCCTCTAAGGTTCTGGAATAAGTGCCAATCCATTTACCAAAAGCCAACTGTCACCGTCTTGCCCATTCCTTTAAACAGAGATACTTTAAACAAAGTCTCTATTCCCTATTCTTTATTCCTGGACATTGCAGCGTCGAGTCGCGTGCCATCTATTTATCCTTCGTCAAATTGTTTCACGCATTCTCTAAACAGTCGCGTCATCGATACATCATAGCTCTGCTATCGACTTTGCAAAAATTTGCTCAAGCAGCCTGCTTTCGGCCTAGTCATATATTGTTGTAAGCTCAAATAATGTGTGACTGTTGTCATGAATTGTTTGATGAATTGCTACGAATTGTCGCTAACGTGTTTGTTATTTTTAATATTTTGTAGTCGTGTCTTTTGTTTTCATATTAGGCAAGATATGAACAGAAGCTTTTCGACACGTGTTTTATCGCTTTAACGATTTACCACTAAGTAATACTGACAGATAAATACATTGTAGAAATATATGCAGAGATACACAAATCTTACATAAGCCAAGAAAAGCAAGCGGATGGAAACTTTTGAGCTCGTGAAATTAACGGTTTTGTAAATAAGAGTGCACAGAATTTACTTCGTAATTGCTAATATTAATTAAAAGTTTTTTACATATCGTGTTTTATACATAAAGTGAAAATATATCTAGCTGAAAACTTCTGCGTATCACTGTATACGTATAATATGTCCCATAAATCGTCAAATTTTATTACATTTCATGTATGTTCTGCATTTTCCATTCCAATTTCCGGATCTAGCTTTTATAGGGAGTTCACGAGATGAACTTGATTCTAGAATTTATAAAACTTCTAAATAAATACGTTAACGAACTAAAAAATAGATTGACAGAGAAATGGCATTCTAGTAATGCAGAATATCCGAAAAAAATAATTTTAAATAATAAGCTAAACATTTAATACAAGTGATCCAACGAAATATCGACATGACATCTTTTTCGTGAAAGATGTAAAACATCTCTGATATTTTTTACGATAGGAAAAAATAACAGAGATATTTAAGATGGTCAAGTTATTATAACATTATGGTATTTTATAGATACATTAAACATGGAATGATCTAGCAGGTAGATTATTAAAATCATCATATTCTATTCTATTAGGAAGGAGAAATATTTGACACTTACAAGGGGAGGTCCCGATTGATTAACTTTGATTTTAATGAGTTTTTGCGTGTTGTGTCATTTAAAAGGGTCAAGGCGAGATCTCATCAAAAAATAACTTTCTGTAAACTTTTTATACGGCAGTTTGTAGCCTGCCAAGCACTGATCAACTTTTATTTGGGATATTCTTTTTTGTCGGATCATCAGAAATAGCCAACAAAATCGTGGCGACAGTTATTACCAAATAACTACATCTAATATTTTACACATACAGATACATAATATTTTACATACATAAAGACCCATATACTAACGACTCGTAGAATTAAAATCTGCTCATTAAAATCAAAATCGACCAATTGGGGCTCTTCCCTTGTCAGAACAATGCAGTGTGATATTGTAAGGAAGCAAGGAAGGTTAGGGAAAACGCAGAAAGATATGGAGAGAGCATTTCACCCGGACCTGCTGGTGGACTCATTGATAAGGCGATTTTGCACGACTCTATCTTAGACATTGAAATAGTGAAGGTTAGGTCAGAGGATGTATATTTAGAAAAGGATAGTAAGACGAGTACTCAGAGACTGTCTTGGATGAAAATCTTTGCAGTGATAAGTGTAGAAAGGTCGCCGCAAGAGATAACCTTACAATTTTCAGAATCTCTTCGTCCAAAGAAAGTTCCATGTTAAACCATAAAAACCACCATGTTAATGGTTCTCCGTATTATACAACTCTTATAAACCTTTATTGCATATCAAAGGATGATGGAATTAATTAAAGCAATTATACTTTACAAAGTAGATCCACCATGTTTACTGAAAACATTGATCCATGACAGTATTATGAAATATCCTTGTTTAGATGCATCTAGTTTAGAGGAGTCGAATTATCTAGTTTCAGTCAAGATAAAGATAACCTTAAAATCGTCGCCATGTATCACAACGCACTCCACCACTGGAAAGGAGATGATAGAAAATCCTTAATACAGAGCATCGGTATTCTATACATAAGCAATTGTCAAAACTCGATGTATAGCTGAAGCTTCGAGCAATTTCGTGTCACTCGTATCATAAGTGTATATTATATTTTAGTAACCGGAGATTAGAAACTCTCAAATGGTATTGAAGAATATCAATATAGAAACAAGGCAAGGATGAACGGGTAGTACTCGTAAGCGGACATGGATGGATTTTTTCTAAAAAATAAATCAAAGACACAGAATAACAATTTTTTGTTTGAAGCTTAGTTCTCGAGAACATTCAGTTTGAATGAAAACTCTTCGCGTGTGCGATATACGTGCGACGCTTAGAGTGCCTCCTTCCAGTGTTTATGACCATAAGCATTAAGAATGTCATGGTTGATCTTGGTGGAATGATGATTCGGCCTGTAAACGCTGGATCTTTTTCATGGGCTAACATTATTTGTGTATTTTTTGTACTGTGTATTTGTATTGCGTATTTGAAGAACAATATATTCGTAACAGTTAGAAAAGAGAACTATACAGATATTTGAAGAAATATGGACCCAAAATTAATGGCATTGGTTCACGCTTCCGTGATTCGACGAGTAATATTCTGTTTGCGACGAGACAAACGATAATTTCTGTATTTCCGCATTAACACATTCGCGGCCGATTTGGGAACTATAGCGTCCGGGCTTTTCCAATCAAATGCCCCTCTGCGAGCCATTGTGCAGGGAATATATCTTCTATAACCATAAGTGAACTCATCTGCATTAATGACGTCTAAAGGAACAGTTGGTACTAGTTGTCAACGGTTATTTTAGTAGCGGCTATTGTTATTATTTTCAAGTATTTTTTTTTTGAACTACGGTCAGGAATTTACTTTTACCTACTTTTTTAATATCACAATATGTTATTATAATATGTAAAATTTTAAAAATAAAAATTATAAATAAATATATGTAAAGTATAATGATAATAATAATTTTGAAAATAAGTATTCTATTTTCATATCTGTGACCTAAATGCGTCCCACAGGAATATTTTTTTGTACGAACCATGACTTGGATTAAGGATTTTACCTAAATGACAAATCCCACGATCAGGTTGGAGCTATAGTTCCCATGTTAGAAAATGTGCTGGAAAACGTTTTCTATTATTAAATATCTGTCGGAACACTTATAATGATATATCGATACTGAAAGCACAAAATAGGAAAAATTTATTTCTCAAGGCCATGGTCGGAGAAACGTTTAACGCCCGTCGATGACAGCATTAATTAATCAGTATCCTTCCTAATATTGTCAAAGTCAATTTTTTCGAAAATAAAGCTGCGAATAAAAAATCGTGTTTGTATATCTTCGGTTTATCTTTTCATAAGAAATCCATCCACGCCCGTTTGGACTACCTGTATCCTGTATATGAGATATACGTCTGTATAATATTACATATTATACATATACGAAATTAACATTAGCACATAAACACGTGATGCATGTGTATGAATTTTGATTTACACATACACCGTGCATTTATTCATAAATTATACCTGGAACATGAAATATCGCGTTTATGATGGGAGTGAATTTTTTATAGTTATTTTGTACATTTTTGGTTCTCCGTTTGAGCGATTGTTTAAGAATACATCATAGTAAAATAAGTGTTTTTCAACGTTTAAACTTTTTTAAGCGATTGCTTTCTCTTCAAAATCCATTAGTAAATGATATTTTTTCGAATTTTTAAACGATATAAAATTATTTATCATTTTTTCTGTTGAAATTGTACAACATTGTACATGGTACAGAGCGGCGCACGGATACTTTTTCAACCGAGTGTATGCGTTTACAGTTTGTAAGTGTTTTGTGTTTTTTTCTTTTTTTGCAGCTCTATGTGAGATACGAGAATACAAGAAAGATAGTTAATGTATTGTTGGCCGCCGACGTGCAGTGGTGTATTTGATCCTCAAACGCGGTAAAAAACATTTTCCGACTGGAATCATATATTTATTCGTTGTTTTTTCATTTTATTCGGTTAGGAAGCATATTTGTGGTTTTGTTGATGCGGAATAATCAATAAAACTTATTTTTTAACCGTATTTATGAATTAATTATTGGGGGGGAGGGGGTGTAGAGCAAAATCGGATGTCCGTTTGAAGTCATACGGATTTTAATACGATTATAAAATCCTTATTTACATTATCTCAAAAATATTCGACAAACATATTTTTATTTATTTTAACAAATATTAACTTATTTCAACTTATTCTTCTAACTTACCTTAACCACTTTACTCTTTTTCCCATCTTATTTCACAAATTAATAAGAATTTTAAAACTTGTACTAATTCATGTTTATTTGTATTTTGTTCCTTCTTTAAAAAATAAAGTGTCAATCTCCTTTTTATCGAAGGTAAGACATCGCCCTTTGCAATGCAACAAGCAAACATTACATCAAGCTGCACAAATTGCTAAATAAACAATGAAAATGGGAAATGTTTAATAGGTATTACATAAATCCATATATAAATTTAAAAAATATCAGAGATATTAAAATGGAATACTAACAATTCGAGTTGGCATCCGGTAGACTTCATCCCATCACAAATTAGTTACATTAAACAAACAATAAAGTAATAGACAATAATCCTAGTCTTGGGGAATTTCGTGGTTAACCTCTTCACAGCTGCGCAGCTGCATCGAAAGTTGACGAATGTCAAAGAATATCATACTACATCATGCCTCAAACGATCTACTAGCTATCTGCAAAGAAATTTTTTATTTTGGGCATACTTTCCTAATACTACTGTTTACCGCGTATAAGCTTCAAAAACTGTAACGAGTCCGTGTGCACTTGATCTGCACCGCAACTTTCTCGCAAACGAGACATGATTTCACACATAGTTGACCAGATTTACGATGCGCACGTGGTTATTCCATTTTCAGTGGGCCTGTTGCATTTCCTTATTGGCCATTCCTTAATTGCCAAGAAAGCTACAAACCCTATATCATATTCGCACCCATGTCTCTTATCGATAGTTTTATTACACTTAGCATCTCATCGAACGATTTAATCGACATTCTCGTGAAGTTAAAGAGTTTACTTGGCAAATATCCTTTCGTACGGTATTCCATTAATAAGAAAACGAAAACTCGGTATTTCCTTCCCTTTTCTTTGAACTTTTGAATTCTTTTCTTGTACTCAACTTATATATCGAGTACAACATTTTCCTCGACGTTTATTCTGTTCGACGATATTTACGATATTGGCAACCTTCGAGTCGCCCAGCTTCGTCGTCGAGTTCGGACGACTGGCTTTTGGTCACCGGCGACTGTTCGACATCGACACGAAAACGAGTTCTGTATCTGTTATGTAACAATATTTGTTACATAACACTTTTACTTTGTGAATTAGTGCAAATTGCATCGATTTTGTAGCGAGTTTCGTGGCAATGTAAAATTACCGATTGCTCTTAAATAAAAGTCTTTTCATCCGTTTCCAAAACGAAATTATCAAGCGTTAATCTCAACCTGATTAATCTGGAATACCTTTTCCTCCTTATTTCAAACAGAGCTAGCGTATCGGTAATTACATTTCGTTGAAAGTCCACTGGATAAATCCTCAAAATGTTATTTCTCATAATACGGAGAAGTACGTTTACGGCAACGGCGACGTGACCGTCATAAATACCGCAACAACAAACTATATTTATCCATGTGGTGCCATAACTAAGTGGCAGTGGCTCCGCGTAGCGAATAGCCTTTTAACCGTTCCTATCGGTCTAAAAAGCCTGAGGTTCTGTTACTTACTCAAAAGGCTATGTCGTTATTTAGCTCAGAGGTCGTGCGCTCAACTAAATCATGCTGGATTTAAGTGGATTTTACAAACTCCTCTACGCCCGACTATGACGATGCATTGCTGTTGCAGGATCGTTACGGCGCCATTCTGCCGCAACATAAAAATTATTTCCATCAAATTCTCTAAGTACATCGACGATGAAATAAAACCGTTTTTTGATTTCACGAATTTTATTGTATGATTTCATAAATCTGCATTACCACGGCCACCATGATACAAATTCAATTGCTGGTCATGATCACCCTTTAATGAATTTTGAAACGTTGCAAATTATTTCGGTGGCGACAAATTTTATTTATTTGACCGACGCACATGGTGAGTCATCTAGCAGTCGAAGCTGAAACGCTTTTGTCGTTATTAATTATATCGGAAAACATTTCAGATAAAAGTTGGATAGCTTCAAGGTTGGGCATATTTCGATGTTGTCAATTTTTCCATAGCCGGCAGCACAAAGGCCATGCGAAAGTCAACCTTGTTTTTATAGAAAATAGAACCATATACCTTTTAATACATTATCCCATACAGTTCGCGATTCTTTAAAAAAAGCTATTAAAAGTAAATATATTACTTTTTATCTCCTAAAACTTACCTTACTACACTTTTGTATCTGTTTTCGTGTTAAAATGATTTTTGGCATTTCACGCAGACTAGAATTTTATCGCAATACTTTTTAGCACGGCCAAATTTTTAACATCTATATATAGCATCTATATAGTTCGAACGAGATAATAATGTTTTTTTGATGCCACAGATTTTTTTTCTGAAGATCGATAAAAAATAGTGGGCGGAATTTCTCTGTATCATTTTTAATTGTGTTTTTTATCAAACGTATTTTATGATCGAGTTACTTCTTAATGACCTTCGGATCTGTCCCTAGGTGATTGTCTCTAATTATAAGTACTACTAAAGTTACGATGAAATAGTAGCTTTAAATTAATATGTGCGAAGAATTAGAATTTCGTTGCTATAGAGCATTAGAGCATTGGCTACTTTCTTATAATCCAATAAGGTGTGAACTTTGATTTGATTATTACGTAATTGTTTAATGGTGTATTCGTTGTTCGCCTTCTTCTAATAAATTCCTCAAAGTTTCGACTATTTGTGTTTCCGAAGGCGTCGGTGAAAAAATTTACCTCGTAAAACGAATTTATTTGTAATATATGTAATATGTATTATATATAAGTTATATTTATATCTGAATATAAAGATATGTAACTTGTCTCTATAGACTCGCATGTTGCCAGTAGCTTCTAAACTATATGCAGAGACAAGATTATTGCGTATTAAGAACAGAACAATCACGCAATGTACCTTTTTGGCTTGAATTTCTGGCGCTCTGGAACCCCATTATCATTTTCGTGTCACTTACAACGTTACCAACAGAATACAAGAACAGATTGTAACGCTTACTGCAGTAAGAACAATAAATTCTATGGCGGGTCTCACACGAACGACGCCCACTTTAAAATGATATGAAATAATTGAAAATCTAGGAATATTTGTCAGGATAGCAGCGAGATACGGGCAAACAGCTAAGCAAGTTAAGTCTCGTAAAATAATTATGAAACGAACTTTCTCGCAGTTCTATCTTCGCAATTAGTTTCATTAAAATCAATTAGTTAATTTGTTTATAATCAATTAGCTAATTCTTTCCTCTTTTCTCGTTTTATTTTACAGCAGTTGGTTAAGTTACTCTAATTTTAGATGGAATGGGTCATCAGAAAGATAAAAAGAAATATGCGTGTTATAAAAATTACTGAAAATTTTTTTCTAGATAAACGAGCCTCGCTCAAACTATTATTACGTGAGACACAATGCAAATTATGAGCGTGTGACCAATAAACTTTATTTTCTTAAATATCTACATCTATGATGTATTTGTGAAAGAGTCTTTTAAAGATGTTTTATAATTTTGAAATTATTTTAATAATAAAAACGTTTGATAGTACTCAATTTAATATATGATCAATTTTTGTTCGCTGCTTGCATGCGAAGCGCCATTGTAACTTTTCTCGATCGTCTACTTCTTTCTATAAATGTGCCTGTAATTCAATATACACATATACATATTACCGAAGTACTCAAGAAATATTTACGCGACACAATTCGTCGCTGCATCGAGCCTGCAATTGCCCAAATCGTCTGACTCTCACATAGACACACATGCATTTACACATGAATGCTGTTTGGCTCTTACTAACTTCTCTAACGAGTACTTCATCAAGTGACCGTCGTTCATGAGTAGAGGACGATAAAATCAATATCGAATTTCTATGTCGGTATGGCAGTCACATTGAGCCACGAAGGTCCATAAGGTAGTTTGTCTATACGTATGTCTCGTCTGTGCTATGTGTCGCACAACCGGTAATAAATACCTACAATACCGATAATTTTTTCATTAAAGAAATAAAGTGATCTGCCTTAGTTTCCGAATTATACATAAAAGTACGTTTGGTATCATACACAACCGGGGACAAAGATAAATGGTGGATAACGAAAAAATATATATCAGTGAAGTCTTGGTTAAATATAGCTGATTCACGAAAAATTGTAAATATTAATTTCAGTTGTTTGCTAAATAATCTATGTAGTATAAGGGCATATAATAAATAAAACTAAAGTATATAACGCTAGTACTAATTCGATTAAACTTTATTCATATCGACTTCCACTACCTGTCCACTTACTTTTGTATCCGACTGTATGTGGCGTGAAGCTGTCGATGTGTTACCTCCTCATGAATTTTAACAGAATCTTCTTCAATACCTCCATAGTGGTGTATAAACAATGGAAAAAATGATAAAAATTTCTGCCAGTGAATTCCAAATGGAAAGAGGTAGGTAGGGTTAGGTTATTTCAATTCCAGTAGTCAGATTTAAAGCCAGTAATGTTGAAACAAAGTAACGTAATATACAATTTTGTATGTATAAAATACACAACGAAGTACATATACCATACCAAACATAGTTTTATGTATGAATCAGAAACCAAGACCAGACACCCGTTATACATGTAGGAAAAAGTTGTTCGGAATGACAATCTTGACAACATATTTCGGGGGCATTGAAATCAGCCAGACAAGTTCATCTTATGTTCAATGTAAGCGTACTAAATACTTGTTGACAAACATATTTATAGCGCAGAGTTATATACGTATAAAATATATGTTTGGTAGATTTATGTGAATCGTGTACACACTGAAAATTTCATCAAAATCGGTTAACGTTGCTATAAGCTAGAAACGGTTAAAAATGATGAAACTCGTAGTTTGCCACGATTTTTGGCCTATAACTGCAATAAATCTAAAGATTTTTATGCCTTTCGACGCGTGTCGCATGTTTCTGCATCAACCGATATCGATAAAATTTTCATCGTGTATATAACTCATATAAATCTATAGAACTTATTGTTTAAATTTTCATTACAGGCTCTGATGAAAAGGTTGTACAAAGCCTAGCAGTTTTTCATCTAGTAAACTAATCCTTGTAACTTTTAAAAAAAGCTCAAGTTGTCTAGTCCTATCGAGTCTTACACACGTCGTATAACGTTCTTCTCGAATTTTGTTATTATTTTCTAAGAAAACATCTTTGAGCCTACGTTTGTACGACACCCGTTTCTAATTTTCATGCGTGGAATACGCTGACAAAGTTATGTGGAAAGAGCAGAGAATCCCCAATTATTTATTATTTGCGATAAAAATTTCCTATCTGCTTCTTATTACATATTTACTAAATTTGTTTATGTTTGGTGATTAAATGGGTTGCAATGCAAGCTAATTTTCAGCTGGTTGAATAATAATCGAGAAATAAACAAAAATGTTTTCGAAATGTTGAAAAACGTAAATAAGATCATTCAATTTTGTATTTCTGTCAAATATCAATAACCAAATACGTGTACTTTTTCATCGTTATAATATTAAGCGTATAATGTTGATCGTGTCTTTACTGTTTATCGCTTTTCTGCTATTCGAATAAATTTTGCTTGCAATCGTAATAAGTTTATAAATTGACAAGCAGAAATTTGCGGGAAAATTCTCTACGGATCTCCACTCGCAGTAACTTCTTTCAGGTGAGATTTGATAATCGGCAATGCCGAGCCAATGGTTGGAAAATTGTTTAGACTTGAGAATATAACAAATATCTTTGCAAGTTACTTGTAACATATTTATTTGGAACAAATGCTTGTGTAACTTATTTATGAAATACACCTTTGTTATATATTTGCAATATATTTATATAGAATTAAGATTTATTTAAATAATTTGGAAACCATTATTGGTAATATATAGAAAGCGATAACACAAAGGCATTGTTAATAACTGGGAAGTAAAGTAAAGTAAAGAAACACATTGAGTTTAGTCATTTCAAATATTCCACTTGTCTGTACGACCAATTAGGGAAAAGAGCGCCGCTTCTTATTCTATCCCTACTCTTTGCTGGAGAACACTCCCATTTGGGCCTTTTCGAAAAATTGCTCGCAATCCTGTGCTAATCTCGGTTAAATGGGCCTCCCAGGCACTTGAACCTGACTTTGATGGAAACGGTTGCATATATTTGCACAGAATCGATTTTTCAAGCGAAGAAACAGTTTCGTAAAGCAGATGCCTCCAGATTGGTTTAACTTGCCGCTAAATCGGCTTCAAGTATTTGGAAGGATCTCGATTGGTGTCAAGCGCTGATGTCAAGCACTGGCATCAATCGCCGAGACTTGGAGAGGATTTCTCACAGTAATCGGAAGAGGCCACATTCGATGGTACCTGAAATCGCTTCACCTCCATTCCGGAAGAACGGATTCCTAGGAGACAGCCGCGAAGTTTCGCGGATGCGCTGAGCTAATTAGCAGTTTTAAAGACTTTAGATCGGCAGGGTGACTCCTGGGTGGGGCGAATATGTCCAGCATGACAATTTTGGTTCTTCGAGTCGGAGTTAGAAGCCAGAAAATCGTCAGTGAGATCAAAAGCAAAAGAACCGCTACAAACTTCAGTCGGCTCGGTAAATTTCACCACGTTGTACAGTCCAGTCAGCCTCGTTTTGGAGGTATGATTACTATAACGTTTCCAATACGTGGTAATTAGGTGGTCCTTTGGACACGACGGCACGAATCCTGCATTATTCAAGGTCAGAAGAAATTGCTCAGCTGATTTCAATAAAAACGCACAAAATGTTCAGCTAACGATACCTGTCCTTATACAAATTTTCTATTACAATATTCGCAAATAGTGTTTATTATTCTGCTTTTGACGATATCTCTGCCGTAATTGTTCTACCGTCCAATGGCGACACCGAACGTATTGATTGCTATAAAAGTCAAATTATGTGCTGTAATAGTAAGAGTATATTCATTCTGCTCATTGTTAACAACAAGGATGAAATTGAGTTCTAATTACTGTCATTTCTTTTTAGGTGTCGTTCGAGTAATAAAATTAAACTTGGACTCTTCTCGTAAGATATGCGTGTAAATTTTCATACACTACTCAGTGCATTTGTCGTTTTCTCCCAAAAATCAACTGACAGTGATCAATGCAATTGTGTAAGCCGAAATTTTAATTTATTCCATACAACTATTCTCGTCTCTTTCGTGCAAATGTGATTCGAGATTTGCAAGTACAAGGTGGCAATATGTGGTTCTGAATATACTCTGGAAAAATCAGTAATTAATTACTCGGAGAAAATAAAACCCACTCACATAAGCAAAGATGCAGAACTGCGGTGAAGAGGGCTGCGAGTTTCCGTGCTGCCATGAGAATTAACCACTTTTGCGATGACAGTTTGGCACACTACTTGATGATCTGAAAATAGACAAAACTCCATTTACTTTTGTTTCATTTAAGCAACGAGAGATTTCCAATGAGATTTCAAGCCGTATCGACAAATTTATATATTTTGT
Source organism: Bombus waltoni (assembly GCA_014737395.1). Taxonomy (NCBI): domain Eukaryota; kingdom Metazoa; phylum Arthropoda; class Insecta; order Hymenoptera; family Apidae; genus Bombus; species Bombus waltoni. The sequence goes on from JACXII010000021.1 coordinate 2,646,565, forward strand.
GTGTCGAATACTTTGACAGGAGTACAACGAAATGCAACTTTGTTTTAGATACGAGATTATTATATACCTTTTCTTATAAGTGAGTAAATAAGAATTAAATGCGATAGCTGTAAAAAAGTATCAATAAAATAAAGCTATGGAGGATAGCTACCAGCTATACTTTTGACTAAAAATGTCCAACAACTTAAAAATCGTACGCAATATGTTTCTTATAAGAAGAAAATATTTAGTAATTGTGAAAAAGATTTTAGTCAAATATATTAACGAAAGATTTATCAAATATGTTTGTACTTGTGTACAAATGTACTTGTTCTGGTCTGTTATAGAGACTGGAAAGGTAGAGAAGGAAAACGTGGTTAAAATAAAATCCTTTTTTCCTTATGGCCTTATATCTTACCGTGTGACGTCTCGTTTGATAAGTATTTTTAATACCTACAATTCTCACTCTAACATTTTCGTGATCCGATTATTGGGATCGTTGTTATATGAAAAAAAGAAACTGTTTTCCACAAATTTGGAGATTGTTTTCAAAGATCGTGCAAGAAATTTCGAGTGGTAAACACGTAGGATTTGTTCCTGAACATGATTTTTACAAGCACGCGCAAGAAAATTTCAGGTATCATCTTTTGTAGAATTTGGTCCCTTTTGGGATGGATGTAATCTCTGCCCCTGTGCCTTCTTTATCGCGTGCGATAAAACCAAGCCACCTGGCTGAAAACAAGAAATCGTCGTTCCATAGATTCTCCACTGGATCACCACTGCAATCCCCTTGCTGCATCCAGCAACCTGCGACGTATCACCAGGGTCTCGCATTCAAACAGCTACTGTATTTCTTTATTTGTGACGTAGTTTAACAGCAAAGCGATTGCAGAAGTTGAGATTCCACGGAGCGCATGCTGTGGCTGTTGCCACGATTTTTCAGGGATTTCCGGTAATCTAACAAAAAAAAAGAAGGAAAAAAATGATTTAAAGAAAAGTGAATCAGCTTCTAGTTGGCTACACATTGCAATATAAAAAATTTCCGACAATTTTTTTCGATCAAAAATTCAGGTCACGTTGAATTCTGTGCATTACACTGCGTATCTTTGATTTCACAGCGTTGTAGCTACTGTTAAAACGAATATAACGCACTCCTGTATCGTGACATAATAGTAGACATGTTCTGTAGACAGTTGTCGTTTTCGTTGCTGAAACGATACTCTCATTGCAATGTAGCTCTAACCATTTTTAAACGCATCTAGTGAGTAGCCTGTTCGTTTTCTCAATAGGTAAATGTAACCGTGCTTCTAAAAAGAACACCTCAGTTATCGTAACCGTTTCTGGCTAATTTCATTTTATAAAGGAAACAAAAGCGTTGGCGAAGAATATTGTAAGTTTTTCTGAACTCTGCTACTACCTTGTTGCGTAACATGTTTTCGCAATTTTAGAAATTTGACAATCGAAGAGAAACATTAGGAGAACTCTATAAACATACAGTTGGAGATAGTTGTAGATTTAACGTAGGTTTAACCGATTCTGCTGTAGATTTCTTTGGGCCTTTTAATTTTCAGCTTTGAGCTTTTTTATTTCCTCTATTTTTGTACTCCTCGATATTTCTTAGATCTTTTTTATTCATTATTGTGTACTTTGTTTGCAAGAAAACAGAGGCTATGTCGAATATGTATCGTAATATAAAACGATTTTTCTGTGCACAGTCTGTTTCTATGTGCTGTCATTTAATTATTTATGGAGGCAAAGAATTAGAGGAAACATCGATCCCCTCTACTCGAAAATTCCATGACGCGGCTTTCCATGTGCTCTTATGGAGTTTAACGAGTAGACAGGTATAATGTTCAATCTACACGATTTTTCTTAGAAAACGCGCAGCATGGTTTACGTCTTTAAATGTCATAATCTTTTTCTCCATGGTCTGTACGAGGCAAGCTGCTGCCCACGTATCGTTTGATTTACAGGTCTCTGAGTACCCCGTTTCTTAATTCCACCTTACTTTGGCTTCAAGATTATCCCTCAAATTTTTCTACAAAAATTTTCTACAGTTTTTGTAGCCGATAACCCTGTACAACGAAGCGATATATGCAAATGATATTGTTAGGAGCTAAAAGTGTAAAACAAATCAATTCAGCGTTTCATTGAAAAATATGTAAATTATTTTATGCACAATTTGAAGGATATCGTGGGACCAATACGCGATATCAGCTTTTGCCAAGATTGCTTTTCCGGAGTTTAGCAGGTCATCTAAGTTTCTTTGCAGGCAACGGATTACACTCTTTTCATCTTTTCTATTGCATCGTGTAGCTGATGATAAAATACGTCCAGATACGCATAATGGCGTTGGCTCGAAATCATCTTCAGCTTCAAAGGTTATGGCTAAATGTGTCTCGATGTACCTAACCCCAACCTAACCTCAATAAATTACTCAAAAGAAATTATTGTCAAAAGAAAAAATTAAAGGAGTATGTAAGCTTGGAAGCTTAAACAATTAAAAGAAATAAAAAATTAAAAAAAAAAACAAACCTAATATTTTCTTTCGCCTACAAGTATTTGGTATAGCGTCAATAATGGCAATAATGGCAAAGTGGTACAACATTATTTGACTCCGTACCCATGCGGAGACTTGCTTGCTTGCGCTTGACGCCAAATGTGACTAGAACCGTAAAAAGTAAGAAATTTTTGTGCGCATTTAAATAAGAATAAATTAGATAGAACAAAAGAGAACACAAGAGAATGATGCAACAAAAGTATACAAGCATATAAGCTGAAGATGGACTCCTATTCAAGTAACACGCTAAAAGATTACTATAGAACAGAATCAAGAAGGCTAAAAAGAAATCTAACGTACTTGCCATCTGTGGTGTGTAATTGTACCATATAATAATAAAATAATAAAATAATAAAATAATAAAATAATAAAATAATAAAATAATAAAATAATAAAATAATATAATAATAAAATAATAAAATAATAAAATAATAAAATAATAAAATAATAAAATAATAAAATAATAAAATAATATAATAATAAAATAATAAAATAATAAAATAATAAAATAATAAAATAATAAAATAATAAAATAATAAAATAATAAAATAATAAAATAATAAAAGCCTATCAATATACAGTGACTATATTAATATTCGACACCTTACAACATTACGTGTCCGAGATATTATATTTCTGTATACATTTGTTTATAATAATGCAAAAGAATTGATTGTGTATTTTAATTTCGTTACATTGAACATTGTAGTTGATAAAAAACACTTGCTTTATTCAATTTATACACATACTTTTTTAAATAACAAGCGATTAATAAAAATGTCATTGTAATCATCGTCGCTTAAAAACTATGTGCATTAAATGAATCGAGTAAATGTTTTTACAAACTGCAATGTTGATTATGAACTGGAAAAAATCATTGCCGCCAAGCTGCCTGGTTGGGGGACTAGGCAGCCTTGCACGGTGGCTCCAAGGACGGGGCGTGATGTGTCACGGCAGTACACCACGCCAGTAGGGAAAGTAATATGCGTGAAAGGGTTCGGTGATTATACCTTCGCGCTTCCACGACCTCCCTAAAAGCGCTAGGGAAGGTCATCGTGAAGGTTTTAGCCGGTAAGAATCTGGTACTACTTCGCATCCTCGCCCCGGAGGAGGCGGGCGCCTATAAAGGTTTCCTCCATGTAAAAAAAAAGAAAGAAAAAAATGAGTTGTGAGTGTGAACTATTAATTTAGTTGCCTTTGATTGTATCACGTTACTACATTAAGTTCCAATTAAATGGCTATAGTTCCCTGTCTTTAATCGAAATAAACAAATCTAATTTAAATGGGGATAAACCACCCTATAATAGTCTTGAAAAGCGATTAGGCTGGTGTAATGTCGTGGAATAATCGTAAGAAAAAAACTCACTAACAGTACGAACTACGATGCAATTAGTTGCGAGTTGTCGATTGTTGCGCGTTGCTAGTTGTCACTCAAAAGTTGAGTAGTTGTACAAATTTGATTGTTTTCGTTATAGTACATTATTACATTAAGAAATAGCTGTAATTAAATAGTCATCGTTTCTTGTTTCAGTAGCTGTAAATAAATCCATCTATCAAATAAATAATTTTAAAAAATTTTTATTTTATAAAATTTTAAAAATTTTATAAAAATTTATAAAATTACAATGGATATAGGTTCCACCTCGATAGAAGTGAACATAATTGGTTTTCCCAAGGTGGAAACTAGATACAGACAAAGAGAGGAAAACAACGGGGTAATGATAGCAGGAAGGAAAGAAAATATGAGCTTTATAACAGATATCTCTAATAGGAAAAGATTTACGAAAGGAGTAATTCGTGAATTGGGGGGATCGATCAGCGAGCTAGAGGAACAGCAATCGTTTAACGAGGAAAATTATAACGGAATGACTTAAGAAAAAAAGAGTGAAAGATGAGAAGGCGGTCTTGGAAGAATCGAGAGCCATCCTGGTTCGGTTTCAGGGGCACTCACATCAAACATGATTACTGATTAGACATGGAAAATTTGTGACTTAAGGTAAAACCGCTACAATTGGCGGCGAAACGATACTACAACTGCTCGAGATTTGATCGCATATAGGCGAATTAATTATTTATTTTTATGCATTATTAATTGCTTAGAAACTGATTAGCTTATTCCATCAAATAAATACATTAACGGCAAGAAGGTGTTGTATTTGTGCAATTAAGTTTCATGGAAATTGTAGTGAAACTGCCGTTTTTCTACTTGGTAAGATATACAAGATTTATAATTAAGTATTTTTGTATTAAGTATAATTGAGAGTATTTATTAATTAATATTAATAAAATTATTATTAATATCAATAAGAATCGATAATAGTCGCGCATAACGAGAGAAAATTTTTGTCGCCATCGATATCCGAATAAACAATTTCATTATCGGTAACCGAAATAAAATTCTGGCCGTGGGTAATTGTTACTGGTAGCCAGAAGAAATTTTATTCAGTCATTCATAATGGTTATCCGTAATCAGGTCGATTAAAAATGAATATCTTTTAATCATTCTGTTTTTTTGAGAGATTTTTCTGATGAAATTTATTGACAACTGGCTGTCGCTTAAATAAAAATTAATTTTTATTCAATGACTTTTTCCTAAACAATTATACATAAAGGAACTATTATTTTGAATATCTGGTTCTCTGGTTCTACATTTTTTAATAATCTTACTTTATATTATATTTTTATAAGAAATCGTTCTTTTGCTGCAAAAGCATGGTGCTAAAAATCTAATGACGTAATTTAATAAAAATCATTTAAAGTAGTAAATCGAGGAAATGTTGTAACCAATTATTTTATATTAATATTCTCTATAAGTAGATAACATAAAAACTATCATTTCGAGATACCACAAGAACATAACTTGTCATATTATTTTACGTAAAATAGCCAAACTCAAAATAATATAAATTTCAGAAAATTATAAAGCTCGATCAATTTAAATTAAATTCGTTATCAGTTTCAATACAAATAATTCTAGAATCCAATGTCTTAAACTGAACAATTCGACAAGTTTTATCATATCGGCTTAATTTTGAAAAGCGTTCCAGTTTCAAATGTATCAAAAATCGGGGAGAAATAATAATTTGTACGTATTATATTCATTTTGGAAAACGGATATTGCCAGAATTCTGCACATAAATTTTTGGTATGTAATATCAACATACGTAGAATGCATATTTCCTACATGGTAGAAAATAAAAACCGTGTGCTGGTAGACTTGGAATAAGAAATCGAAGTTAAATTAGTATTCATCGACTAAAGAAACAGCAGCGCTTCGTGCAATCGACGTTAGCGAAAATTGCAGTAAAATTTGCAGCTGCAACGAGTGCTCGCGTATAAGCAATCAAGCGTAAAATGCAATTAAGAGATAACGATGCACATAGACCTTTATAACGAGACTTTTTTAAAAAGATTGACAAGCGAATAAATGAGCAGTTGAAGCAATGGGTTGTTGACTGATGTTACCTCTCAAAGTTTCAAGAGCTACTCCATTATTCAATGCCAAATCTTAATCAGTCTACGGAACCCTCAATTTTCAATGATTAATTCGAATCAGTCCATTATATTCTTAATTCGTTCCTGTGAAAGAAATTGTCGTCGATCAGAATCAATGGTCGTTTTGACAGTTTTTTTTTTTTCTTTCTTAATGGTTGCGGTAATAAAGGAGGGTGGTAGGAAATAATGAATTTTTGCGTAACTCAGACACCAGAAATATTTATAGGACATCGTTCTACAGGTTACGAGAAATTATAAAGGCACAATATTTTATCGGCAATATGATGGGAAAGTTGTAAAAAAAAAGCAGTTGAAGTATGAAGCAACAGAGTAAAAATTTGGTAATCTTTAAATTCAAATGATCGTAACTTTATAACAAATGGATGAAATTCAGAAATTCAAAGGCCATTTTACACATAAAAGTTGATGTTCGTATTGTACGACAAAAATATTTTTTAACGTTTCTAGAAAGCGATAAACTATAACAACGAATGAATATTTATATATATATATATTCGAAGAAATATATTTGTAATTGTACTACGACCTACTAATTGTACTAAGAGTTTTTTTTAGAGAAGAGAATTTTTAAAGAGAAGAGTTGTTACATCGCGTTTTTTTCTTTACTTGACAGTGTGGTACCAGATCACCGCTAAAGAATAAAATATGTGATATAGACGTGCACTCGGTTTCGCGTATTTACATTTTACGAATTTGAGCTACACAGAGATTAGCTATTTGCCACCATCCTCCTTTGGTCGGCCCAGATCGTTTGTTTTTCGAAACAAATATTCATGAAAACTATGTACATCTATGATTTTTACAACTTTTTTTTTACAGATTTAACGCAAATTTACGAGATTATAGAATGACGAACTGATACGCACATGCAGTATCCTTTCTCATTAACCCATTCCTATTTTATAAAACAAACACGTGCTTTAAAACGAGTAAAAATAATTTTTCCATATTTGAAGTAAGTTTAACATACGTAATTAGGTACGTATTACAACAATCTTCATTTATATACGTATAGACTGTTTAGATATTATCATCATTTTTAATAATAATGGTAAACAATAGTAATTATATATAATTAAGTTATATAATTATATAAAATTATAACAATAGTAAGTTATATATAATTATAAGAAAATAATAGATTCTTTATAGTAAAGGCGTAGGCGAAAATATTTGTTCATAAAATCGTCAACTTTTCTGGTTATACATAATTTTTACATCTGGTCATATATATATCTGGTTATACATATATTCTGGTTATAGTCAATTAGAGTGACCACCCAAAGTAGCTCGTTATCTCGTAATCAGGAAATGTCTAAAATAAAATGTACTGTATTCGATCGTTCCGACTCGATCATCAGGTGACTAAAATTTGATTTTTTAATACCTTATATCTTTTGACATGTCAAGGTGACCTTAAGTTTGCTAAATGGTACCGCGTATATATTTTCTACAACAACAGTTAATCCAGTTGGACATTCTCTACAAAAAAGCTATTAGTATATTTATATCGAAAAACCATCAGGTTAGCAGATATTTTAATGTCTGAAATTTAACACATTCGAGACAGATGACACAGCACATGTATATGCAATATCTGGCCGCCATGACCGACGACAACACACGTACATATGTCGTCAGTATTTTCAACCAATCCTCAAACAACAAGAAAAGCACTGGTTATAGAGATAATTCAGGTTTAAGCTTGGAAGAGTGTTTCAAGAATTCTTTTCTTAACTGCATGTATAAATACTTGGTTGCCTACTTCGATTACGATGGTAGGGATATTTAGATAGAATCTGACACACTATAACTATACATTTCTCAAACAACACCTTCGAAGACTGAATGTGCGGCCGAATGTTAAGTGTACGTGGAGGTGTGCTTTCACTGTGCGCCTTGTGCGGAGAGCCGAGTGCGAGCGAAGTATCTTCAGTTGAGTTTTTCCCACGCGTTCTCTTTTAGCGAACTTTTTGAAATCATCTTTCGTCTCAGACCATCTTCTTCCCGCAGTTCCTTCTGTCATTGACGAAGACTATTACAAATAGACAATTCAAAGATCATCTGCTTCATGTGCTCAGCAAACTAAAATATCTCGATGTCAATGAGCTAGTTCAGCTTCGATTTCTTGGCCTAAGGCAGATTTTCTACCGAGAGATTAGCACTATTAAATGTCTACAGCATGTTCTCTAGTCGCTTAAAATCGCTAGTATCATTTAATTTTCGCCCATTGTTTCCGCTTTTGAAGGAAATACACTTAAAACGAAATTGGAATAATATAGGGCAGATCATGCAATGGGAACTTTTGAGTGTCCTATGTTCGAAAACAGTAACACGATAGTATTAAATAGCTTCAAGGTTAAGTGTTCGTTATTTAATAATAAAAAAAAAGCAGTAAATCTCGAGCTTCGTCGCATGCACTATACGGCAGTAAATCTCAAGCTTCGTCGCATGCACTATACGGCAGTATTTACGAAAATGATTATTCACTTAGCATTTTCGAACTATTTGTAACTTTATCGAATCACCCGAAGAAAACTTTCTACAACGTATTGCACAATACACTCTTCCAAGACACTAGTAGTTGATTTAAACGACTATGTGCAGAGGAAACAACTGGTAAACGGATTATTACGCGACAAAACAGCTTCGCTACAGGACATTCGACGGTTCTGTACCAAAGACAGCTAGGATCTCATATTAGGCAAACGTATAGTATAGAATCTTTCCTTCACACTCGTTTTATCGCAATAATACTACTTCCTAGTACGCGCGATTTCATGTCTCCACATAAAACTTGTAACATTGAAAATGTTAAGATTTGCCAATTAATTTTGGTAAAAGTACGAAACAAATATTGATCTCATAGTACTTTGGACTTGTATCGACCTTGCGTGGAGAGCGACACAACTGAGAAAACGCGATTTTCCAATTATCACTGTGAAAGTGTTGCACATACACTCCTCGACAAATTGTAGAAATATTATTCATCTGTCTTGATAATTTGGACGAAAGAGGCTAATTACGTCGCTCTTCCTCGTTTATGTGGCACTATACTGTATCCTACAAATACGTCTTATTACTAGTTACGTACTGATTAGAAGAGTGATTTTCCAGGGTTCAGAAGCAAAGACGAAAGAACGAAAACTTAAGCCTGTTTGATGAGCACTATTCATCCTGTTCATATATTTCATTTGATTACGCTCGAAAGCAGCTTTTCGCTTCTTGCGATGTACAATGAAATAGCGAATTCTAAACACGAAGGTATTTCTATTTCACTCTGTTTCTTTAAAACTCGCGGTTCCCGTGATATTCGAATTAAAAAAATTAGATAGTAAATGGAACGATTTCTGAATCTGCATTATTAAATTTTCTCTGTGGCTTTACGGTCGCAAGACCTTCATCCGGCGATTTTAACATTATCGTTATCAAATCTTGATTCGAAAAGCGAGTAAACAACAAAATATACACCGTGTACCAATGGTGATAGTAAAAAGATTTTTAACGCTTCAAGGTTCGGTTTTCTACATATTGTGCATATAAATGTACGTACGTATCTTATTGTTAATACTTTTATATCCAGAATTCGTGGTTCCATCGGATTTGATTACAAAAAATAAGAGTTTTATTAGAAGAAAGAAAAGTCAAGATTGCTTTTTACGGTTTGATTTATATTTCTATCTGTATTGACCGGATTATATTTCTCTTATATTTATATCGTACGTATAAGTAACGTTCCCACTAACTTAATTACTAATTTTATTACAATTAGACTTGGAATGATGACTTCTAGGGCCGATAAAGTGGAATATATTATACTCCATCATATACAGGGTGAAGCATATAACTGGAACCACTTTGTTTATCATGTAATGATTCTGTTACGACCGTTCGCGGAGAGACGCGATCTTGAATAAACGCGTCAACGAGAGTTGTAAATTCTCGTTACGATTTGATAATCGACGCCACGAACACAATCGTTCCCTTAATTCTTTTCGGATATTAAGGGTGGTTATAATGATTTTGACACTGATTTAACAATATCAATATATGTATTCCCAACAACAATTCCGAAGGTAATTAACAATTATTTATTATCGTCACGATGATACAATTGAATGTGTGTTAGAAGTAGACTTGAACTTTTGAACTATTCGCCTTTGCTGTATTTAGAAATTGCGTGTGTTTTCGATATGTGCCTCTTGAAGGTTCGGACAGAACTGAACTGATTTTGACGCTCTTGGTTCCTATGTCCTTTGTCTTTCGTAACCGTGGAAACTGAGTCACGTGATGTATCGAATGATCCAGCATCGAGAAGTTTCTATGATTGACTCATCAGGCCTCTCGAGTGGTAACGAACTTTCTCACGAGGCATCGAGATACCTCAAAGCATGACATCGGCTATGTCCCGCAACAATGTAGGTATTTAAAAATGTAGTAAGAAGATCTTTTAGGTGACATTGTAAGACATAGGAACCGTTGAATACTGACATTGTTACGCTGCGAGATACGAACTATGTTGTGTCGTCAATTTGTGATTAAATGTACGTTATTTTGGAACGGCGGTTGAGAAAGACGGTTTGATGTGATCCACGCGACGTAACAGATTCTAATGAAAAATTCTAATGAAAAAGAGATAAAAGTTAAATAGTCAAGAATTCCATACCTTTTTTACATATTACAATTCTTCTAAACATTCTACGTCAAAAAGTATCAAGGCACGATATTAAAAAAATCAGAGATTCGCGAAATATTTGAACTTTGCCTGTGTAAATTTATTGTTATAAACTTAGATTTAAAAATTCCAAGCAAATAAAATGCAACTTGTGAGTATATAAATTAATTAAAAGTATACGCACATACTAGCGTAGAGCGTCTATCAACTATCTAACGAGAAACGAATTAACTTGTTAGATACAAATACAGCAGGACCATATTTATCCGGGTTCTATGATTCGAACGTAATGTTTTCCAGTAACGGATGTCTTTTCGCGTTTCAAATGAGTACATATTTTATCACTGCAATTTTGGTGCATCAGTGTACATACAATGTACTGTTCCCTTTATTCGATCGAGTCAACTCCAATTATAAGAATTTAGTGTGAAACTAATAGCGTTCTAGCCATCGAAACAAAATACGACGTAATTAGAAAACTGGAAAGTGGTGCAAGTACAACAGAATTAACAAAAGTACAGGATGTTGGAAAAGCCAGAGTTATACGCATCAAAAAGCAGAAACACGATGTTGAAAATTATCCGGAGCATGTAGATTCCACAGATGCTGGAAACAGTAGAGAAACCTTAAATATACCTTGATGTGTATAATAAGGACGATTTTACAAAAATGGAAACAGCAAACGAAAGTATTATGCTGAAAAAATTATGCGACAGCCGACGATACAATAGATTCATAAATATTTGAGAAATTTGTTCTATATTACTATCTTGATAAATTCCATTATCCGAGCAGATTTATCTCTCTATTAGTTCGGATAAAGAAGGCTCTGGTCCGCTGCTTTCAAATCGTTCGCAATTGTGCATATTTTAAAATTCACGATTTCGTATTCCAGCAAACATTAGCTTCTAGATTTGTTGAAAAATTGTTATTTCTTTGCCGATAATATCGCACTATCGTTAATACTTGCTTCTAACGTACGTCATCGTGTACCATCGTTGGATATTTAATACACTGACGACGCAATTGCTCTGTAGGTGATTTTCACAACACTTTAATTTGCTAGTTTGTAACAGCTAATCGAGCGTGGCATTGATAGCATATTGCAGCAAAGAATCGGAATAGTTTGCTGGATAGGGGCGTGTGAAAGGCCAGAGGAAAGAAAAACCGTAAGAGGAATAGATGCAAAGAATGGGAGAAGGCGAAAGACGGGGAGCGAAGAATCGGAAAGACGCGATTGATTTATGGTAACAAGAGGCCGCGAAGCGTGGTAAGTGGGCTATTTTTCAATGAACTCAGGGGAGAGAATGAATTCTCTCGGGGAAATGGAATTTTGAGCGGTTCGTGCTCGTTTCAACGGCATATCAAAAGCCACGGCTGCCCGTCATACGTGCCTCAGTCACCCTTCGGTGATTTCGCGGGTATTTCGATACTTCGCAGGCGAAAAAGAGAGGATAGGACGAGAGAACGACAAGAACGATGGAGCACCGTAAGTTATGACTTTCGCCTCGGTCCTCCTGCCACAGCACTTTCCACTACCTCTATGAATGTATGCATGAGATACGAACTTTACGCTTTATGCATTGAACGCACTGGTGATAAGGAGTCACCGATGCCGCGACCACGCCGCACAAACTATATCGCTTAACGCTTGAAACCGCTGTCATAGATAGATACGTTTTATCATCTAATCGGCTGCATATGCACACTCTCTGCGCTAATATCTGCGTACGCTCCTAACTACTTAAGCTTACTTCTAGGAAAACTCTACATCTGTCTATTGTTAAGTTTTCTTAGTCCTCGAAGCCATTAAGTATCGTCTTGTAATAAACCAATTTGAAGGGTATTAACCTCGTCGACTTTTTAGCAACGTGCCTTGCACGAATGGAGTCTTCGTAATTATATAAATGCCCATAGGCCTATGGCTTGGATCTGGACTAACGTATATTGTACTAATACTTATACTCGAATGTATCTCTGTTATACATTGATCCACGCGTTCCTCCATCTAGATAACCTTAACAATAATAATATGAAATCAGGATGTTTGTTGCTTCGTTCTACTTGTGGTGGGCTATCTCACGCCTTAAGAAATAATTTCCTCTTTCCTTATTAATATCGCGTTATCTGCTTTCCTAACATTCATCCACGCGTTCCTCGATCTAGATAACACCAACATCTTACATTATGATTCTGTTTCGCCATTGAACGTGCAATGTTGACGAGGATCAATTTCTATTTGGTGAATTTTTCGATATTCCACATCTAGATACAGGATGTTCGGCGACTCATCATTTTCCTGCAATTTACGGACAAGCAACAGAAAGTCTTTTCAACTAATTTAATGGTGTAATTTACAGTAGTAATTTAATGGTGTCGAGTGTACTGCAAACGACGATAAAGGAATGCCAAAATACTCTGTTTTGCAAAGTTACTTTGGGTAATATGAATAAGACTCTAATGCACTTCAGGATATTACATGGTATTTTTATTAACTCAATACTAAGTTTACAGTATACTTTATTTTAACATTGTTCAAATTGCATATCGCCTTCCGCGATATAACATTGCACTCTTTTGCAAAGGTTTGAACGAATTGCTGTTATTACCGCGACTGCATGTACAACTCTTATCTGTACCAATCTCAGCCTTTTCTCGAATCTTCTTATTTCCTATTTCTATTTATTTAAAAAAACAGTAGGATCGGTTACTTAAGACTAAGATGTGAACAAAGAGTGTCTGCGCCAAGTAATCGCTATATGAAATTAAAAAATTATACACTTAATCGTCTGATATTGTTAAAACTATCATACTGTAATTTTGGAAATGGTCGGATTGTACAAATTTTCGAAATTCGACGATTGCACTGCTGTGCCGATACAAATAAACTAAGCAACTGTAGTTCTTATAAGCTATCTTATTTTTCTATATTTAACGTCAAATTTTATACGATATTATGCGACAGTTATTGCTTTTATACGGTAGATTTTACAAAACAGATTTTATACAGGGTGTTCGACTACAGTTATAAAAGAAGACAGAGACAATTAAAAATTGGACGAAATGCCCCTGTGCACGAGCAAACCTCCTTACAGGAACGAAAGCAGGTCAGCCTAAGCAGCGGGCTGTACATGCTTTTATGGGTGTATAGTGTGTACAATGCGTGTCGTATGTATCGTGCTGATTGCGTACTTTGTTTGCAAGAACACAGAGGTTATATCGGAAGTTTACTGTAACATAAAACGATTGCTATTTTCATTACAATTTTTCTGTGAACAGTCTGGACACTCGCGGTGTAAACGTTGTTTATACGTGGTAATATTTATTAAGTAAGGAAACGTTGGCCCTCTCTATTCAAAGTTATAGTAAATTATTTTACGCGCGACATTGTATAAGTACTGGCAACGAGGCCAATATCGCTATTGTATGATCGGTTACGCGATAATCGTCGACGACGAGTACTGTAACGCAGATGGTTGTATTAGTAACGATGTATAGGCAGAATTCAATATAGAGTACTGAAAATTTGTTATTACTACCTGGGAAAATGCCCAAAGCTAAAATTTTATTATCGGCCACCCAGACGTTAAAGTAATCTAGATAACTCAGGTAACGAACATTTTTGGCTCATCCCCTACGTTTAAACATCAGTGACATGCGAGAGAGTCATGTATCGCGCATCAAATGAGGCTATTTATACGTACAGAATGGAATGGAATTACAGAAAGTTTACAGTACAAGGCATTCCAGGATATTCGCTTCACTAAATCGTTCCCAATAAATGTCTCTTATCAATTAACAAACCTGTTAAATTTACGAATATTGCTCATTGAAACTTCGGTATAAAATGGTTTAAAAGAGATGAAATTTACCGTAGTGGGTACAATTACATCGCTTCATACGGCGTAAAACAGAGATAAAAATGTGCATCGTTTGCAGTATTTCTTTTTACCGATTTATTTTGTTTCCCAAACGACAACTATTTCGTAAACAAGGAAATTAGGAAATATGTATTATTAAAAGCATTGAATTTGTTTAAAAGTTGCTGTATTTGCAAATAGAAAATTATATATTTAAAATAAATTACGAGTTTTATAACCCGAGAAATCTTTACAGAAACCCTTTCATTACAATTTTGGATTTGCAGATAACCTTGTTTAAAATTAAAGGTCCGTCCGATATTTGAAAACATTATAGTATGGGAGAGTATAATAAAAGAAGCTTCGCCAGTGCAGTAAAAAAAATTGAAGGTGATTAAATTTATTGGTTCTTCGTGTGTATATCTAATTTAATGACATCTTGTAAAAAAATTCAGGAAATATAATTATTTACATAATTGTTAGCTAATTTCCCCCGCGCGCTGGAACTTGGAAAATGGTAACATTGGTCACATGTACTTGTTATTGCACTCGTACATCGACGTCCACCGCTTAAACAAGAGTTGTACAATGTGTCTCGTTCTAATCGACCAACGATAACTTCCACTAACTATGCATTATTCGAAGAAACGTTTCAAACAAACCTTACTTTGTTCCGAGGGAGGTATTTTTTAATGACCACGTCTTTGCTTCTTTAAACGGACCTACACATTCTTTTTATATACGATTCTATGGATTTTTTAATTCTCTAGAAAAAAGTACTGAGGCACTTGAGCCAAAAAGGCCCATTTAATGATTAATTTAACAGATATTTGAACTTTCATTTTATAAGACTTATTTTATGAGATACAAGGAAAAATAACGCAGTGCTTTTATGTTTACGTTTTCCTTGCCCACCATACGCTTAATTTGACAAAGTTGACATTGAAATATTTTTTAAATTAGGCATTTTCAGACACAAGTACCCTGATATCTTTCCTGCAAAGTATCGAAGCTTGTGTCGAATGTTACAAAAAAATGTATAGTTCCATTTAAAGATAAAGGTCACCTTGAAATCTCGAAAACACCTCCATCAAGAAAAATCTGCTGATCATGATAAAACGTCTCTCCGAAACGCAACAAGTTCTACTTGAAACATTCTTCCGAATAATGCGCAGTTTTGCAGATACTTGGATCGATTGAAACGATGTATATAGGTAATAAGCGAGAAAAGTAATTCTGTACAATGTTATTATTCGCATTCCTACAAAACATCGTAGTTCTTTCCCTACTTGCTTCGATATTTTTCATTTTCAACAACGTACTTCACTGTATGTTGTAATTTGAAATTTAATAACGGCCAGTTTTCACGGCATCGTTTCTACGACAGATGTCCGATCGTTTCGCTACGAATACGTCGAGTGAAAGAATGAGAAACGAGGAGGCAAATAAAATATAGCCAATGTCTGATGAAATTCATGTTTAAAGAACCATTTTGATAATTTGTTGAAACACTATAAAGTTTACAAGGTTCAAGTACATCGTACGATAGCGTACGGTAATTGTACGAACCATCAGTCCATTGACCTAATTCTATTTAATTTAACACAAAACTACTCGTACGAGGTTAATTCTGTATGTACTGGGAGATACTCTCAACACTTGTTCAACGACAAACAAATCACGGTATACAACATGCTTAAAATGAAATATATAAATTTAAAAAATTAGAAAAGAATGGTGTTTACTTGGTAATGTATTAAGAAGAAGAAAATAATCTTCATAATCTGGTACCATTAAATAATTGAATGTAATAATAATAATACTAATAATATATAAAAAAAGACTAAGAAGAAAACATCCCACTGGCTTCGTTAAAGAAATAAAATAGACAAACTGGAAGATGGTATCCCGTTGAGGATAGCCACCCGCATGTTATTTAGTAATAAAGTTAGAAAAATTTACCAAACGTCCAGCTGAACAAATCGTAAAGCACAAATTAAAAAGAAAAAAAATGTCGAGCATACGCGGTGATCACACATGCAATAAAGTGCCATTCAATGGCGGAACTGGCATTAGTAAAAATAAAATTGTGACATGCTCGTATTAGTTTCGCTCCAATGTTTTCAGAATTTGAACACTTTCAAAGACTCTTCTCTTGATTGGATAAATGTCGGATTCGTGATTTGAATCAAATCTTCCATTTTTACCTCATAATCGTTAGGGAATTGTCATTCTTGTCTTCATTAGGAATTTTCTCATCCAAAAAGTTCATCCATTCATTCGTCCGGCGTTGGCCGAATGGAAGATGAGCGCACGGTTGACGCGATGAGCTCGCCAGGATTTTGTTTTTAATAATACAAGTTCAACAATGCGTGATATCCTATTATACGATTACCGCGTGTGCTCAACGTATACAGATTTCCTTCTATATTATTATTACACTCAATTACTGAATGTCTGACGAAGAAGATTATTTTCCCCTTTTTAGTATGTTTTTCAATGGAAACCACATTTGTCAATTTTTCAAACTTATACATCTTACTTTTTCAATTTTATCATTTTATAAATTTTATAAACTTGAATTTTGTAAATTTTGCATCAAACCCCATTGTGGGATAAAAAGATTTTTTCAGATTTCACCTAAGCTAACCAGACAATTACATATTCCCAGTAAGAAAAAATGGCCAATTTCTTAAAATTAGATTGTATTATCATCGAAAATGCGCGTATAATTCAAGTTTCAGTTTCTTAGCTGATTGGGTTGTGGGTAAAATTTCACTTGCGATGTTTCAAAAGTGAGCTAAACAAGTATTATATATACAACGCTTGCATGTACATGTTCATATATATATATATATATATATATATATATATATATATATATATATCATATATATATATGAAAGCCTTTATACATGAATATATATAAAGCCATTAAAATAGAAATTGCAGAAGAGGCTCATAGATCCGAATACCCTAATATTCGAACATTCTATTATGCCAACACGATATTTCCTAGTAACAGGATACATTCTCCGCTGTAAATGTGTACATATTTTATTAGTGTCCGTATACAATGTATTCTTTCCATTATTCGATTTACCGAATTCAGATTACATAAATTTAATATGAAACTAATGACCGTCTAACTATCGAAACAAAATACGGCATAATTAGTGAAACTCGAAAGTGGTGCAAATGCGACAGAGTTAACAGGAATACATGGTGCTGGAAAACTGCAATCGCACGCATTAAAAGACAAGCACGTCCTTGGACGCTGGTAATAGTGGAAAAGCCTTAAATATACTGATGCAATGAGATGGTCTCGTCGCGATAAAGATGAAGAAGACGGTAACGACGATTTTACAAAAATGAAAACAGCAAACAAAGTACTGCCTGAGGAGGTGCCTTTTCAAGCCGAAGCTTCGTGAAGCACTCGAATAGTTTAAGGTACAAAAAGAATGTAACTCTGTGCAATTATCCATATGGAAAAAATGTTGGATCTGTAAACATTTAAAGAATCGGCCAATTAATCTTAATCTGTATTCGAACAAATGAAATTTCGTATCAGAAAAATGATTGTTCTATTACCGAAAATTCCATTATCGCAACAGTTTTGTCTCCCCACTAGTTCAGATAAGAAAGGCTCTACTGAAATTTAAATATAGTCATGTTCGGTGTCATTTTGATCGTAAGAATCTGAACAGTCCAATTAAACCTTATAACAATAAAATAGCAATAAAATGAGGGATATAGAAACTTTATGTTTGTTATTTCGGCGATTCATCAATAATTGCGCCCGACTTTTTTTCTATCGAATCGACCCGAAACTGTCGACATACCCGAAAAACGTGGCTACTTGAAAACCTATGACCTGTCCCGGCAATGACTCGATTATTGAACATTGCGTTTAGTAGCAATAAAGGTCTATTGTGCAGGGGACCACGCAATTGTTTCAAGTTGCAACTCCATTACCAGAGTAGTTACCGAAAATGTCAATGTTTGTCAAATTTTAAAAGTGCAATGATGCATGTGCAATCAACAATTGCGTTACGTTTTTTGCGGAAATGCATATCTCGTTCACACAGATAGATTCCTTTCGTCATTTTATGTAAAAAACGTATTGGTAAAAGAATTGCTAGTTATCGAAATATAAAAAAAAGACTGTTTATTGGAGATGTACAGGAGAAGTGTTATTCAAACGCTTCATGGCAATTTCGTACTTGTCGATATTGATGTACGTGGTCGTAACAAAAGCAGATACGTATTCGTTATTTAAAAGATAGGATTTATTCAAATCCTATAAATTCTGTAGAGAATCTAAAGAACAGTTAATACTACAGTGTACAACAATAGCCAGGGATTACCTTAACTCAGTTATGAAAACAGTCGAGAAGCGTTGTCTGAAAAGTTTACAGTGTAATGGCAGATTTGCAGTGTTTGGGTATCTTCGCTAAAGACAATATTTCTTAATATCTCTAAATTTTTTACCACTGTAGCTCAATACCTTTTCAGTAAAATAACGAGAGGAATCTATCTATGAAAAAAGAAGCATAAAAGAAAAGTAATGCAATTGTTGATTGCACATGCGCCATTACAGATAATTTGTACTCTATTGTACTCTATCCATAACCTTCATCCGTTCCCCTCGATACTTTCCCTAACTGCTCCGGTAACGGCGTTATAATGTGAAATAATTGGACCACCCTGTATATAGGGATCTGCATTTTTCGAATCTACTATTTCATCCCATAATACCCAACAAGTTTCGTCTTGATCGGCCACTGGTGCCTTTCGCAAGTACAGCGAAAATTAATAACGCCTGTAACTAACGTACCTTAAACTTGAAACTGTTCGGAATACAGCAGAACCTCGATTATCCGAATCTCTGCTATCCGAGTTCTTTATTAGGCGAACTTTACATTATCCAAATATGTTTTGCATGTAAAGAGTTTAATCCTTTACTAGAATTTTTGTTCACAATCGACGGCGCTGCTGGCGAATAGATGGTACAGCCTTATGAGAAATAAAATTTAAAGGATTGCTGTTAATTGTGGCATATGCTCGATATTTTTTTCTATTCATTTACCTGTATTTTAACAAGTTTCTATATCAGAACTTTCAAACGATAAATACATACGTTTGAAGTTATATAAATACAAATAGTTAGTATAAATATTAAATAGTTATTATAACGAGGAAAAACTCGTCTACCAAAAAATACTATACATGTGTTTATGTTTCTCAACCCTTTCAACAAATTTGTTTCCTTAGTACTAATGGTTTTCCAACGTAAATACATGAGTCGATAACTTTTTATAAGGAATGCCGTGACCCATTGATCAATGTATTAAAAAATATATAGTTCCATGATAAATGAAATTGACGTTTGATTTTCAAACAATTCTCTGGAACGTAAAATTTCGACAATTCGCATTTTCACATTTTCTACTTTCGCCTTTCTTCCCTTCAATAGCAATTCGAATGGAAAATAAAATACTCGTCCGCGGACATGCATTTTTCGAGGCTTTTCCCCAGACGACGCATGTTTGCCGACAATTGTCTGTCAGTGTAGACGTTGTTTTTACGTTTGTCGGTCTGAATTTAGTTTTACAAGTGTGTTGGAAATCAGAGTGAGATACAATAACTACGAGTAAAATAAAGGGGAAAGGCCCGCTGGTCTCACTGACCTAACAAGTAACTTTTGTAAATTTCGACAAAAAGGCAGCTAGCAGGACGCGCAGCGATTTAGCCAAGCGCGGACTCTGTTAGGTAGAAAGTGAAACTGTAATACGGTTCTGAACGTTTTTGTGACTTGTTTACTTACACAAGTTCCTATCACAAAATTTAATTGCTTGGAAATTGAAAAGTAATTGTAATTCTCAACCAACGTTTTCACGTATTAAATTTAGCGTTTATTTCGGTGTTTGCAATTGACTCGATATATTTCTCAACACCTTGTATCGATTTTTACCCATCCGAAAGGGTTCAATATCCGTAAGGTGAACAAACAAATAAATAAATAATCAACGGCGTTCTAGAATATAGTTTATACCAAATTTTTGCAACGCATCTTTCCGCTATAATTAACGTGTCAATAACAATGTGCGTTGACGGTATCGTGTTATTAATTTCGTTTCATTAATTATTAATTTTATTAATTATTATTAATTATTAACTTCTGCAAAAATCGATAAGAAAAATACAACTTTTACGTAGAAAATGAAATATTAAAGTAAATGTTACGTTGATTTCATGATGCATCGTGTTATAGGCTCAGAAATCAGATTAAACCAGAAAATATTAACCATAGAGGATCATTATTATCAAGGTTATGTGTTAACCATGAAACATTATACTGGAAGATACGAAATATTTTTTCCTTTTGAACGTTTTATCATTTTGTATTCGGATTGTAATAAATAGTAATTATTTGCTTGCAATATGGTTTGCATGAAATCCAATATATAAGATGTATGAATTTTTTTGGAAAAGCACTTGGTCAATATTTCTTGAGGGACAAATTTGCCAACGGAACCATGAATTGCAACTCAACCGTTCTCTTGAAAAATGATGCTGAGGTCCCATTAGCTCCTACGTTGATATTATTTAAAATATGTTTACATTTCACAGTAAAAGAAAATGTAAATAGCGTGATATTAACGAGGAAGCGCGCGAAATAGTTATGATTTAATGTCTATTTAAATGGAATCACAATTCTTAATCTCGTTATTCCATATAGAAGGACATTAAATTGCTTATGCCACAGAATATTTTGGTAATATACCAATATAATAATATATATAATAATATAAAATAATATTAAATGGTATTAATATTAAAATATTATTAAAATAATTATGATCTGATCAAACCAGAAATATCAACCATAGAGGATCGTTATTACTACCAAAATAAGGGATATTTAATAAGGAATATGTGGAATGTTCCTCTGGTCAGATAAATTGCTTCCGATATCTGCATAGGATGCAGAAATAACAAGGTGCGACGTCTCTTCCAACACTTTACGATAGATGATTCATTTTTAATTGGGACAGACGCCGTCTCCGTGGTAGTTAGCTTAACTGAAATGATATTTATAATCTTTAGGATACGGAGAAGAGTTTTACAATAAATAATTATGATATCTTAAACAAATTATTTGCTTTCTAATGAAAAACTATTTATTTTCTTATTAAAAGTCTGATAATCTAAAATGTCGACTCGATACAAATATAAGGACTGAAATAAAAGATGAGCTTAGTGGGGGAAAAAAGCTACATTTATATTCTAAAAAACAGAAATAACTACATATGTTGTTAATATTTGACCGATACCTTCATGCGAGAAAAGATATCACGCTGTTTGCTCGCTTGTTCGCAATTATTATTGCAAGGTTATTAGCAATGATAGGTAATACATTTATTTAGGCAAGGTTTGCAGGTAATAAACATACATCAAAAGAAGCAAATTACGCGTAAAAATGTTTAAGGATTATAGGTAATCATCAGACATATAATTACATATAAAGGTGAGCTATTTAATAACTATGAGGTATATTTCTTGGTCTGTAATTCTTCAATAAAACAAGAAACGACAGTGACAACCAAAGTCGTATCTGTCAGATACATGAGATAGATCCTTCGGGATAGGCGGGAGTGATCCTCCGAACCGTGAACAGCCGGATATAAGTTCCGTCGCCAGTCGTCTATAAGCAACGTATCGACTACGGTCGGACGAATGCAGGTCGTTTGATAAATTTTATGGAACTAAAGAAAAACACAAATATTTTCGCTCAACTACTCCATAGGTACTCTTACTGGGTTTCTATCGTTTGACGTCGATACCTGTTTCTGACAGCTAGCTCGCAGTTATTCAGTCAAGCGGCACAAGAACAAGTTACTCGAACGTGTACATTCTGCCTTCCCCTGGATGTAGCATGTGTATAACGCAAGTTTATGTAACTTAGCTACAGTGAAAAGGGATTAAGCTTCAAGCGGAGGCAACATACGCTCGTTATTTTCTTTATTCGCGTCCCTGGTAATTCTTGACAAACGACAGATTTTCATTTTTCGCGACCAATGTTTACGCATATGCATACGTCTGAATTATTCAATTAGAAATATTTCTCGTTTGATTTGCTATTACATTTATCCATTTGTCAGTTCCATATTTTCTGCACTATACAATTTACGTAGTAACATGAGCGGAATTTTCGCTTTCCTGTCCGATTTGCTTGAAATTTTGCGAATAGCTTCGTTTTACATAAAAACGATGTTTGCCAGAAGGATTTTTGGTGACTCAAAAGTTGAGATCTTATCGCTACGCTTTCTTGATTGACGACAAAAGTTTAGCTTCGTTGCGTTATCGTATCTTTCGAACAATAGAAATGAACCGTAAGTACAATTGAAATATATAAAATAAATTTCAAAATAAGAAAAAAGCCAATTATTCGAAATGGGAGCGATCCCACCGATAAAGGTTGCTTTAAATTATTTTTAAATATATATTTATCATACCAAGGATCCATGGTTCTGCCTGAAAATCTCTCGGTTTTCAATTTTCGAGTCGCCAAAAATTTTTCTTGCGAATGTCGTTTTTATTTAAGACGAAGCTATTTGAAAAATTTCAATCAAGTCTCGTTCAGTTCGCTTGTTTTGTTGATATTTCAATCGAAATTTTATAAAATCGAAACCAAGCAATATATGCGTGTGTGCTTCAATTTTATATAAAGCAGTTATTCGTTAGCTGCAAGCATACGTATCGAACTACGAAGTAAGCTTATTAATTGCTCTATGAATTTCGTATATGATAATTATATACGCATGTTCATGAATAACACGCATTGATGGAATTGTTCAAGTTCATTGAGATTCAGAATAGAAAAGGCCGAAATTAATGGTATTATATGATTTCAGTACGTAGGTTCAATTGCTTATTATTAGCATTCTCAATACGTTTTGTCGTGCAGATGCAAGTATACGTTAATTAATTTAAATGGGTCTCCTGTGAAAAATAAGAATATTATTAGTTTTAATGAAATTTCTATCTCTGTAGAACACAGTGTATAAATCGTACCTTGCCAATTTCTTTAAATAAAATAACAATTTTGATAATACAATTTTGTTACAAATTTTCATATCTTTACCAAAGTATAATTATTGGTAAAACATTCTGTATGTAGCGAAATATTAAAGAGTTGAGTCAGGTATATTTTTCAAACAGGCGTGTTATACATATTCTTCGAAGGTCCTAAAAAATAATGTTAAAACGAAAGAAGACAAATTTAACAAAATAAAATGCGTGATAAGTATTCGTACCGGTCTTGAGTCAAATGTATCATTAATTTAAGCATCGGTTATTGAGATATCAAGAATGTTTAGAAGTAGTATTTGTAATTAATATTTGCAATTATAAATCAGTATTTTGATTGCATGATTACAATGCAATCGAACGATTACAAATTTGGTTGTATAATTACAGACAGTCTTTTAGACATAGTCCCAAACAGATAGAACACCGTGCTATATTTGTCATTTTTCTTTCTCCGCGCTATAAAACATCCATTAGAGTCGAGTATATTAAATTTATTCTCATCTGTAAAAATTACCCCGTTTCAAAATTGCATAGAAGTATTCCCACTATTTTTTGCAAATTCCAATCTCTCCTTTCTATTCGTTTCATTTACGTAATATTCTTTACGTAATTTATTTGTTGCAGCATGACACTCTTAGGTCTGTAAGAAATTGCACACAGTAGCGGTGGATACATTAATGCTGAAATTATTATTAAACTCTTCAACCATCTTTGTTGCATTTATCTTCGGATCCCTTTAGTTAATCGAATAATATTAAGACCACCCGGTAATTTCTCGTGGCCGTGCTTGGGTATAATAATCCACTATTTCGCATTGCATTTCCGCAATTTATGTCTATTAACGATTCCGTGTATCGTAGATCTTGATCTTTTCGCGATATTTCAAATAAACTTTGGCTAATTCGATTAGGCAAATTGATAATTATTTTTCGCTCTTCTACACTAATTGCTTTACTTTTCCGCTGCCGCTGTAATGCAGCTGTAATCTTCAGTGCCACAACTCAAGACAAAGTTTCGACAAATTATACAGAACCAATTATGTTACATTTACGCAACAAAGTTCAAACGGTAGATATAACGCACTATAACGTGTAACATTTACTTATTCCTTTGATATTTTTTTCTGGGAAGGAATTGATATAAAACTGGACGATGTGACAGTATCCACATACCATACCAATTCACTATAAAACTTTATGACATGGTGTTTCATCTCATTTTAATCAGGAAAACCTCATCGGTGTGTTAATGAAATTTTTATTAACAAGAGATTTAAAATAAAAACGTTTCGCCGTTGTATTAGTGTCGTTTCACCGATACGAAGACGAAAACCATTCATTATGTAACCACGCTGTGCGATCCTTTCAAGCGCCCGGGATCAGGTCAAAGTTTATTTCCGCGTGAAACGGTCGCTGTTGATTAGACCTGTGAATCTTTCTTTTGCTACGTTGATCTTTCCTACGTTGCATCGTCGTGCGACCTTCACCAGCTTCGCCGCTCCTTCCACACCGATTTGATGTTGCCGCGTGACGTGCAACTGACATATATTGACAGTATATACAGGGTGTTACGGCCCCTACGTAGGGACGTGTTGCCATCAATCCCAGTGTGGTGTGCACAAGTCGTATAGCATAACATGTAGGTATAGTTACGTCTGCTAGAGTACCGTAGAGACAACTAAAGACATGTAATGACGTCACAAATCCCTATGCGTAGGGATCACGATCATATAAACGAGTCTCGACACTCATACACACAGGGAATCCCGTCCGAAAATTGAATCGCGACAAGTTGTGAAAAATCAATCAAAGTTACTGAACGATTCCCTATTCGTACCCCCACTGCCGCTCTATCCTGAGTCGTTTGCGTCATGTGACATGAATTTCGTCTCTCGTCTCTCCTCGTCGCATCGCTACTAGCAAAGTTACTTGTTCGCCATTTGTCCACAGCGACGTGTACACGCGATGAAGAGAGAAGTAGAATAGCAATGGGGGTAATGTGACGTTGCGAATTGCCTGCATCTGGTAACGCTACGGACACTATCATATTGTGGTACGACTACGGACTGACTGTTCGTCAATTGCAGGCGGCATCGTCCGTCTACGACAATTGCAAGTGACATCGCGGCGGTCTCGCGGTGCGACTCCGTAGACGGCTGATGCGATGGCGCTGCGATTTGGCACGTTAACGAACGCAGCTATTTACATATTTCTATGGACATATTTCTATGGCGACGGAAGTCAAAGGTAGTAGTAATGAAACCCAAAATGACTAAATCGTCGTATTATTGTTATGAATAGTATCTCTGTTATTATTTGGAATAATAGATACAAATTATATGTTCGACTATGTACATATAGGAGCTACGTATAGGAGAATCTGGCAGTTATATATTTGAACTAGATGATGTATCCTGTCTTTGTGGATTTTCATTGGCTCGGTAAACGTCCTGTAGTTCGTGAAACAACACCGATTATTATCACACAGCCCAGTCGCGAAGCTTCGAACGCTGCACGCCAAAAGAAGAAAGTTCGTATTTTCGACTCTTGTTTCCTTTTGTCATAGGCTAACGTTTCGCACATTTAAAGCTTACTTTAAATTGGTGGAAATCGCAGAAAAATCCGTTCGGCGGTTCTCCAAACTAGTTCGAACATACAGATGATCACCAGGGACTTTATTTTATATTATGTATAGATAAGAACAATGACCGAGATGCTCCAAGAGATCAACTTTTTCCTGGAACCTGATCTCCAAACATGTCGTTGTTGCGTATTAGCGATAAGCGGAAATATGATTCGTGTCTGGATGCGTGGGTAGGAGTTTGCTTGATTTATTGACAAATAAGAGCTTTAACAATAAGTTAAATCACGAATAAAACTGACTTGACTAAAACAGATATTAATACTGACTGATAACGAAAGGAAACGTGCAGTTGCGTCCGGATAAACTCTCTGAGCGGCAGTGAGATAAGGACTGCCACGCGCTGGAAAATCCCTGTCTTTTTACGTTTTCGCGCGGAGAAGGATGAATAAGGGGGCGAAAGAGAAGAGTGGAGAAAGAACACGCAGGGGACTGAGAAACAGTCCGAGTCCGGTCACTAAATGCGCAAAGTTGACGATGACCAGATGCGAGCGAATTCAGGGAAAGGAACTTGGGAACTATTGAATACATTTTCATTCAAATAATTATTTGAATACAGTCATTCGTTATTTGGGAGTTCTAATTGGTATTTGGACAAGTCTAAAGATATTATTTAAAATAATGAAATTAATTGTTACTTAGAAATGCAATTTTATTTTTGCTTACGCTTAACATTTCAGTCCGAGAGATTACTGCAAATTACACTTTAGCAATAGCAAATAGCAATTTTTAATAATGTTTGTTAGTTATGACGAATACGCCAAAATCAGATAGACCTTCTGAAAGTTTGTTCGAAAAACGAGTACAGTGGAAAGTCGATTATTCGAAACAATCGGAGGACAGACTGAACATAAGCAATTTTATACCATATTATATATTTACATATTATATTTATCATATGCAGAAGCAAATGATAAATACAATCTTATACTAATCTCTAATTAAAGAAAAAATAAAAATAGTATAATATAACAAATTAGTTGTTCTTGTTTTAATATTGAATTTGTCGCATTCCTTCCATGGTAAATATTTCAACTTCGTGTAAGAAAATGCAAAGTTGGAACACCCGGGGCAAATGCCTGTCCGTCCTTCGTCACCTTGGGCTATGGGAAAAAGAAGGTATCAGCACTTAAGGACGTCATAAATTAAGCCCTCATCCGCATGGCGCGTGGGCCAGCGGCTCCTGCGTTTTG
Organism: Bombus waltoni; assembly: GCA_014737395.1. Lineage (NCBI taxonomy): Eukaryota > Metazoa > Arthropoda > Insecta > Hymenoptera > Apidae > Bombus > Bombus waltoni. Next base: position 2,674,084 of record JACXII010000021.1, read on the forward strand.
CGATTACGATTGCCTGGGTTCTGTCGTCACTGTCATCGCTCGAGGGCGTCGAAAGCTATGCCCTCTCCCCACCTTAATATGACATCTAATGCATCTTTAGCTTTGCAGTGCAGTGGGACAGCACAGAATCTCGCCAAACCAAACAATTTCGTATATATATATATATCATTCTGATCACAGTTTTCAAACCCAAATATATTGCGTGTCAAATTTGCCGTGTATTTCATGCCATATGGAATTACATTGTCGTTTATATCGTTACATAACTTATTCTAAGCTCGTCCGAGAGTAGTTGATGGTATATTTTTCCGTACTTCGCCGAACATGTAGACGCAATTTTTCAAACTGATTCATGTATAAAATTGTAAGACTTTCGCGTCATTGGCTGAATAAAAAATGTTACATTAGGTGGTAGGAAAAGAATTTCTACATTTTCTCCCTCGACTTCCAAAAGTTCAGTCACAGAAGGATGTGCCGGTGCATCATGCGAGCCTGAAAGTATTGATCTTGATCTTTTTGCATTTGATGCGACTGTTGCAGGTACTTTATGATTCGCCAAAGCATCTGCATATTTGCACATCATACCGATGTTTACTAATTTTATGTCCTGGTACTATACGTTCAAATTTTGATGCAAGCGTTTTACGCGGCAATGTTTTCCACAAAATACCGGTTACACCACGATTATAAATCCAAATCGCAGCTTTTCTCCACCTCACGGTTGGTTAAAGCAAACACTTTAACAAATTGCCTAGCTGCGGAATTATCAATGGATAATTTTTCCTCGGCAACTTCCCACTTTAGGTATCCCACATTTAGATTTGAAACGTATCAGCCAACCAGTAGAGTTTTTAAATTTTGTATTGCTTAATTTTGTGTTTAATTTACTAGCCTCTTCTTGAATCAACGAATGCGATATTGGTATGTCACGGCTTGGTTTCTGCGAAATCCATTTATACATGCCAGATCTAATTTAACATCAGTTGCAAATTGCAAACTCTTTTTTGCGTCTATTTCGAAAGTCTAAAAATCGTGATTCTCAATTTTGAATTCGATAATACTTAACTTCGACATAACTCTTTCCCTTGTCATACTCGCGATGTACATTCGTAAATAATACGTAAATACTTTTAAAATGCAAACAAGATGCTAATTGTGGGAATTTGAAGCAAGGAGGATACGTGTTTTAAAATATAAACATTGTTACATAGTCTTGATACGTGTCTCGTTGCATAGAAACGATATCAGATTTCGATAATTAGTCGATTCTTTGGGTAACCGGTATTCGAATAATCGACTGTAATTCTACTGTAGTTTTAACGATCTGTCGATTGAAAAATAACCACATTAATTTCACGATCTTTCCATTGCACGAAATGAAATAGATAAGTTGAAACCGAAAACTACTTACTTATATATTATCCTTCGCTTTCCAATTAAATCAAAATAAACACTAAAATTTCATTTGCAAGTAAGAAATAATAAACACATTATTCTTGGCATCGTTTAAATGACATTTATTTAAACAGGACATTTAATTCTTATTCACAGCTAAAATATCATTTTTATTTGTTATTTATTATTCAATAAGCAAACAAAATTTTGCCCAATATAAAAAAAAAAACGATTTCCTACTTTCTGGTAAGGCCGTAGCGTAACTGCAGCACATAAAAGTGGTATTTTCAATTATCGGTTAACTCGAAGCAGTCGTTCCGTAAACGTTGGCGTTCCATCAAATAAATGTAAAGTTTTCCATAAACCATTAAACGTAAAATTATTTTTCATTGTGGACATAAAATGCTATTGCATTCTTCGTAATTTTATTCGCGCGGTACGTCGGAGCACGATAGTATCGCATATTTTTGAAAGCTCACGAATTCTTTCGATAAATAATTCGATATCAAAAGAATCGGCATATCCGGAATTTGTGTATGTCAAGCAACGTTTCCTTATTGACGTGCATCAGTTTTTCGCGAATCGGTAAGTGACGCACACGAGCATTATGACAATCTCTTGTCAGTTACATCGTAGCGGGATCGCACGCTCGCGTGTATTGGACAATTAAAAATAAAAACTTGCCGAATCACACAGTGTTACGTGATCGCAGTGAGATTCTGTCACTCGTGTGTAGCGGGCCTTGCAGTAATGATTAAACAGTAAGCGCGCGAGAAATACCGAAAACGACTAAAATCAAGATACAAGCAATTGCTAAACGCGACGACAAACTTTCCAATGACGTAAAGTTATATACAGAAAAATTGACAATTTCTCTAAATTATGTCTCACTATTATGTCTTTTGCCAAATTAGAAAACAATGTACATTGCTCTCTACTACGTTGTATATTCGGTATACCATATATAATGAACGATAATGAAAGATTAGGATACACAATGCGTTATGTTCCGTAACAGTGCCGTAGATTCTAACACATTCCTCGTTCGATCGATTACGGTCGACCGACTAACAGCTGCACAAACAGCCTCATACCGAACCGCAATAATCCTAAGGAGTCGTCATAAAAATTAGCATGTTTGATGATCGAGATCCCTAATTGCAACAAACTCTAAAAAATCTAGAAATTCCTTCGGATTATTGCTAATTGGGGTAAAACCCGGAAAATGCTGAATTTTCCCTATTCGACGACCACTGGCGGTCGACATCCGTCATTCGTTCTTATAAATATAGCCCTCATAGAGAACAGTGAGTCAGTTTTTAGTTAGAGTTTTACAGAATCAGTCATTGTCGCTCAGTCAGAGCTAGTCAGTCAGTCATTCAATATATTGTCAGTGTATCGTCAAGCAGCAAGCATCATGAATTCCTCGTAGTTATTGTTAAAGGTATTCTTCGCGCACTGTTCATTCATTCAAAGTGTTCAAATAAAGTGTTTGTTGTCGTTAATTCTGTGTCATAATCTATCAACCATCCCTATAATCTTAAACGATATAAGGGATCGACTGATTTCGTGCAGTGGATTGACTTACGGTAAAGAGAATTTACGACTGTAATTGTGTGATGAACGCGTGTCAAACGGTTGAACACAATGTATATTTTAGATTTTAAACTTTCACCATGATTAGACAATGCGTTTGTGCCACTGAGAGTTATAATCGTGCTATTATACGGACGTGTATTTTTCAAGTACTAATATATTTTTGTTCCAACGCGACGACTTTTCATAAACATTTCTTAAACAACATATTTTCAAGCATTTTGTAAAGGGATGTCAGCATATTCATTTTGATAAGTGACATGTAATTCCCGAGATGAAATTGGCATGTAAAAAATTTGTTAAAATGATATAATTTCTCAAAATACTATGTATATGTTTTGAGCAGATTTTTATTAATCCAAGCCTGGAAGCACTAATAACAATTGAATATTTTATTCCAGCGTGTGTGGAGGAACTTGGATAAAAAGAGCCTTTCATACACGATACTAGATCTTAATTAAAATTACTATTTCAATTTTATATAAATTCACTTTATGTATATGTATGCGTATAATAATCGGAACAGTAAATTTTAGTTAGTTTTGTTTTAGCTATAGAAGTAAAATTCCAACAATTTGGGAATGGGTATATAATAATTAGTTAATGTAAAATTAAGTTAATACCAAGTTGGTTAGAGATAGAAATTACGTTACAACATTTTCCTTTCTTATTCTTTTTTATAGCTTTTGGTAATTTCAGAAAGCTTGTAAGAAGCTTTTTCCCTGTTTTCAAAGCTATCGATTTCCCTAGTTCATTAGGAAATTCTGAAACAACTGGCTTCCATTATTTCTCCTGTTACTGACAGATGTTTCGTGTGGCAAAAACACACATACAGCAAAACAAACTAATAAAAAAATTTTCTTTTCATTTAACCGCTTCATGCTCTCGTCTGTCGATTCTATTCGCGTCCATTCTACGAAGGAACTCGTGTTACAAAGAATTTTAAAATTATACCGAATACTGCGATCTTTCTGCCTTGATTCTCATACATTGTCAATTCGCTTTTTTTCATAGATTATGGACAAAATTAACTCTTTTCAAACTTTTGTTAATTAAGATTTCTAGTGCGACAAGCACTCTTTTTTTTTAATTAAATTATACCAATCTTGTTGAAATTGCTTCCAATATCGTCTTATGTTGTCTGCTACTAAGTTAACATGATTTATGTGACATATGCAATGATAATAATAAATAGACTGCGAATATTTGTGCAAATTCATATTTTTATGTGCATAATTAATACAACAGTTTTAGTGAAATATCGTTTTGTCTATTAAATAGTCTAAAAGATATTATACTTCGGATGTTTTTCGCTCAAAGATATGTTAAAAAAATTCATTTTGATACACACATCTCTGTTGTTTAAAATTTCTTTTCTAGTACAAAGAGAGAGAATCGAAGCTTATGCTATTTGTGTTTTCTGTGTTGACTGTGGTATTTTTTTGACTAAATTTATTTTATGGAAAATTTTGACATTGATATGTACGAATTGCCACTATAGTCATTTCTGCATAGAATTAAAAATTGCCATTTTTGATATAGGATATACAATGCATTAGATATGCATATTTATGCATATTCTGTGCATTTTTACATTTTTACATTTCTCACGAATGTCAAATAGATATGGAAATAGAGATCCACAGTCTGGTAATAAGTATACAGGGAAAGAACGTTTCCTTTATACGGTTTCTTGCACGTTATACAAAATGCGGCAGCCATTTAATATCATAAAATATTAGATTTGTATAGTGCGTTTCAATAAAAAAAAATCACATAAATATTTCCCTTGCTTTTAGTCATGCTGAAAAATGTTTAAGATACAAGGTGAATATTTTCAGAAGAAGAATGACGCAGAAGACACATTTTTCCGGGATCATTTCTATCTATGTTTCAGAGATCACCATTATTTTTAGTTGGGAAAGCATCAATCTTTCCTTACCGCATTTTGCAGCAGATGCTGTTTTTCTAATTATTTCTGATATCATAGTAGCACAAACTTTCTGTTTTTTCGTCGTTTCTAGAATAGTCGGTTACTGTCTAGACACTAGATGTATCATCTTCGTGGTTAGATTTTTTCTCTGGAAAAAAACTGACAGAGAAAATGTCCTTGTTGGAATTGAAGTTTCGTGAGTGTTCTGTGAAATTCTTACCATTAAAAAAGCCATTAAAAAAGCTTACCATTACCAGCCAAAATTCTTAAGCATTAGTGCTCGATACCTATGCGCTTTGAAACTAAAAGAAACGGCGTACTATTCAAAATCTGGTAACATCTGCCAGAAGTTCTTCAAATCGACAGAGCTTTTTTTGATATACAGTATGACATACACATCGCTGTGTTAATTCGAATACGCGTATCTGGTCAAAAGATTGTTTTGTGAAAAATGACTTTTGGTATTTGGCTGATTCTACAGAAGTAGGGATTATTAGGCAGAGATTTTGTCAATTTATGAATTATAACAAGCTTCTTTCGCTGCTTTTGCGTACTAAATAATAATAAATACCTTATCAGTATTTTTTCAAACACTACCTACAGGAGACTAACAAGGTACGGTAGCGAACGGTTGTTAGACTCTGATTTCGATAAAACTTCCAGGCGCGAAGAACAGCCCAAAAGCTTACACACGCGTCCTTTTTTAGTTGCCGTAACTCAAATTTAAGTAGTAAAACCAGTCGCTAAAGTAGCCTAAAAGGCTATCACGGAGGCGGTTCGAAACAGAAAAAAATTTCGTAGACAAAAATTGCACGCCTTTTAGCGTATTGGAAGAAAATACTACAGTTGATAAAAAGTGTCCAGAATTGTTTGAAAAAATTACGTCGGTTACGTTTATTTGAAAAAATATGGCAACAATGAATAAGACCAAAAAAATTGAATTTTTTTATTACGAATACAACGATGTATATATAAAATGGTTTCCCCATCAATTAATGCAGATATTCTATTTTTATTCCGACATTTTATTTTATTTTATTTTATTTTTTTTTTTTATTACGCCAACTGATATTAGCGTCGATAGGGTGATTCGAGGATTACGGTTTTTATAGATTCATATTTTTACTAATTTGTCGGCAAGCCATACTTGTATGTATTTTTGTGTATTACACGCATGTTTAATTTGTTCGTTCATCTAATATCATTAGACGTATCATTTTCCATAAATTACACAGGTGTTTGTGTAATTATGCGTGTATATGCATTGGCAATCTCGCAATTGTTCCATATAATGTCTACTGGGTTAAAACATGGCTGAAAGAAATTTACTTTTCCAATACCAGTACTGACGCGGTTCTGTCTCTAGATTTTTGGAGTGGCGATTGCAGAAAGGCGATAAACGAAGCTACGGTCCGCGATAAAAGCGTTAAATACTTTAGCGCTTTGAAAGGTGGAGCAAGATACGATACGACTCTCGTGCATGCAAGTATTTTGTTCGTCGATTTTTAAATTTAGCGTTGATTGATATTAACAGCATGCAGATTGCAATTTCTACGAATAATGTAACAAAATTACAATCTGTTCTCAGTGCCAAGGTTTCGGAATTTCATCAAACAATGTCGTGCAACAAAAGTGGCTACAGAGACGAAAAACTAAGTTCGAATACTGTATACTGTTATTCCTTTGAAACCGAAGCAGACGCAGCGACTGTGGCCATGTAGCAACAATTAACCGTGGATGGTGCAACAAGTCTTTGTGTTTTAAACATTTCGTTAATGAGTACCGCTGTTGTAGAAATTTGTACAGAGCAAGATTGCGAATGTATATACTGGGTCGCTCGGGAAGTTCGTTCCGATTTTTAAGGAACTTGGTCGACAAAAAAAATCATATTAAAATGTTTTTCGCCAAAAAACCTGAGAGATTCTGGAAGCATGGAATATTCAAATTGCGTGAAGGATGATATAATCCAATAAATGTATATCGAATCGAAATGTAAATCGGAACGAACTTTCCAAGCGACCTAATACAAACACGTTTGTAATTTATGAAAAAATTTAACGAAAATACATATAATGGCTTGCAGTCAAATTAGTAAACGCTTTCAAACGATAGCATCCGCGGCTACTGCCCAGTGGCACTGTCAAATCACCTATCAAAATCAGCTACTCGTACTGTAACCGTAACCTACTCATACCGTAGGTTAGGTTAGGCCCGAAGAGGATGACGTTAGGAGATGTGCTCTCCTAGCGCCTGAAATAGACACTAGGGATGACTCCATCGTAAGGAGGAGAACGCAAGAGTGCTCCGGCAACCACCGGGTTTTTCTTATTTTAATTAAAAAAAATAAAATGTCGGAATAAAACTAGAATATTTGCATTAACCGAAGCATATTATATACATATCGTTGTATTCGTGATAAAAAATGCAATCTTTTTTATTACACAAGTTGTCGCCAAAGTTCTTCAAATAAACATAATCCACCTAATTTTTTCAAGCAATTTTGAATTTGTTTTTATTAATTTTAGCGTCTTCTCTCGTTTCTGTGTTAAATGCAATTTTTCCCAGATGGCCTTTTAGAGGTCTACCAACTACCATCTTGACAATTGTCAATTAAGCTTAAAAACAAAAGTCATTGCATTTTTTAAACATAAACAAACTAGTGGTCAATCTTGCGTATTTTTATTGCAAACTAAGATAAATAAATTATACACTTTATTTCCTATCGCTCAGAACTAAGTTATAACTTTACCTAAACGATACAAGGCATTCTTTCCAGTTTCTATGTAATACAAATACAATCGACACACACATTGTCATATTGTCTGACAGGTAAGTGAGACTCGGGAACTGAGAATGTTGACGTTAAACTTTAAAAATTATCAAGCGGTTTATTATCCAATTTTGCTGTTGGAAAGAAAATTAAATGCCAATGTTATATTGACGTTACATTAAACGAAGCCCAGTAAAAATAATAAACTTGGAATATGATACGAACCGGAGACCTGAGAAGTCGATTGGGTGCAACAGGTGATTGTCAACGAATCTACAATTGTGGGTAATAAAAAAAATAGCCACGTGTTACAGATATGTGTATATATGCATGCATATACCATAGATTTTTTCCTAAGGCTAAAATAAGATGCAAATCAAGAATAAAGACATAGCGTTTCCGATTTTGATTTTTAGTTGTTGACAATTAAAAATCAGCCGAAATATCCCTGTGCGCGAGCAATCCTCCTTACACGTGCGAAAGTAGGCCAACCCAAACAGCGGGGTGCATAGAGAGCCTCAAATCGAACGTGGGCAGCAGCTTATCTCGTACGAGTCGTAGAGAAGAAGGGCATAATATTCAGAGACGTAAATGATTCCGAGCGACGTTTTGCAAGAAAAATGGTAGATTGAACATTAAACCTACTTACTCGAGGAAATCCATAAGAGCATATCGAAAACCGCCCTATGAAATTTCCGAGCAGAGAGGATTAATGCTTCCTCTAATCCTTTGCCTTCATAATTCATAAATGAAAAATCGTATCGTCGATGTTTATAGAAAGTTTAAATTTTGGCATCGAGCAGGTCATGTTTTCGTTGTTTTCGTTGCTAAAATGATATTGTCCTTGCAAAACAGTTTCAACCGCTTACAATCGTCAGATTTTATAGAATTTTAACTGGTTGAAACATTACAAACTTAGTGGTCGGAGGCTTTGTTCAGCAAGAAAAATTTCCAATTATCTTTTATAGAGATACCGCCATTGAAAAAGTGGACTTTTAGTTTACCAGATGGGTTTCGGAAATATGTCCATCTGTTTTGTACATTCTCCAAACCTTAAGTAACAGTCTGTTTGTTCACGCTTTAATTCGTTGCTGGCAGCGTGTCCTCCATATCTTTTCTCTTGCACATGATTGTGAATTGCTCCAATGTTTTGTTATAATTGTTTTGCATCGCCATTGCTTATCCAAACTACTCGCTACTTTACAGCTTATTGCATTACATGATTATTTCTACGTTGAAAACTGAAAATATTATCACATCCTGACAGTTGCAAATGACATATACACAACATTGTTGTAATCGCGTTCCCCTGCTCGCTGCTGTTGCAACAACTAAAGGGTCTTCAGCTCTCACTGTAGCAGCGGAAGGGAGAGGGAGGGAGAGAAATAATTGCGTGACAAATTGAAATGCGAATAAATCTCTAGCTATGTAAAGTTTGAAGATTGTACAAAATAGGTATTTTATTTCGCTTTTCGCTTCCTCAATACCATGCCCTTGCTTTCAAAAGGAACTTTTCAAATGTTCTCACTCTGTTCCTGGTTAATTACGAGTTATACTAAGAAGGTGCAAGCATTGGCAAAGAGTATCGTGAATTTTTCTTTCCGAATGAACTCCGTCATTACATTTTGAGGCAAGTGGCTAGAACAGTTCTGGAAGAACAGAATCATCCCGACAGTCAACGAGAAACATTCAGAGAACTGAAAATATCGAATTAGAGTTACACATGGCTTTGATATACATCTTTTAGACTTTCTCATTCTTTATTTTTTTATTTTCCTATTTAGCAACTTGAGTGTATTGCGTGTGTAGTGCGCACAGTGCACGTCTCGCTATCGTCTATTATCGCCATATTTATTACAAAATGTATATACATTTGGAGAATTTTCGGACAGGGACTTTTGTTACGGCGCGGCAGAAGGTAACAGTACAAAAGCGCAACGTTTATACGGCGCGGCAGAAGATAACAGTACAAAACGCAACGTTTATACGGCGCAAAATATCCTAATAGGATTATACCCAGCGCAAGGGTATTTTGTAGAGTAGACCAACGATTGCGGGATACAGGTACATTAAAACCTGTGAAATCTGGCGGACGAATTCAGCAAAACGATTCGGATCCGAAAGATAGGATACTGCATCGTATTGAAGAAAATCCCAGGCTAAGTACGAGGATTACCGCTGTAGAAGAAGGTGTCAGTAACAGCACCGTTATGACTGTATCGAAGCAAGAAAATCTGCATCCGTACAGTTTTCAGAAAGTTCGGGAATTAAGAATAAAAGATTTTCAAAAAGGAAAAAATTTAGAAAAACGGATGTCTCGGAAAACTCAACACAATTTCAATTATCCCGCGAAGATATTATACACCGACGAAGCATCGTTTAATGAATGTCAACATTTCTGGACATGTGAAAATCCGCACGCTTTAAGAGAAGCAGATTCGCAAATTCAATTCTCGGTAAACGTTTGGCCCGGAATTTTAAGTAACAGAACCATTGGTCCATTTATCTTGCCACCCTGATTAAATGGATCAACATACTTGGAATTTTTAAACACGCGCATGGGCTATTTATTACCACCACATTCTACCAACGCAGTGCAAGATCACTTGACTAGCTGTTTTGGAAATAGGTGGCCGAAGAGGACTTGTGCCTTACCCTGCTCGATCCTCAAATTTGAATCACACGAAGAAGTTGGTGTACGCATCACCGACGTTTACGGCGACAAAAGTACAACATCGTCTTTCCTCGGCAGCGGAAATGGCACAGACTGCAATGGGAAACTTTCGCATATTACGGCAAAATCAAATCGGAATGAACCTCTGTTCAGGAGAAAACGGAGGACATATCGAATACTCATTGTAATTTGTTGTATTTTCTGTGGGCAATCGCGGTGCGTGTGTAAACTTTCTATGAACATCGACGATACGATTTTTTATTTATGAATTATGGAGGCAAAGGATTAGAGGAAACATTAATCCTCTCTGCTCGGAAATTTGATAGGGCGGTTTTTGATATGCTCTTATGGATTTCCACGAGTAAGTGGGTTTTATGTTCAATCTACCATTTTTCTTACAAAACGTCGCGCGGGATCGTTTACGTCTCTGAATATCATGGCCTTCTTCTCTACGACTCGTACGAGATAAGCTGCTGCCCATGTTCGATTCGAAGATCCCTGCGCACCCCGCTGCTTAGGTTGGCCTACTTTCGTTCGTGTAAGGAGGATTGCTCGCGCACAGGGATATTTCGGTTAATTTTGAATTGTCAACAACTAAAAAGCAAAACCGGAAATTTCTTAATTTTTTATTTTCGTCGTATTTCGGCTTCAAGAATCACCCCTTAAATTTTTGTACTTCTGTAGCCGAACTGTATAGACAGGAAAAATCAGTAAATAACCTTCTTACCTAGAAAAATCAGTAAATAACCAATGTTATTCACTGATTGTGTGCTGTAGAGTAAATTTTGTAGCTGTGACAAGGCAAGATACTGAGAATTTCACATGTAAAAGATAATTTCTGGATATAAATAAATTAAATTGATAGTTGTTCGTAATTTGCTTATGCATTGCCTCGCTCATTCAAGTCGTTACTTTCCTCTCTCATGCAAATATAGCACAATTTGGCGATTTCAAGACTGTTAAAAAGTGGGATTCGCGTAAACTGTTATATATTTAGTTTTAACGCAGGTACAGCCTTCTCATTTAATATACATAAAGGTAAACTATTTTTGCTTTACCTGACAACAACGACTTGATCGAAGCGAAAGTTGTACATACGCCCTTTCTGCTTAACACGGCAGCATAGCGGCGCGGCGTTAATAGCGAGTGTTGATAACATGAAAAGGGAATTTTGATAATCTACGTCAGAAATCTACCTACTCGGATAAATCTATAATGCCGTTGTATTAAAACCTATTTTGTAGGATTTTCGAGTTCAGGGAATTAATGACTTTCCCAGTACAAGAGACGCTCCACCTAAGTAATCCAAGAGTACATAATATCATGTGCAGCAGCGAATGTATAAATAGATGTAAATATTTCTTACCACGTGTTTTTTGAATATCCATTGCAATTTTAGGAATATTTTATTTCACGGAATAATGATATCGGTTTAAATATACAAGGTGTTTCATTTATCTTCTCCACTATAATATCTTTGTAACTTTTGCAAATAACAAAAAAGAAAAACATGTACGAGGAAAAAGTTCTTTGGTTTCGAACAGCGGATATCGCGATTCATTTCTTGACTCATTTCAACGTAATCAACAATTTTTCAATAATGATGGCATATTTATATCATCGTGCTATTCTAGCTGATAAAAAAACAGATTTTAAGCATGTAGGTTTTGTTTTATTAGTACAAAATGGATCGTACATAATTCAATCAAATAATATAAAACAAAAAATGTTGTGCGCCTATTATTTTCGTATAAAAAGAAACTTTTGGGACAAGCCGATGTAACAAATTATTTTAGAGTTGAATATCGCCAACAGAAATACGTTGTCGCTGATATATAATACCAATTTTACCAGTATTTTATAATACCAACAATATCAAGAAGTCTATACATGTGTATGTGCGTTACAGTACTGCAATTTCAGTTATTTCAATTAATGGTAAACATTTACATTCACAAAGAGGGAGGCACTCGATTCGAGGTAATGTTCCAACGTGTTGTCAAGATTATTAAACCGAGTAGTGTTGCGAACGTTGACGGTCGCTGTTTATTAAAAAGTTATTATCAAAAAACAAACTACCTGTGATTTTGACAATTTTTGAACACGTTGCTAAACTCACCACTGTGAATTGTTTTCTGATGATCCGTGCATCACCCGCATCCATTAAAAACCCTAACTTTACGCCAACTCATTTCTGTACAAATTAAAATTAGAAGTAGATCAGCTTAGAAGTTTGGGGTGTGGAAGACGACACATAAACACATACATAATTCCATAACGTCGTGAGTCATTTTTTTCAGTCGTGAAAAGCCAGTTCAGTCAGTGTCACAAAAAATATCAATACGAGCATTCGATTTACGCTCTATTAAATGAAAATGAAGCCAGGAAAACTATGTACCTTTGAGTCAACTTTTCTCGGAGACACGGATCGATGGAAAGGTGAAATAGATACTGAAAGGGAGTGAAAGAAGGGAATGCGAGCTCTGTGAGGACAAACACGGAAATCTAGAGCACGTGACAAGAGAGTGTAGAGAATTAGAAAGAGGGATTACTATAGACGAGATAGTCGACGAGGAAGGAAAAGATGGGACTCTAGATTGGCTGAGCAAGTTGGAGAAGAAGAATCTAGGGGTACCTAGCTAAGTAGGTAAAGATTTATGCAATAGGCGTTGGACGTATAACAGTTAAGACTTAGAGGGTAGACAGTAGATAAGGAATAAAAAAAGTAAGGGTAGACTAAGGCTGTGAAGGGTAAGGATGCGATGGAACGGATGGATGTGTGTGTAGACGATTAAGCGAGAATGCAAGACAATAGGCAGGATAATTTTATCGTAAAGCGAGTTCCTTTTACGACCGTGAGACCAAAATAAGCTTCACGTGCCACTACTAATTATTTTTGAATAGAATTTTTGCTGATAATTTTTCAATTGGCAGCAACCACCTGTTCGAGATTTCGAGTGGTCATTATTTTATGACCCACGCGTGCTTTGTACAAGGGAAGTTGGAATTTTCTGCCTTTCGAGTCGTAGACTTTATAATGCGGACCTCGTCAAGAGGCGACATGGCACCCCAAGTGCGCGATGGGTCCCCGCTCAAGGAGAGCATCTGGTATTAACCAGCAATACCAAAGGAGATACGCCCACGAGGTTCATCACCTACAAGATTGGAGGGAATAGATCCCCACCTTACGGACACCATAGGGAGAAGGACATTCTTGGGCGGGACCAAGGGTAGGGCCCAAACGCCAAGAAGAGGGGCCTTTCAATAGTTTCTAAACAGGCAGTTCACGCTTAGTTCACATTCAAGCTACACGCAGTCTACACATGATCTTAACACAGTGTTCAAACAATTCATTACACAGTTATATTCTTTGTGGTTATACTAAATCGTGCAAATAAATCAACTAAATATTACATTACTCTGCATCCTTAATCTACCTCCATCTTGACTGGTCGCCACCTAGTTGAGAATTCGCAATACCATCGTCTGAAACCTTCACACCACTATTCAGGATAATGACCTTGACAACACGTTAAAAAGTTATCGAAATCGGACTGCGAATATTAATCCAATTAATTTATGTCGATATACATTAATCAGTTTCAACTTACTATTAAATTGATAACATTAATCTAAGCTCATATTTGTATACATTTCTATAGATGTTGTCGGTTGGCCGTAATTGTTTCTATACATATTCAACTGTTCGGTACTTGACATTCGTGTCTGTATTTGTGAATTGTATTGGAGGAAATGTTCATTTCTTTCATTCGCAAATTCTGCGAATGAAATGAGGATTTTCATATAAACAAATAACTGCTAAAGCCACAAAGAATAAATAATTGCATTCTCATACTTGCTCGATACAAGTATCAGAATTTGTGTTTATAGTATCCACAGAATAAGTTGTTAACCATGCGTTATTGCTTTTCGACAATGATCATGGACGTGTACCTTTTCTATTTGACTCTACAGCGGCCTGGTTATTAGGACTTTTTGAATATCAAAGATATTTCCATCTATTGATCTTCCAAACAATTATAAATATTTATAGTTAAAACAACAGGCCATCTTTTTATTTTGGTTGCACAAGAAAGGTGTCGATCACGTTTACTTGGAAACAAAGAAACGAAAATTTATTGACAACAAGGAAAAAATAGCTGGACAAGCAAAAACTACATAGAAAATATCCGCGTAAACATGACAAATATGAGACAGGATTTATGACGAGAGTGAATCAAATGACGAAGCAAATAAATCACCGGTAGTTTCAAAGTTATTCAACCCCGTTAAACCGAGAATAGCTATAGGTACACTGAACACGTCACAAAACCGGAAAAATGCACGCATAATGCTCTTTAACGTATAACGTTTCTTTGCTTCATTTAGGGAAATTTCTCAGACGTTTGAGCGACCGATGGTGTTTGACTCGCAAAACATGTCTTTGTTCTGCTGGGCTACACTGACTGATACGGGACGTGCGAAAAGGTACGTACTACTGTGCGCTTTTGTATTCACGACGTACTTCCGCAACACGTTTCCTCTATCAAGACGCCTCCATCATTCTGGTAGGTGACCTCAATGAAATGGACCGCTGCCATGAGAATATTTCATACGAAGTAACATATGGATCGCTACGCAAGGGTAGTAAATGTAGCAGCGTTTTAAAGCCACTTTAATCGCCGATAGTCGCGATTCATGTGTCACAAGTAGGTATTAAATGTAGACGTGCTATGCTTTTAAGAACGCCTGACATCCTCCAACAAATTTCTTTCCCTCGTACCTCCACATTTTGCAAACATTAAGCTCAAAAATTATATTCTTCGAATGAAATTTCAAGTATAAGGAAACCATAACTCAACAAATTACCTTTTATATTGCTCATGTTACGTCCCGCGACATAGCCTATACTCCTCAGTACTCTGGTTTATAAGTGGTCCTTCAAACATTCTTTAAGTTTATTGATCGTTCCTAGAAGACATGGGGAAAAGCGGGCTTTTACCAACGTTTGGTTGGCGGCGTACTCCATCTATCCTTACCCACTAACCTTTTGCTATCCAATTAGCATCGATGACCGTTGCCCTCACTTTCCTCACGAAAAGTGCTATCAACGAATCCGCTTCTCTCGTGCTCTAGACATATCCATCACTGGCTTCCCTCCGCCATAACATCGCGGCCGAACGCTACTTGCGAGTCACACTTCCAACGGTCAACATCGTAGTCTTGCTAATGACTATTCGATCTGAACTGGTCTTAAACTCGCTAACCACATCTTAAATTGCCACTTGCTATCAGACTCGAACGTATGTAGACCTCGTTGGTAACTATTCTAACGTTCGACATCGTGACTCGTTACGCGAGTCTTTCTGAACATTTATGCTCCGCGCGAGAAAAGTTGTTGGAAATAAAGGGTGTGTTTGACCTGTCAACTCGGCGTTATAACAATCGCCTCTATTAACCTAATCGAAATAGGGGATCGGCTTTGTGGCGTCGGTTATCAAATCGTAACGAACAGCTTACAAAGTTTGCGTTTGTTATCGAAATATAAGGTAGGAAGCGTGACATGCACGTCGTTGGTTGTAACATAACATCAACACCATGGTTATAATTTAACGATCTAGAAAAGCAAAGAGCGATGAAGAATTTTGTACCGACTGATGCCTTGCGATAGGACATTAGTCACCGCAAATTACCAAGTTGAGCCGACAATTAGTTTTCGAGATACAGCGGGTCAAAGAAGCGAAACACGCTCGATGTACTTTTATGTCGGTCTGATTTTTAAAAAACATCTACAGTATTTATTTTTCGTGACTTTAATCCTTGGAAATTCTGGTGGATACATTACATGTATCAGGATCAAGCACACGAATCTCACGATATTGACAATATCCAAGGAATAGTGCGCGACTGTTGTCATGTGATCGTAACAGCCAACAGTTTGAGCAGCGCTTTCGCGTGTGCAGTAATATCCTGCGATTGATTTTCCTCCGGTTTTAACGTTATCGACAAGTGTGAAAACGTGGTGGTGCTCTCCATTTCCACAATAAAACGATAATTATCAAATAAAAGAAATTATCATTTTTAAATTTATTAAATTTATTACTTATTTGTTATCTTCTTTCTTCGCTTATCGATTTATATCTTGGAGCAGATCGGACATAGGGGAAAATGTTTAGTTTAAAAGCTGTTTCGTTAATGTTGAACTGCAAATTTGATTTGAGATTGAAATCGTGGTTTTCAGACAAAGATATCGCTATTATTCGTAAACAGATTTTGATCTGACAGGTACATGTAAAATCTACGTCTAGGTATTTTTAAGTTCGTTCTTTATATTTAAATTAGTAATCGTCGAGTTCACATGTATTACAGATACATCTACTATACTTTTTATTTGGTTTTCATATATCTATACAATCTTTTAGGAAATAAAGTCGACTTTGTAAGTTGCAAAGGTAAATTGCGAAATCGATGATTTCTAATGCTTCGATAAAGAAATTTGGAAATTTCGTTTTAAGAATATGAACCGCCTCGACGAATTTTTCCAGGGACAACAGCTGCTTTCGATTTTATATTCTTTTCTCGCCTTTTTCTCCAAGCGCGCCAGGTCGCGAGACAAGCCGCTCTCAGTTTCTGTTTCTACGAGACAATCCACTTAAGACATTTGTAGTGTGCCAATATCCGTCAAAGGTAAAACACGCAGAGACTCGAAATTCATATTCCTCGCGCGCGTCTGAGATTTGCCCTCTAGGAAGATCGCTTGTCTGTACTTTTTACAGAATCGCCAACTTCACGTTATAATATACGGCACTTTGCATGCCGAAATTACCAACATTGCACATTTCGCGTTATTCGAAAACAGCGAGCCGAGGGCTACATTTTTCTTCGAGAAAGGATTCTTTTTGCAACTTTACACAACATACTTGTTTTTCAACGACTTTGTAAGAACCGTCTTTCTGCAATTAATCGAAAAATAAACTGAATCGTCTGTAGATAATATACTCTAGATAACGCATTCAAAGAAACTGTACGAAAGTCAATCGACGCTACAAGCAGCTTAATTCATTTCAAACTGAATGTATCACAAACTTTGAACCTCTTAATATGAAGATACGAATTAAAAGAAAAAAAAGCATCTCAGATTCACATCAACGTAGGTCAAAATCTTTTTCTCTGCATTCGCGCAAAAATAAGAGCTTCCCCACGCAGAAATGCCATTCTCCTAGTGCAATTTTTGTTGAACGTTACAATTGTTTATTATTGTTCGATTGCCTGTTAGTAACTCGTTAATCTCGCAGAGGTTGCGTTAGGTTGTCCCAAAAGTTTCTTTCGTCTTATAGAGAAGCACAATGTTTTTTCTTTTATACTGCTTTATCGAATTATACGCGATCCACTTTGCAGTAACAGAGCAAATATAAATATAAATAATATAGAAGAAAAAGTGTTGTCTATTATTTCCTTACAAAGCGAAAGCAACTTTTGGGCATTAAGCGAATTAAACACACGGAGGTGTGCACAAACCAAGTACAACCTGTCAGGGTTTCTCGCTCGATGGAAACGCAGACATTTCAATATCTCAAGACAAAGGAAGAGGATTTACACCACTTTCAAAATAAACGATTCATATAAGAAAGAACTGTATCCTATTCAGCATCACGTTCTCCTACCTGTGCAAGTCATTTTTGTAACGTACGACACGGGTTTGAGAGGAAACAGAAAAGTACGTGAAGATGCTTTGAAGAAGGCGTGCAGCTTTACTAAAGCAATTGATGCTAATTATTTTCTGGGCCACGCTCAGCTCTAACATAAAAGACGGAGAAACTTTCTCGCTATTCCGTTCATTGTTCGTCGTAGTGGAAAGCCACGTGCCACAACACGAAGACAAAACTTAATTCTTGTCACCGTCGAGAACGATGTTCCTGTTGCTGACATCTTTGGGTAGCGCGGAGAATGTTGTCCGGGTATTCTTTAACAGGCTTTGAATCTTTCTCGGCAACTTTTCAGTTACCTCTGTCGGAAGGAATCTCGCAAAGTTCGTCAAGCTGCAACCAGGGCATTACCGGTGATAATTCGAGTTAGTAGCAGCGAAATCTTGTTACTTTGCTTTTCCACTACTGTAAATTCTGAAGAAAGTACGACACGGTATGTTCCAACTATCCAACTTTGCTCTGCCCACCTTTGAATGCAATTAGAATCCTAAAACTATTCTTGCAAAAGAAATCGTTGTTCGAGATCTACTTTTAAACATTATTATAAATAATTTTAAACGAGGATTTTTAACGTTTTATCCACTCTTCGACTGAAGAAATAACACGGAAAAACGTTTGAAATTTCCCGGGATTTCTCGGAAATATATCGTTACATCGGCCGTTTATTTTGAAATTGACACGAGTCCGATTTCCTTTTTCCTTGAAAAATCCTGATAACGTCCACTTGGCTTCTCCACGTCTCTACGGCATTTAGTGAACTGCACGATTCGTCAAATGTTGATGCTTTAATCCACCTTCGTGTATAAATACCTACACAGCGTTTCAAAATAAGTGGCGTAAAACTAAATAAATAAAAATTATTCAAATTATTATGTTGCATCGCAGCACACGTATCTGTATGCCCTATCAAATTCTAATGTTAATGCGAGTTATCCATTAGGAACGGAAGCAAGATAACAACAATATGCAATACTTCTTTCAATCCTAGGTTTGCACTTCAATACGACCCGATATAAATGTAAAACTATTATTAATTAATAAGAAATTTGAATGTAACGTTACTTGCATTCAACTATAACAATTTAAGGTAATTATCGATATTTCGGCCACATCACAGATTTCGATGGTTTTTGAATATATATAGTACAACTGTCGTCTCCGCTATAATAAAGTCTGTCTGTAATTGTACGTCCGTGGCAGCGTGCGCGTTGGTATTAGTTGCTGGCCGCTTCACAAACCTAATTTTTCTTTCGTCTACAGTTTATACAGGTTTGGGTTTGGCGTGGTTTGCAGTCTTTTGCAGATATCTCTCGCAAACTAAGGCCAAGCTGCGATTATATATCGCACATAAACAGAAATTTTGTTCGGGATCATCCCCCCAACAACATATCTCAAAATTATCGAAATCGGCGAGGTCAATAAGATATCGATAATTAACCCACTTTAATTTAATACTATTAATAATATTTTAATAGACGTAATAATAATTTACGAATACGCTGTCGAATCGCATTTGTACAATTTGTTCACATGCAATGTTACGTTCGATACAGAGATTAAGATTATTTAAGCTGTAATTTGCTTTTGATCGTTATCTGCGCCTCGATCGTTTTTGGCCAGGGTACAGATTACAGGGAGTGGACTTGAACCACTTTCGAAATAAATGACTATGCAACTCCATTTATTAATGAAATTTCAATTGATTAAAACAAACGAATATTTCGAGACATAAATTATAAATTGTTTATAAATGAAACGTCGATTTTTCGTTGTCTCAAGGTTTTCAGAAAACGAACTTATATATACTCTATATAAACCTCTTTATCTAGGATCAAGGTACGTATTTTTTTACGTCATTCGGCTAATATCCTTTGAAACTTTAACCTTTTACAAACTTTGTCAAGTTCTCACGAAAACATGGTTTTCTTTCTTTTAAACGATTACTTGAATGCTAAAGAGCTGATTTCAATAGCGGTTTGATAAAGTTTCACAAACTGTAGCAGCTTCATCGCATTTTATTGCTAGAAATTGTAAATAGCGTATCGTATCTCTCAATTTTAGATCGAGTATAACGTTAAAGCAAATTGGATGGTTATCAACAAGATGACGATGTTCCATGGAATGAAATATAAGTGATTACTCGCTGCAATGTTTATCAAAGCGTCGAGTTTGTGTCGGAAATTACGATCGTGATAATATGTTTGATGACAGAGTGAAATCTTTGGCTAATGGCAGAAATTTAACTACCATATAAAGTAAAAATCCGCGAGCCACGTCGCTGGTTATAACCTAATATTCTAGTCAGGAACAGATAAGAAAGTTTCTCCTAGAATCGGTACAGTAATAATTATGCAAGGAGTGTCATGGTAGCGATGCCTGCCGCATAACAAGTGGTCTAGTTTTTCTCTGCCGTGGAATGACCCATCCTCGCTGTAACCTTTTCTTCGGAATGATTCATCCGGGGAAGGAAGTTCCTTCCCTTCTCTCGTTTTTCCTCCAACTACTTCGATGCTCGAGGTCAGACTTGGAAATGGACTTGTAGAAGTAGCTGCTCGCGAACATTGCCGCGAGACATTGACCTGATTGTGAGTTGTAATGGGATGGCCAACTCACTTCGAGCGAAATATCTCTTCTAAAGTGATTCGATTTCTTTTTCGGGATATTAAGAGCTGGACAAGATCGAGTTAGTTGAGTGGAAAGTTAAGAGACTATAGACTTTTAAAGTTTCCTCGGCTGTTCTGTTAGAGGTGTTTATCAAACGATTTTCGTCCAGACGTTTCAATCACGCAACGTAAATGTTACTTCCCCGATTAAACTATATCATGCATAAATAGCAATTCAGATTTTCTCCGGATATTTTTCCCTGCTTAAAGAATGCAGTTCCGTGACCTGCAAATAATCTGTACGATGATTCGAACAGGGGAGAGGATAACTAAAAGAATTTTTTATTTCCGTCTTATATTCTCCTTGTTTCCGCAAATTCCATTCTACGAGAATCGAAATGGGAGATGAGGATCCTGGCTCGTAAAACTCGTATATTTCGTTGCTATTTCATTTCTAGCTCTTTCTATAACAAAAGGCGGAGAAACTGAAATTTTACAGGATAGATAGATGTACGCTACAAGTATGCTATTTAAATGGAGCGAAACAAAAGTGTACTAAATTTGGGCATCGATTGGACAAAATCTCAAATTTTATTCATTTATTAACGTTTACGGCTGAAAGAAATTAATCATAGAAGGTCAGAATTGATAGATTTAGTCGTAAACCCCTAATTGTAGGTTATTATATTGCTGATGAGAAATTAATTTTATAACATTAATTGATAGCTTTTAGACGCAATTTAATTAACATTCTATTTGATGTGTACGAATGTGCAGCACGTATACATACGTGTACGAATGAATATTCTTGTGGCGCTGTAATTAATGGGAGAAAAGAGAGTAGGAGAAGGATAGAAAACGAAAGCTATTGAACTTGTTAGGCAGCGCGCCGATAATAGATAGCAAGTAGTTTCGAGAATTGCATTTTTCGTATATATTCCTGTATTCGCCAGTGTAATAGAGTAACTACACTCTGTTAACGAACAAAGGTGATCAATATTAGACCTGCAGATAGCCTTTCGAAACCATCGGTATACACAAACCTACATTTCACGTCACGCGTATAGCTAAACAAACAGATTTTACCTAAAATGTTACTGTAAAACCTGAAACCTAAATGAAACGTCGATTTGACGTAAACCGCGTTAAATTTCCTCAGCTTTATTCTTCGATTCGTCCACTGCAGCCAAATCTAATTCTAGCTCAAACCGTATGTCGAACTTCTTTAATACCATCCGTTGCATATTCGTTATTCGTCCATTTGATCAACGGATATTGAGTTAAACTTTTTTCTTATTTGTTTACCTTCTTTCTCTCACTCGACAGACTTAGTTTTTTGAAATTGAATTGAAAGCATTTGTAATTGTTTGCGACGCTTTCCTGCGATATTTTGCTTCTCGACATATTCGGATCTGACAAAAATTGTAGATATTGATCAAATTGCTCGCCGTCACCGTCGTTATTTAAACGTAATCGTTGTATGCTTGTCACCCAAACGTGTGTCGATTAAATTAAGACCGTAGGCAATCGTTTCGTCGGGAATCGCGTTGTTACAAACTCGAGAAATACTCTTATCCCTCTATCCGCCCTCGCCTTGACGTAACAGGTCGGGAGACTAAACTGTTCACACCTTGTCATAATCCAAACGACGACCAAACGATGTAGCGCGCTAATTATCATTAGCAGCGAGTATGCGACATACCGATGTTCACATTGTTTCGTCGTGATTTTTCATTTTAGAAATAAAATTTTCCTCGCTATCAGGGGAATAATCAGTTTGATCCTAAAGAGAAGCTAAACGACCTGAACCGAATAAACGAAACACTTGAACCTGTATATAACATATAATTTATTTATTTATTTATTATCATAAAAATTGATAATAAATACGCACAAAAATTGACTTATCCGAAATTACATTGGTTTATTTGTCGTTTTACGGCGAAATTTATTGTATTTTGCCAATATGTTAATTTGTTGCTTTAATGAACATATATCTAACCTTTCAACATGCAGTGTTGGATATTTATATTTTAACTGCTTCTTAATACAGCTATTACACACTTGTTACGTCTGTTACTGTTACTAACGAGTTAGTAACTAAACTGTTGGTAGCGAGTTAAATATTTTAAAATCTACTATAGTTGTGTGCGTAAATAGTAACTACGACTGATATACATACGTTCACAAACCAGATGTGCAATCGATACACGCAGCGAACAAAATAACTCTTTGATGCCATAAATTTTCTTCTTAAAAGAAAACGTAATTGCTTTTCTAACTTCTGGTTCGATGAGGATAGACAATGAGCAGGAGGTTATTCTACGTGCGAAAGTAAGTAGGAAATGTGGAATAAACTTTGACCATGTAACAACTTTAACACACAACTTTAATCCACAGCATTTTTCAACTTATCGTTTACATACGTAAGCGACGTGTAGCAAACAGAAACGGAATAACTTTAAAAAACGTTATATAGGACACGCATCTCAACCGCGGCAACGTCTAAATCAGACTTTCGCTGAGAGGTGGACAGGACGACAAAGTCCAGTAGAGTGGCCTCCTTGATCGCCCGACTTCAATCCTCTGTATCCTTCTCGTGAAGATACTTTAAAGACTTTGCTCTACTCCACGCCCATAAATAATGTGCCAGACGTACGACAACGAATAGAAAATGCGCTTGTATAATACGTGGCACGGAGGAGATACTTGAAAACGAATGTCGATCCTCAGACGCGAGATGCGAGTAGCAATGGAAGGAAGACACATCGAACATTAATTACAAAGATTTGCACGACGACGTAATTACGTCTAGTATAGATGTGACTAGTGCAGTAGTACTATATGTAAAACGCTAATAAATAATAAAAGCTTTATTGTCAACACTTGCGTTTATTAGACACCTTGTATTCCTCTCGCTGTGTACTACAAACCCTTTAAATATCGCACCTTCCTCCCTTATCAGCCTGTATAGTTTCACTGCCTACTTTGGTTCCTATCATACGATTATTGATCGAATCAAACATACCTTTAAATTGTAAAATAACGTAGTTACATAGTGTACACAGTGGATAAAGTACTTTGAAATTTTACTTTGCACACGCGTGTACCTTGGTAGTTCTTTTAAATTTCATGCTACAGGGTGTACAAAAAGAATATGCTGTCGCTATCGTAGACGGACTCTACGTTTTTGGTTTGAAATTGAACACATATTGATAAATAAGGTAGACTTGAAAATAAACCGCATTTTACTTCGTTTATCGTGCATGTTTTGAAAAGTTGAAAAGTGTTTTAAAAAGTCTCTCCATTTTCGAGTATGACAGAATGAATTTTAGACCTTGGTCGGATTATGGAAGACGGTGCACGCAATAAAAGAGAGCAACAAAATAAAAAATTATCGAATGTTTCCATGGTAAGGCCTCAAAGAATGATGGTTGATTCAAGGTTTGTGGAATTGCTAAAGCTGTTGGTATCTCGATGCTGTCTCCCTTGATAATTGATCAAAGGTGAATTCGAATGCAAATTTCTTAAGAATGTTTGAAATATTCCGAGAAAAACAAATCAGATTTTACGCTTCGTTTTACAACTAAGAGCAAAGCTTAACTTTGCCATTATGGACCAGGAACAGAAGAACAATCCAAACGATCCTCTCCATCAAAGAAAGCAATGCCTGTGAAATCTGTTGGAAAAGTAATGACATCAGTCGCGTGAGACGCTAAAGAAATATTGCTGACAGGCTACCTTCCATGATCACACACTACGTAAATCTTTTGGGCCAACAAATGAAAAATCGTCTCTTGCAAGAAACGACGTTCTCTACACACAGTCTTAACACAGTCTTCAAACAGTTTTCGTTGCTATACCAAATAGTGCAAATAAATCAACCAAATATTATATTACTCTGCATCTAATCTTTAAACCTTGAGCGTTAATAGCCTTCACGATAGCGATATCAACCGATCAGTTGCAACCTGACTGGTCGCCACCTAGTTGAGAATTCGCAACATTTACCATCAACAGACGATATTAAATTAAATTTCTTTCTCGACTGTTTCCTGTTTATTTCTTTTCACCCAATTAATGCCCATATAGTTCGTGTTAAGCTAGACTCGGGCTTAGTTCTAAAGCGAAATTGAAAAGTACTTGGAACTGTTGCCTTTTTAAATAGCCCTTTTCGATACATTACAGTTTCAAGAAAATCCAACTGTATAGCACAAGTCGGCCACCAACTACAGAGAGCTACAATCATTAGCGTAAACAATACGTATATTTTCATCGAGTAACTTTTATTTCAGCACTTAACGCCGTCCTTTGGGCCACCATCGCGAAACTTGTCAAAGATGCGTATACAACCGTGATTGCGAACGTAGCCAGCCGTTTAATGCCCAACTTCAAAAACCAATTCCTTGCGAGTCGGCGTGACTAGGCGGGATCGTGAATGCGTGTCTGTGCATATCTGCGTTGCATCGCAGCACGTTGAGAGAAACGACGACTTTCAGTCTCTAAATATTCGACATATTTCGTCGTATTATCTTCTGAATTTTGTTCAGAAAAATATATTCCAATACCTCTGATCTTGTGTACTGAATTACTGCCAATTTTAAGGTTCAGAGATCATTATCGTTAGGAAATATAAAAACGTCAGTTGGTGTGTTTAAAGAAAGATGTACGTCTCCTACTGGAAGACGGAATTATTAATAAACTTCACCAACTTGTCAGAACATTGCAAAGATACGAGGGTCGTCCAGAAAGTGCTATCTTACTTATAGAAAAGGCCATATATCAAAATATTTAATATCGTCGTTGCACCGCGTGCTTAAAACGGAGATGCGAGTTGAAAATCCCTTTTCCAACGCTGAAAACATTCTTTCATGAGGAATTCACCACCATCGGATCACAGCAGTTCACGGTGATAAAGTTAAGGATGAATCATTGGTAAAACGATGGGTGCGCCAATTCGACGTGAGCGTTCGTTCTACTCGTCTCTCGTTACAGAGGAGCAACGACTTTGTTGCAAGCGATGCAACCGCCGAACGAGTCAGCAAAACTTGGACTTTTTCGTGCCCACAACGCTTCAAGAAACGATAAATTAAAGGAGTGCGTGAGACGATGGTTGCGCGAACTGGCATTCAAATAGGGCTGGCGGTTGTATTGAAAAACAACTTGGCATATACGCTAGAGCTACAAACAAAGAAAACTTTTTCAAATGCGTTCGTATTGTCGTTATTGTAAAAAGAGTATTACTTTCTGCATGACCCTTGCACTTTCTATCAAAAAGAGATCATGGTGCGAAAGCAAATAATATTTGAGTGTAGGTTTATCGGATTGGTTATCCGAGTCAAAGTCACACATTCTAAATTCTTCCATCTCATGTGCAATCTGAAGCAATATGCTTACCAGAATCAAATTTCAAAAGCTGAAGCTCAAATGAGGCAGCCATCATCGACTGGAAAATATGCGATGAATTCGCACGATAGCCATCGCTTTCCTGTTTGCATTACCTACAACTCTAACTCGTAAGTATTAGAAGAAAATGAAAGCACAAATTAAAGCAAGTACAGTACAAATTCAGATCAAGTGATCTAGAGAGTCTTTCTGAGGCAAATGTAACATGTGATGTTAGTATAAAATACTGTAGTATCGTGAAATGATCAAAGAAAAAAACCAATCGACTTGTCAGGAGCACGAACTACAGTGCAGATGGAAAGTGAAAGTGCTGATGGGCCAGAAGGAACGTGTGGCTGGAACTGAAAACTGTGATAAAGGGATGTCTTGGTAGAGTTAGTCGTTAGTCGTTAGTTAGTTGCGAGTTGATTGGAATTGGTCGTCGAATTGTCGTGAGCTGTTAGTTGTGAGTTGTGAGTTGTGAATTGTCAGCCAAAGGTTGAGCAGTTGTACACTGCATTGAGCTCTATTTAAATAATCATCCTCTTTCGATCGTTAGAAACAAATTCGTCTCATAAGATAAATAAAGTCACTGTAGTGTTATGAAAAACGATCGTGAAAGAACGGACAAAGTACGCTTTCAACAAACACGCAAAGGATCGTGCCCTGGACGATTTAATTTTCTTCGAAGAATGCAGAAATATTTCCAAGCGGCCAACCAAACGTAGAATCTCACATCCACGGTATCGTGGGTGGCAGTCACTGTGAACCCGAAGAGTTTGCAAGAAACATTCACCGACAGTCTGGCTTAATCGGAAAGGCACTCGTCCTAGTTTGGGACTCGGT
The DNA here is from genome assembly GCA_014737395.1 of Bombus waltoni. Classification (NCBI taxonomy): domain Eukaryota; kingdom Metazoa; phylum Arthropoda; class Insecta; order Hymenoptera; family Apidae; genus Bombus; species Bombus waltoni. Next base: position 2,700,992 of record JACXII010000021.1, read on the forward strand.
CCAGTAACGACCCGATCGCTCGAATATTTTCTCCCTGCGCCATATTTTTATTCCCCGTTATCGTCTGTAACAACTACATTACGTCCCCTTTCTATACTTTACCGGCTATCTCGTGGCGAAAACCTCCAATCTCGCGTGGGATGGTCGTACTTACGACTAATTTTAGCTCCTATAGAAGATCTAAATAGATACACTTTTGCACGCGTGCCTCGAGTGCTTTGAGTGGCGTAATGGATGGAGCGTAATAGGTGAACGCGGCGTCGTCCGTTCTGTCCTCGCCGCGTCCGTTCAGGAATGTGCAAAATTGACGATGCCGGGTGCTGCACCGCGCCGCTGCCGGACGAAGCTCCACGAGACTCGCAATTTTCGAGCAAGTCGAGTCTGAGCCAGTCAGTGAGGGATGCGAATTCACATTCGCAAGTAACTCCTCCCGCTTCCAGTTGCTCGCGTTTCGGATAAGTCGCCTGTGACAGATTCCCGTAGTAAGGCGATAGACCGAAATCTGCGGTTTTGCGACCAGCTTCTATAAACCTCGGCTAGCATGGATGTGAGCGTTCGCAAATTGAGTTCGCGAATAGATATTGTAAATCTCGATCGCACGATAATATAGTGAGTATATAGAAATCGCATAGATATCGTATATAGAAATATAATAATGTACAGGATACATTTAATAATTTAATAATTCTGAAAAATTTGTCTAGCGTCAGTTCTTGCTCCCTTGATGACTAGAACGGGCCAGCCTTGTTAGAGATTCCTGATGTTCATTGTGGTAACTGCAACGTCATTATACGTGAACTCTCACTAACTGGTTATGTTACAATTATAATTGCTTAATGAATCTATCAAAACGTAACTTTCATGTCATTTTTTATCTCGGCATAAAAATAGACTCGTTTTAATCTTGGCCCACAAATCGTTACAAAACTACAGGAATTTGTTTCTCAAAATTTTGTAATACATTAATAATTGTATGCCTATTTATCCAAGTTTCAGTTGATGTTATAAAGTAAAAAATACCATACGACGTATCGTAAAAGAAAAGAAAGAGCGATCTTTATATTCCGACTCTCCGCTTGCAAATACTACACGTAAAATCGAACTTGTCAGAAGAAACAGTTGTGTAAAGTACTTAATCGCGTGTTGCCATAAATTTCATTGCAGGGTTTCTAAATATAAGATAACGCAGATCTCGGTTGCACATTAACATATTTATACAAGTCAGATTTGTTAAATAATTCGTTGACTCGAATATCTTTCAAACGAGCAATTTCAAACGAGATAAGAGAGATACGAAACGTTTTACACTGCATTGTTTAAGTGAATGCGGACACGATTTCCTGAAAGTCTTTTGGAAATAAAGGAAATACTGAATTACTGCAGCGCGTGCTTCACATGAAAGCAACGAACGCTATGGAAGAACAAAAACGCTAAAAATTAAGCTCAAAAAGCATAAAAATACGTGGTGAGCTTAGAACGTACTTAATGCCCATAACTGTGGAGCGTAGCCACGCATACACAAGTGAAAGTGCATAGCTATTTGTAGTATTTTACATACATTTTACATTTTTCCTAGTATTTCAATTCCATTTACGAGGATACATCCAGTATACGGTGATATTCGAAACTATATTTAGACAATAAAATAGTATTTGCGTTATATATATATAATATATATAAATATTAATTACAAGTGGTTCAATATTTATTTTTTCTTCCCAGCCTGGAAAAATGCTCTAGACTAACATTATTCGTAAAATCAAAAACTTGCTATATAAAATAGCATAAATTTTCGTAACAAAATCGAATTAGACGAAATAAAAAAGAACTCAGAAATAAAGAAATGAAATTTTCTATACACTGTGCGACGAAAAGACAATGCATCCTCTGAATTTAATGTTCCCGCGCTTTCCACAGAGTAAATGTATTCGATTTTTACACTCAACAATTTTTTACGCTCAGTACAATCTGTTGCTATAAAGAATCGAGCAACAAAGTCTTGTTATTTAACTGTACACGACAAAATACATGAAAATTTATAATAAACTTTCTTCTTTCGGTTAAATTCAATCGTCAAAGTGTTTAGATCAATTGTCATTAGACGTCCTGTATTTGCTATCGTTTTCTTAAGATTCCAATGTGAAACGTACGAACAATTCTAACATAAAAGACAGAAAACTCAGTGTTGGCGATTTCATGTTTTCAAATTTCGACTGTTCAAAATTTACTACAAAGCTCAAAGGGATACAGTAAATAGCAGAATGCAGATGACCAAGGGCAATCAGTTGCTATCACAAACGTATAATTTTAAGATTTTCTAAATAACTTCAATTCTTTGCCAGATATTCTGGCAAAAATCATTTTATGAGTGCAGAGGCTGTATCTCTGTAGGCGATGTCAGCTGCTGGTGCTTTGCCCTTGTAAGTACATGTACTCGATAGTCCTAGCGACAGACGTATCATAAATCCTTAAAACATGATACACAGGCAATCTGTCGGACAGACGAGGATCTCCGATGTACTACATGTCCACTTTGTTAACAATCAGGTCCATAAGGTAAGCGAAGTTTCGTGTTCCCCTAACAAGGGAACATATCATCAGACTCGCATGCGTTTTAATATGTGTTCATCTCTACATATTCATCTCTACGTGTGTCATTTTATCGGTAATAATTCAGACTGAAGAGCTAGAGCACGTTTCTGTCATATTTCGGAAACTAGACAATGTTGGAGAGATCTTCTTTTCTTAAACCGCGTGTCATTGAAGTCGACCACTCAGTGAATTTAAAAACACTTACTTTCTATCAAAAGTTTAAAATCGCGTGACCACACTTTCCGCCAAATGTCGGTCAATTTGCATTTACATTTATATCATTTGTGCTTCTCTTTTGTCGTGTCTTCGTCAATTTTGGAATGCGTAATTTGCTCCTAGTATCTGCAAAATGCAGTATTCCGACATATTAACATATTCCGACATTTGTGAAGAAAATATCATAAATGTGCTCAATGTACTGTATGATAATTGGCATTCTAACAATCAAGACGAAAGCTGCAAGCTCTAGCGTGGTGCTAATTAACGTCATAAAGAGTATAAAAGACTTTTACGGACCACATTAGATTCGACTGATTTACAATGGTAAAAATTTGAGCGAGAATACGGTGGTTAGGCAAGAAGAGTACGAACAATTGAACTTGAAGTTTTATCATATCGTAAAGTGTATGATAGCTGTAGAAGGAATTGGTGGCGATATAAGGTTCTGTTACTCGCAGCCTGGGAGGAAATCAATTATTTTAGAGAATGTTAATTAATTACTGTATTGCTGCAAAGAGACTAGAACTCTGCTTTATACGCTATTTATCTCTCAGTATCGTGTTTGAAGTCCTCTGTTCTACGATGTGCTTTCGATGCTTTACCGATCCGACTGATTTGGGGATAATTAATTAATGCTCGTTGGATTAATCGGAATGGTCCCGTTGCTTGTTGTTCCCCACGTTCATCAAACTTGGACACGTTAAATATTTTCCCGTGGGAAACATTGAAAGATATTGTTTATCGGTATGCTTCTACCGTTCCAAAAAAAAAAAAAAAAAGGAAAAACGCAATAACATATTAAAACAGCTAGTGGCCAAAATTACGCCGATATCACTGCGAACCGTTCGTGATTCGTTCCAACAGCGTGTTTCTGAAAAAATGTATTAAACAGATATTTTGAACGGAACATTGAAAATAAATAATGCAATCGCAGTCCAAGATAACTAAAGGTCATTTAATTATGCTTCCTTCCATTCACCTTCCTAGCGGCTGTAACCAAGGAAAATCAATTTCTATTTTCTCGCACGTTGAATTAACCTTGCGTGAATAGGGTTGGTCAAGTTAAGCAGGATTAGGTTAATGACCTGTCGGTTGTTACAGTCTGCCAAGATTTTTTATGACGTTTTTGGAGATTTGCTTCGATCGAGTAACGATCAGCTACCGTAAGGAATAATACGTTATTGTCTACTTTTGAATTCTAGCTGAACGACTCTCAACGAAGCTGTATAGATGTGAATTCTACGGGGCGTCTCGTATCTCGTTTGCTCCCTTGTTTCTCATCCGAGCACTCGACTTATTCGTAGCAGAGCAAACTGAAATCGAGTAATAACAGTCAATTTGCAAATTTCAAATGACAATGTAATTTACGGAAAATGATGCGCAAAGTACAAAAGGGGCCACGGTGTTTGTAAGAATGCGAATAATAACGTTGTGCATAATTACTTTTCAGATAAGCACCATGCGCCACAGGGTGCTCTTTTACAACTTGTACAACTCTAATTCTAGCAACAGCTCATAAATGGCGGACGTCGATGTATGATTGTAGTGGTAAGCGCATATGTGACCAGATGTTGCCATTTTCCAAGTTCTCGTGCGCGCTTTCGAATTAAATGGATGACTTGCTATATACATATACAGGGTGACCCACTTCAAGTGTCACACACAATTTTTTCTTCCTTTAAATGGTATTTTTTTACGTGTACGTGTTTTTAATACGTTTTTATCCTTGCCTTCAGATTAAAGTTGCAATAGCGCGTGCCACAACCAACAACAAGGTCGGTTACACGCCGAGCCACGTCACGGTTTGGCCGAGCGTTCAAAGTTGTGCAAATCGCACCTGTCTTCTACAACTAATTTTATGTTGCAAAATGGTTGACAAATAATTACCACCAATCGATGATTGGACAAGAAAGATTTATTATTTTGAAGTGAACAATAAATCAATAACATTTTTGTTACACATATTTTAAATTATTAACATCTTGGTAAAATTGACGAAAATTCAATAATCTCCAATCGTGTGCCATCTTTCGAAGCATATTGGTCCATGTAATGCGACTTTACATCTTTTGCATTGCCAAGGCTTATTTTTGCACTAAGCACATGTGTATCAAGAATACTTTGATGGTGTCTACGTTAAAGGACATTTAGCACGATTGTTCGTTGTTATTACCCGAGGTCTATTATTATTCACCTATCTATCTATATATTATCTACTTTTAATCTGTTATACGTCATGTGGAAACAAATTCAACAAGGGATCGTATCATATCAAAAAGTGTTCTGACTTGCACTAATCGACAGTGACGTTGGATCAATGCCGAATTAAAAATTATTGCGTTAGGTATGTTATAACGATTGTTATCGTAGGCACAACAATGTTTCGCGAAAATAGCATTATTCTGGAGATTAACGAGGTCTTGCTTCGGCAAATCGCTCGCAGAAATGTAAAGCTGATGAACGTTGAACGTTGGAAGCAAATGAAAGCTCTGGGTCGATATTATCTCGGATCTGTGGGCAACAATCGAGCATATGTAATATACCTGTACTATTTACGTAATTTTATCCGTTGCATAAATATGATAATAATATTTATGTTTGAGCCTAGAAAGTCAGAGTTCTTTCGATTATTTCGCCACTCGAGAACGGTCGACGACGGAAGAGCACTTTGTCGAAAAATACTAAATATTCCATTCATATTAATATCAAATATTCAGGTTTATCAAGAGCGCGATTATTTTCACATTCCATAAAACCGCACTAATTTTTAAATTTAATGCATAATAGAAATAAATGAATGAAATCAATGGTTTACGTTATTTTACTGATTTTCTATGACAGCGTACTTTCTACAAGTTACCGTGCTTCTTTTGCAGTAATGTAACGATTGTTTTCTTATATTTTGTTTCTATACATATACAAACTTACATCGAGCTTTTAGCGCAGCTAACGCTATCGTTCGTCTAATTGAGATGCAGAATATTATTCTGGCCGAATTTGTCATTTCGTGGTTACGACGTTTCGATTGAACATTGCAGACACGTTTTCGCCGTTCTTTTAAAGAGTGTACCAAGAGCGTAGATTTCCGCAGATGGAATAATTTTCAGACGTGCATTACGATTCCAATGCAATAAATATGCTGTAGAAACTCGATTATCCGAATATCAGTTACCTCGGCAAATATTGTAAATGCACAGTTGACTGTGAGATACAAGCTAGTATATCGTCCGTATTGTCGACATATCATTGTCAGCTGATCTTTACGCTGTACACCAATATTGTAATCAACGCGTAAGCGTACCGTTTTATAAATTCACGAGAGACACGAAATACTGACTAGATTAGGCAATTTACGACATTGAGGCACGAAAGGGTAAAATTTTGGGAAACGCGATATCTCTGTCACACATCTCAAATTACATTCCCACGCATCCTAAAGCATTCCAAAGCATTCTAAATCATTCACAAAATCAGAGGTAGTCAGCGGACGATATAAACTATCAACTTTAAAGATGTGCAATTTAACAGCTCAGAAGAATTCGGAGAGCAGAAGCGATTGAAACGTACATGTGCAATGCGTGTAACACGTGAAAAACTATAACGTAGAATGCAATTAAAGGTCCCCATTATCCGAGCATCCTGAACGCAGTTGGTTCGGATAATCGAGCTTCTACATTCTGTCACGCACGAACCATATCTTTCTCCATGGCACTCCTGAAATTCCTTTTATTGAAACATCCCTTACGAATGCAATGCGAGCTGGATATCCAAGAATTGACCGAGAAATTTCCCGGAAACATTATTATTTTTTCCATATACAAACGCCTACGATGAAGTCAGCGAAGTAGCCTCTTGGAGCCTGCATCGCCATTCGATTGCATCGAAAGCGAGCATATACACTTGTACGCTTGTAACAGCCTCTTGATTGCGATTTTTTGATTTTTTCTTTTTTTTTTTTTATTCAGTTGATTCGTATTCTTGTATAAATCCGAGTGCAAGTATCTCGGACCTAATATTCAAGACAGCGTTCCTTCAACGTAGTTGCACATCCGATGGCGTTTGAGTCTGTCGATTACCTGCAACTTTCTGAATCGCATCAAGTTCGCCTCTATTATCTGCAACCTGCCAACAGCTGCTCGGCTTCGTGTCGGATTCGTCTGTGTAATAGCACCGGCGTTTCCAGATTCAGGGAATTAAGGGAACAAATCCTTCTAATAGCGAGAGAAGTAGTGCAGTTAGTGGACCAGTGACGTCGTGACTCATACTCGGCTTTGCAGACACAACGTTGAGAGACATGAGACGAAATTCACATCACGCGATATAAGGCACGTAGCTGTAGAGTGGCAGTGAGGGAGCTATGGCGTCATGTTGCCACTGGATTAATGGATTCGTCTGGCAATCGCACTAGCTTCCTAGTTAGCTGGCCGATTTCGCAGCGAGTTCATCCGTGAGGTTTTTCCCAGTGACCGCCGATTTCGCATCGGGTTCGTTTACCAAGTTTCAATCTCTTGCGGCCCCTTACTTTGAGCGAGGTCGTTCGCGCGTGACTCCATTTCAGAGGCTCCCTGAATTGGCACTTAGTTTCTCCTCGCAAACCATAATCCTGGCAGCTTCTTCACTTTGCGTCAGGCTCGTTCATCCACTTGCCAACGCATTTGCATAAAATACCCTCGCCGGTGTCTCGCGTTACTCGCAGCCTCGGCTCGTAACAAAAGATTTATTATCGTCAACAGCAATCATTTTGTACAGACACGTTATTTCTTGGGAATAAGTCGATTCACCAGATTCATTCGTGCACCGATCAAAAATGGGTCAATACGGGTCTGCCTTTTTCTTTCCATTGCGAATGTAATTCTTCGCCTTTAACAGCGTCAGTATCGTCAACGCCGCCATCTTTTCTACGATTCTTGGAAAAGATCTATTTTAACATGATCCGATTTCTCAAACACTGGGGCTCGTTCTCGTTAAACTCATCGTAGCAGTCCAGTATAAACCTCTTCGTTAATCCAACATAGTGACTGTAAGAATTCAGTCGTCAGTCACTAATTTCGATATCTGCTTGTATAATTGAAGCAACCGGGAACACTCGATGAGCAGATGTTTTGTAGGTGTTTTCTTTCGAAAATATTTTTATATTAATTTTGTTCATACCAAAGCAAAGGGCATGAATCGTCTAATTTTAGCTGTATTGAACTTTACCTGCAAATCGTATTATTTCATGTACCTCGCGAGAGTTTGGAAGCTACATTAAGTTGTGGGAACAATGAGTGCCATATGTGTGCGTGTTTGCGTGTTCAGGCTCATAAATATTCAAAAGAAGGCACGGAATTCACCGAACAAAGCGAAAGCGTCAAATCTAAATATCGGGAAAGTAACAAGTATGCAAACAGGCGAAGAGACTGGAGACGTGTAGCCAACGTGAGCATCGAATGGGTATCGTGCTACACAAGTTTTCTTTTTTCTTTTTTCGCTTTACTCTGCGTTTTACAATTTGTTCAACGGGACATTTGGTAAATTTTTATAAATTGTTAATTTATTTTCTGTGCCGAGTTTAGAGTAGCGACTAGTTTGCCAGTAATCTGCTTTATTCTTATCCGTATTTTTTGTCTATAGTTGATTTAATATATTGCTCTCATGTAAGTCGTGAATCCAAGGGAATCCTAGGTAATGCTACACAAGTAACTAAGAAAATCAATCGGCAACAGCGTAAGATATTAAAGCGAACGATAGGTATACTCGAATGAGTTTCACTTGGAAATCTACCGTCGAATGCAATTGTCTGTTGTGTTTAGAAGCGCATAAAGCTTTTTCAAAGGGCGAAAGTTTTTAATAAAGGCGCGTTAAGAAATATTACATTTGCACGATCTGTCGTTAAACATGTTTGTTTTTGAGTATTCAAAATAAATTTGCCGTTAACTTTATTTTCTTCCTAGTATCATCGTTATTTATCTGTCGAAATATGTATGTATCCAACGTGGAACGTGGAATTATATTTATTTCGTGGTGGCAAACGCTAGAAATAAAATCGGAATTTACGCTTGTAACAAATGTACCGCAAATATTATATTATACGTGATCAAGTTATATCCTAATTTTACTGATGTAATTTTCAGACGTCTTCTTACGCATACGTATATTATATCGTTTTAAATCCTTAGTATGACATCCATGTTATACTCGTTAAAAGTTACAAATGTTGAAGATCGAGTATTTTCATGTGTCGATGCTTCTACTGGTCAAGTACGGTGTAAGACGACGAAAACAATTTAACAATACAAAGTAGAAATAATACGAGGATGATTATGCTCGCTTAACACGATTCGATTCTCTCAAATCTTCGCACATTTCTAATTCAATGATTCCGACAGAATTCGTTCGTTTCTCAATTATATTGGACTCGTGAGGATCTTGTATGTACGTCTAAAAACGAACAAAAGACATTGATCAATTTCGAAAAAAAATATACGGTCCCATTTAAATAAATATGGATAATCTTAAAGCCTTGTAAAATGATCACATAAAGAAAAAAGGTCTTTCTTTGTATATAGATTTTAGCGTCGCGTCAACTACACCGTATATGTGAGGTAGTTAGTGACGACAATGTGAGCAGAGAGAGATTTACTCGTTATATTTTGCTAAATAACGATATGCTTCTCAGAAAGGAGATGGTTTAGCATTTGCTGTGAGAGCAACTGTATTTAGGGCAATTTAGGAGGGTGTGCTTGACACTAATTTGACAATTGCAAATGTCACAGATTGGTGGGCTAGATTCTCAGATTAGATATACACGCGTGAAGCTGATGTGACCAACTCTATGTCTGTTTGGTACAACTTGGTATCGACAATCAAGATTCCTGGTAAGTAGGTCCTTGTTAAAAAATTCCTCCTTGATCTCGAGTGCGAAATCTCGAATGAGTTGGCTGTGTGTGTGTATTCGGTGAAACAGACCTTAAGGGATTTGAGTGCATGGTCTCTTGTTTTCGAGAAATTAAAAGTGTTTCCATACTTTACAAGTTCTTGCAACATTAATATTGTGCTTCCTTTCGGCATTAAATTTTTACCATTTATTTTAATAAATTTTGACCATTTTTATTCATCATGTACCAAGAACATAATTTCTCGATCAACTTCTCGAAAACAAAAGACTCTGCGATCAAATCCTTTTTGGGACGTTTTATCATCAATCTAAAGCATCGCACGTGCAATTCACTCGCGGTTCTCACCATCTCCCTGTGAGCTGGAGATTCTTCTTGGAAAGATTTGAAAGATCATTCTTGGTTATATAGCAATATATTCAGATGATCCCATTTAGCTGGTCCACCTTACACAGAGATTTGATATACGTACTTGCAAGAATTCTCCTTGTTGATAAAAAAAATTCGCCATAGTTTTACTCGGATACAGCACCGGATACAGTTCAGAAAAGTTATTCAGAAAAATTAGTTACTTTTAGTGGATAGTACTATAAAATCGTAATACGATCGGAAGCCTGACTCAAGTTCATATTACAGAAACATACAAAACAAAGTTGAATGTATGTCTGTTATGTAGAAATACCATTTTCTTAATTTTCTGACACTACCCGTTTTATTCATCTACGCATTTCATAAGCATTCCAAATAATTACTTTTGGAATGGCAATCGATATTAATTACTATTGATTCAAGTATTTGCTTAGCCAATCTTTACAGTACGTTATCACGAATGTGCTCATTAATCTAATATAATTTCCATATAATGAGAATACAATTATGTTTTTGAACGTGGCAATTTATTAACATGTCCAAATGTAATTTTCACGACTGTGTCATGATAGCGCGGATCCGATCTATTCGACGGGTGCAGTTATCCGATTACGTATATATTCCGATTACGTATATGCTATGTACGCAAGTACATACGCACGGCACAAAGTCGTGTCAACCTATGTGTTTGTATTATAGATCTCATATACTGCGACTCAAAAGTCACAAGTGGACACCTTGCATTTTTATGTTTTGGTGGTATCTAGGGTGTTTCCATTACCTTGTCCACTTTAATATCTTTGTTACTTTCGCAGATATAAAAAAATATATACAAGGGAAATTCACTTCTTCGGGTTCCCAAAGTCACCGAAGATTTTCGAATATTGACAGCATACGTTTAACGTCGTGTACTGACAAAAAATTTTAAACGTGTAGGTATGTTCACCTTGAAACAACCTTAAGTGGCAGTTTTATGCTGATTCGAAGGCAAGTAAGAAATTGGCGATCCTATTTCTCCCACAGAATTTTATCAGTTTACAAGAAATATTCGATACGACCTCTTTAATTTTCAAGATATTTTCGTATACGACACATGCACGATGACCTTGTACCGTGTTACGTTCCGTAACAGTGCCACGAGTCCTGGCACATCCCTCGGTCGATCGGACCGACAGCTGTCCAAACAACCTCAAACTGAGCCGTAATAATCCTAAGGAATAAAAATTAGCATGCTCGACGATCGAAGTCTCTAATTATAATAAAATCCGTGAAATGAGGAAATTCCTTCGGATTATTGCCAATTGAGGGAAAACCTGACAAAATCTGGCTCAGGCAGTCAGTGTCATTCTGTCAGAGTCTGTCTGCGTCAGTCAGTCAGAGTAAATCAGTGTCACTCAGTCAGAGTGTCAGTATCAGAACTCAGTTTCATTCAGTCAGAGTCAACCAGTGTCAGTGGCAGTCAGAGTGTCAGTTAGGCAGTCAATACATCGGCAAGCAGTACGCATCACGTATTCAGCACACCATGTTCGATCATAATTGCAGGAATGGTAGAAAGCACAGATTCGTTTAAAGGGACAAATTCGTGCTTGTTAGGTGTGTTCGGCTAGGCGAGATTACGGTAGCCGTGACATACAAACTGTTGGGTAGCCCGACAACTTCCGACCGACGCGACGCGAGAGAAGAGGAAGAAGAAGAAGAAGAGAGAAAGAGACTGGAAAATTCCCGAATCGGGCCAAAACTATCGAGCTATCTGAAAAGCACCAGACTATCCGTAAAGCATCAGACCGCCCGAATTTTTCCAACCCCGTCCGATAACGTAATTTCGCGTAGCCGCACACCTAGTAAACACGAATTTGTTCCTTTAACAAGTTTACTGCGGTATGGGACATGCAGGTCTCGTAACGAACCTCCCTCCTGAGCGGTCGCTTTTTCACTGCACATTGCACCCATTTGCGAAGCTGATAATTCTCAACCAAATAAACGTTAATCGAGTCTTTGCAGAGTAAAGTAGCTAATTTAGCGAGAAACTCCGCGGGGCTTAATCGACCCCTACCGCTAACAATGGGACGACGCTCCTCGTTATGAACGGATGGTCGCTTTATATTACATCTATCATTGAATCGAAGTAAACATATATTTCCTTACATTTTAACGTGCTTTATAAATCTTTCAAGTACGAAAGTGCAACACGTGACATGTGCCGAAATGAGTACGCGCTTACGGTAGTCTTGTACTGCCAAACAGAAAAGCACAATGCGGGTATTTAATCAAAATTGCTACGGGATATTGTCGCCCCGCACTGCAAATAGGCAAGTTCTCGAAAAAACTGGCGCAGTGAACGCGTTAAACGATCTTGTCTCTTCGCGTCTACATGAAACTGCTCACTCGAAACAGTTACCGTTACTTATGTTACTTACGATCAGTCTCGGCAATACCACACAAATAAAAATAAGAAAAATACAGTTTTGTTATTTCTTTCTTCGTCGTCACAAAATTATTTTCGTCAGACCGTTGAAATCCTCGCGACGAAACCGATACCGAACACGATGACATTTAATTTAATTGCTACTTTTTCAACTTATCACGTACCTTGATCTGTTCGTCGTTGGACAAGTGCCAGCGGTACCTCGTACAGTCTTATGCGAGCAGTTTTAGTTAGATTAGACAGGATTAGGTCAGTGGATCGACGCTTCGCACAATTATCGGATTATCAATCAGAAATTTGAACAGTCGGAAGCTTGAATTATTCAGTTTCTTTTCTTACAATTAAATTAGCAGCTTTTGCAAATGATTGTTCGCTTGGAATGCCGTTCCACTACACGAATTCTATTGGATTAACTTTTATTTTTCAAATTTGTTGCACTCTTGCAAGCCGTCATCTGCTCGGTGTCGAACAAATGTCGTCGATACGCCATATGCCGAATTAACCCCATAGTTTCACTTAAATTAAACAGGATTACGATAACGAACTGATGATTCGTGCAATTATCGCAATTCTTTATAACGTTTATGGAAATTATCCCGCCATTTATCTGGTGTCGTTGTGGTCGGCATGTTTCTAGAGCTTCAAAGAGTTATTACGACAGTTCTCACCAAATATGCCTAAGTAACAATTTCACAAAGGGTATCGGCGTATCTCACTCGCTCCTTTGCGTTCCATCACTACGCTCAAAGTATTTGAAATCAGACAGTAGCGATCAATTTATAGCAAATACGTTCAGAACGTTGTTTTACGCCATTTACGTTTCCAGTTTTAATTTATAAAGACGCGATTTAAGGAAAATTGGAATAAAATGCAAATGTAGAAGGCACGCTATGAAGTTGGTAGAATGCAAATAACAACATTGTGCAGAATTACTTTCCAGCTTAGCATCTTGCGCCACAGGTGGTGGCGACCAAAAAGCGCTGGTTACCTGTATAACTCTAGTTCCAGCAACGGCTCACAGCCGACAGATGTTGGGGTATGATGGTAGCAGAAGAAGGCGTACACATGTCATTTGCCAAGTCCTCGCGCGTCTGGGTTCCGAGTTAAGTGTAATGTGTACGTGTACAAGTGACACGTTTGAAACGATACGTGCAATTACTATTTGTCATGCAACAAAATTTATCCAGAAAAACTCGTTTGATATCGAGCAGGACATTTCGTGCCGGCTCCGAGTCTTGTCTAGGTGTACGTGTCTGGCAGATTTTAAGCCGATCTTTGCTTTCTTAAACGAAACTACATATTTTCGTTCAGACGAGCGTATAGTCCATTCCGTGACGAAGTCATCGATCTATAACACGTTGGTGTTGCTGAGTCATTGAAGATGATTTATTGCCGTTAAAAATTTACTTTTTGTACTTTTTTACTTTGCTGTATTCAAAAGGACGATCATGAACGTCGACCATTTACAACTATTTACTCCATTCCCAAATGATAGCTCTATTGCCTCGAAAGTGAGAGAACTGATTCTGCCAAATTCCTCACATTCTCCTAAAATCACAAGCGTATCGACAATTTCATTAGGCGTATAACGAGCGATCGTAGATTAATTCGTTACCGAATGGAAGCGCACCAAATGCTGTTTGTAATAACACCGATTCCTTCGAGGCAACTATAACCTGAATTCAGGATATCTGTCTACGTAGCAGCGAATTGTCTCCCGTTTGTAAGTAAGAAGAACGATAAACCACATCATTGGCGCGATTTCGATTCGTGTTTACATCGGAATCAACGTAATTGCACCTAGACAAAATTTTTGCTTTTTATAAAATGCCCCCCCCCCCAAATAAAGCAAGTCTGAATAACGAGTAATCCAGGCAAATTAAAACCCTGTACATATTTTCGTGTATATGTACTCATATATATATATATGTTTTTTTATATATTAAATATACATTTAATTTTTTATATATTATAATTTTTTACTTATTTAATTATTGTATATATTTAATGCACGTTTAATTTGTAATTTTATAGCTTAAAGAGTTAAAATAGCGACATTTTAAATGTCACTATCTTACTAACATTATTACTTGAACGTTGCCTGTTCAGCAGCAAACTACGTGGAAACTTTTCTGCCAATATCTTGTTATTGCAGTCGTAATCAACACTTTATTGGAGGATGAAGATACCGCTCAGCTACATCTATTGTATATTACTACAACCTCGTGTATATTCATCTATCGATTGTTACACATCTATGAAAGTTATAGTACCATGTCAATTATCACAAGATATACTTCACCAATGTAACGATGTAGCCAGTCCTGATAGCGATTCATGCAAAAAGTTGTACAACTCATTATGCAGAAATATGAATGTCCGTATTATTGCGTTATTATTAAACATTGTTATGTATAAGCTTCTCTCAAAGAATAACTCAGGCGCTGCTGGCTAGGACAATGAACAGTACGACGATGTAGCCCAGCATACAAGTATTTTTTGAGAAAATATGGTTATTCCTGTTGGGAATATCGATCACGAGAAGGAGTTTTGTGCGCTATCAGTCAGCCGCTTCGAATGGAATTAGGCGCGAACAAGCCTAACGCTTTATCAGAGAGTTGCAAGAGAATGAAACTTTGTGAACGTAACCGATGCACGATCAGGATGTTACTAGAATGAAAATGTGCGGGTATCAGCGCGTAGTCAAGGAGCTGTTAAGGCATTGAAATATGCATAAAAGAATCGGATGCAAGTGAAGAAGCTGCTTGAAAGTTGGAAACGTAGCGCCGATCCTGACATACATATGTATATGCACCGATGCAGTATCGATTGACATACAATACCGACCAAAGTTAGTTCTGGCTTTTTTCTGCAGACATCAACACTTTTCTTTGAATAAACAAATGAACGTAACAATATCTCTATCGTTTACAATGTTTATTCATTTCCAATTTATGTATTTATGTATTTATTCTATATGTATCCATTTTCAACTGTTTGTTCCATTGTCTCCGCTGCTCTGACGCGTTAAACGTATACGTTGATATTTCAACGAGCGTTGAAAGTTATTTTCTAGACCTGGAATTTTGTTCTTCAGGTAATTAGACGGTTCCTTTACCATATATAGTCTACAAAGTGTAATTACCAGCCTCACTTTCGCAATTTTCTTTGTACATTATATACATTATAGTCTGAAACGTTTGTACGTGTTTGTCGTCCATCACGTTAAGTAACTTTGATTTGTTTGACCTTTCTGCTACCCTTCTCCCGCAGAAAAATCTCTGAATTTTCAAAGCAGTAAAAAAGAAAGAAAAAGAGAGAGAAAGCAACACGACAGTGGTTTTGCGGTTTCAAAGCTACAAAAACAACGAATACGAAGACTGACCAGAAAATTTGGATAGAAATACGTATTCTGACCCCAAAGTGTCTCTTTTTTATCATTACTAGTCATTTAGACCGAGAAATCTATTAATGGAATAATTGACCTGTATCGAACAACAATTTTCGTTTCTGACGAATTACGACATTTCTATCCTTGCAAATTGCCAGATCTTGTTATTGTATTTCACAAAATTAATTTCCCTCTTTCTGTCAAGTTCCGTTCGTACTACAAATTCGTTTTGGAAATTTTGACTTTTACCGACTCTGGCCTAACATGTAACAAGGAAACCTAAAACGGTGAAAAAGCAGCGGATAAATCTGTTTCAACAGCAGTAGGATGTGTGAAAGAGTTTAGCGTAAGATCAAGAGGTCGCTAGGTTTGGAAGATTTAGCTCTTGAACTCTGAAAGTTGATGTATTTCGAATATTAAAGTTCCACATTTCGCGTAAAAATGCTCGATTATGATAACTATGAGGATTATCGACCGAATTATGCTTTTGTTTCCGATCGTTATTCAGTTGATCGATGCTAAGCTTTCTACATTATAGAAAAAAAGATAGATAGCAGGATTACAAGACGCTTTCGCCTTTTCACATCAATTCGACAGATATTCTTTACGCGCAACGCGAATAACAATGCTGAAAAACCAAAAAAGAGTCCAATTTTTTAAACAACATTATCCACACGTAGCTTAGACACATTATATATCATATTACATTTATTTTAAACATATTAAAATTACACTTGCTCTAACATGTTACGTTGCGTTTAGTTTAACGTATAATTTATTTCACTGTAAGGTTTAACTCTTAAGTGGTATTGATCTATTATTTACAGCGGTTTACAAAAGTATTCGAAATATAATATCACGGGTGAAACATTATTCGCATCAAGGGGGAAATTTTAAAGTTGTACCAGATAAATTAGAAAACAGCTTGATAACATATGATATTTGCAGTAGATTTGTTGTAAAATCTTCCTTCCTTGCAGAGTTTTAATATTAATGCTCTCTCGCACATCTGTAATTCCAAATCCTTTGCTCTCGTAACTGCACGCAATTACATAAAATAGAGAAACAGACTAGATGGTGTCTCGCAGTTGCGCTCAAAGGTGAGTTTATCATTATATTTCATCGTGGTATTCGTCCTAATACTCTTCTGTAATTAACTTTTCTAATTAACTTTCTGTATAAACTAATAAAGAGCATTGAATCAGCGTTCCTAATTGTTGTGACGTAGTCCTGAAACTCTCGTTGAATCTCTTTGTCGTAGACAATCCTCATCGTATCGTTTGGAAAACTTCAACGTGATACACACGCTCTACTTGTCAAAAGTTGTAAATGTTCGAATATATTCGC
The DNA here is from genome assembly GCA_014737395.1 of Bombus waltoni. Lineage (NCBI taxonomy): Eukaryota > Metazoa > Arthropoda > Insecta > Hymenoptera > Apidae > Bombus > Bombus waltoni. The sequence goes on from JACXII010000021.1 coordinate 2,718,210, forward strand.
AAATTGTTGCACACGTGGTGATATATTCCATAATTACTAAATTCCTTGTTGCAACGTAAATTACCTACTGGAATTTCTGTTCGGTGTTATGAATACTTTGAATTAGGGTTTCGAGGAACGTACATTGGCAAGTACGCGAGAAAGTTTAGAGCAAGATATTGCGACCGAGTTATCTTAAAAGTATTGCATAATCCTTTTTGCGTACTTTTGTGTCAACTTTATTCCGAGAAAGACATGCAAAGAAATGGTCAATGTACTTTTCCCCGATCTTAATGACGTCCTGTCATTAGTCTACCAATTGGTCCATGTCACATTCGACAAATGTAGTAGAGTTTTAGTTTACAAACTACTGCAACTAAGTAACGAACCATTCTCTTTCTCGCGAAGGAGAAATATCGAATTCAAACAATAAGAAAGAACTTTTTATCATCGAGGTGATCCTAAAGTGAAACTACATTCAAACGGCTTAGTTGGCCCGAATAAGAATTTTTGGCCGCGATAGTCCAATTTGGTACAGGGTATTCCCATAGAAAGTGAAGATTTGTCATAATATTTTGCTGTAGGTGTGTATGATCATTCTCCCGATATATGACGCCATTTGCCCACTATTCTTTTCTCCGTGAAACAATGTTATCCCGCAAGATACAGTTATCATTCTTGATAACAGGTTTACCTAGAAACGAGTGGATTCCTTGCATAGATAACAAAGATGCAGCGGCGACCGCTTAAAGGATCGAAAGGCGTAGGTTCGGCAAATTCTCTTAAGCGAGATCGATATTGGATGCAGCAGAATTTCGCGGTATATTTATGTGGACGTACTGCGTGTGTAATAGGTCCGAGGGATATAGAGTAGAACGTAACTCAGCATCAGAGCTGACCGGCGAAGCCGAAGCTGAAGCCATAGCCAAAGCCGGAGCCAGCTTCGCTTGCCGTTCCTGTATTTCAGTAATCCCGGCCAACACGAACTCACCGAATACCCCTATAGATATCCCATACGGAGCTGCGCCACAGCCGTTCCACTTGCTAGTTACTTTGAGGTTGAACAACCCGACCTCCTCCCTCTTCGGCTTCGCATCGTTCTCCTGTCCGCTCGGATGCGATAGCATCTTAATCGTGCTAATTCGCGCCCACCCATCACCGGCTGACATTCGCTGTACCGTGAGCTGTAGTTGGTAAACGGAGCTTCCCAGGCTTATGTACCCGAGACGGCGTGGCCACATTTAATAAAGGCACTTGATAAGGAATCTATCGATTACCTTGTTTCTCAACTGACTCCGAGTTCATTCTTCTTAGAAAACGTTAAGAAAGCTAGTTATCTAGCCGGTATTCTATATATTTGTAGTTCTTCAATCTTTGCGCGCATTTGTGTAAAACTTTACACTCGGCTGCCAAGTTAATTAATTATGCAATGATCAACGTTGATTAAACACAGGGTAGCAGTTCGAATAAACGCTACTGGATCGCATGATTCATCTTGAAGATTATCAACGATAATATCAATTGCTCCGCGTTACCGTGGTAGATCACAAAGTGGACGAGTTATAAAAAGAAACGTAAATAATAAGTCGGCATATTTGTTAGTCGCCTTTATAAAACAGCGCATTTATCGTACAATCCCATTAAAAGACAAGCGAACAAGTCGTGGACAAATTTGCACTTAAGAAATGGATTTAATGCGCGCAAATGCCTGAACTTTTATTCCGCTGAGAAATTCAAACCAGCGATACGTAAAATTTTGTTCTTAAACTCGTTTCCTTTCTGTATGTATAGAAATGAAAGTTTCTATTTCATACGAGATTCAGACTTAAGAGTAGAGAACTTACTGCAGCAACAGAAACTTTCTACGTTAAGGAAACGTTTGCAGAATAGTATAATTGGTTGACAAAATAGAGTATCAATTAAATACTAATCGCTCATCCAGCTGATATCGCTTAAAATTAAAGAAATAAACCTTACATTCAATCCTTTATACGTGACGATGTCCACCTGGTTTCTTACTTTTCGTATAAAGCGGCAAACCAAATATCATTGCTATCGCTACTTTTACCTTTTCCAATTAAACGCAAGCACGCAAAGCCACAATTTTGCCACAATTTTTTCGACATTTCCATCAATGTGTACGCTAAGGATCGTGAACAAAAATTAGTTGACACTCGATCGGTGAGAAACTGCAATGTTAAAAGTTACTAAAACATTTGTTCCTCTATAAAACTTATTATATAAAAAGATCAAGATAGCTTTACAGAGAAGAGCTCACCTCCTATCTCAACGATCTTGAATGTGTTGTCAGTGTTATCATTCTGAACAATTTTTACTCGCAAACAACTTTAATACAACGACTCTGCAATTTGTATTCTTCGCTCTGCAGCTACTGCATTTTTGTACAGTCCAACCTAAACTTGACTCGTTCATGAGAGAGACAAGTATTTTTAATACTGTATAAATACAAAAGTAGTACACGGACTAACATCAAGCTGGCGTGAAATAATTTTGCACTCTGTCTTGCTTGACACGTATCAACAATCAGAGTCAGCAGATACGTACACGTATCCCACATACGTAACCTGATAATAACCACGCATGGTCTTAGCTTTTGATCTGTACGCAAAGCTATATTTTCTAGCTATAGATTCTAGCTATAGTGGTATAAATGGTAAGAAAGCTCGTCCCGTTTTTCGTAGCGAGATGGATCCGAGCTTAGACAATGGCTATTAACCTGAATTTGATCGATCTCACCCGATATCGTTGATTAGTTGACTCTGGCTAGCCAACTGTAGAATGTAAAGCATTTTTGATAGTACATACTTGCTTCTTGTTGGCCTGGTACAACTTCAAACACGATTCGCCAAGTGTCGATCGTCACACGACAAAAATTCCTGCAACTTGGACGAGATGTTTTAGCCCGTTTAACATACCCTGCCGACCTAACACGCCCATATTATCGCTTATTCCTCTCGTCAGAAAGTTGCTCTGATAATAAGAACCTGTCTTCTTTGGAAGACTGCAAGAACGAATTGGCGCGTTTCTTGTCCTCGGAAGACGAAGAAATTGTTCACTGATGGAATAACGAAGTTGCGGCAAAGACGGCGAAATGTCATTAAAAGAAACGGTGCACAAGGTGATTAAAAACGGTACACGTAAAGGAGAAAATACATCCCTCAGTTTGGCGATAAAAACGGAACAAACCGTCCGTTCGGACCAATAAAAATTAAGTCATGTCCACGGCGGTTGGATGTCAATCAGAGCCAACCTATAACACATTCGTTTATCCTTTTCTTTACTCGTACTACGGATGATTAACACCAATGAGTCAAGTTTAGGTTGCACTATGAAAAAATGTGCCCACATGTATACCAGCATGAAGCGCGATGGAAACTGAGTTTAATTGAAGTTTTTTGTGAATATGTCGGGAACTGAGGTCGAGCGGCGGTGACATGTATAGAGAAAAGTTTTCTCAAGATAACGACCGTAACAACGCATTTCAAGGTTATTAAAACCGGCGAAGGATTATTAAAATGCTTTCCCGTATAATTATCGAAATCAAGTCGTACAAATTTTCCATACCATACGAATAATGCCACAAGTAGCTACAAAAATATCCGATTAAGTCAGGCACTTTTATCAACTGTCCAAACCAATAACTTTTTTAGAAAGCCATCCTTAATTCCTTAAGTGATTAGCTCGATATGTTATCGAGCTCTTAAGATGCGCGTATATTGCTTAGCTGGTGACTGGTGGCAATTTCAACATAGACTTTGAAGCTAATAAAAGACATTAAAGAAATTAACAAGCGAGTGACAGTAGAAAACGAATGTTGGAATACTTTGCTTTATGGCATAAATTATGTGTTCCGTTGCAATGGTATGTATTAGAAAAAAATGAAAGGACAAGTTTTACAAGTTTTAGCAATTGTTCTCAAGGAACAAGGTCAGCTTTCAATTTCTTTAATCGAGTGCTGTACGTCTCTGTATGTCTAAAATTTTTCAATTTTTCCGGTCACATTGTCGATTGCTGTTAACATTACTGGTAGTTGGTACATATTCACTGACAACGTAAAGGGATCAATTATAAAGCTTGTACGTTTTATTGAGCAAAAAGAGTGGTGCGAGAATACATGGAACAAAGAATAGGGTGAAAGATATCGTAGTGCAGTACCTTTAATAAATAAGTTTTATAACGAAGTTTTTTCATATTATCTATGAGTACTAATTGTTTAATAGTAGCGTCAATTAACGATTTACAATAATTCAACGTTAGCAGACAAAATTTTTGTCGTCGATGTTAGTTGCTGGTAACCAAACAAATTTTTCTAATAGTTATCGATAACCAAAATAAAACTCGGGCCATCGATAACGGTTTCGGGCGAACAGAAAATATTCCAGACATTTGTATTAGTTGCTTGTAATCAAAGTCAAATTTTGAGAATGGTTACTAGTAGGCAAAAAAGTCATTCATAGTAGTTACTCGTAATTAGAAAAAACTAAAAACTATATTTCTTAATCACTTTGTTGCCTGAGACATTTCATTGAGATTTATCGATAACTGGCTGCCACTTAAATAAAAACTGATTTTTGCGCAAAGACTTTTCTTCCAAAAAATGTTTAAAATAACTGCTATATTGGATCAAATTTTTTATTTTAAATTATGCATCATCCAAGCATTTTCAGCTGGAAAAAATTGTCATTTGCTTTAAAAACCAACTCTCGTTCTCGACCATGCCACGATTCTCATCTAACGAATAAATTTCTTATCCGACGAACGTAATCACGTCGGCTTGTAAAAGTTGCTACGAAATACCAAAATGTATTGCGCTTCGATACACATTTAGACAATTACCATGTTGATATCAGATCATCGCATCCTGTTATTGTATTTTCCAACATCACACAGTTTATCGTGATTCTCGCGATCTTATCTACTGTTTATTTTACTGCTGCCAACTAGGTTAATGTAGTTAGGCAATCGGGGTTAAACAAGTAAATTTACAGGTCAGTTAGTACTTTGCTTCACTGCACATCGAGACGCAATTATCTGATAAAACTTGGATAAAACTCGATTGGAACAACGACTTTCGTTGAAACCGGAGAATTTGGTGTTCATTCGAAAGCATCTACACATGCATACAATTCCATCTGCTCTTTCAAATTACAACAAATTGAAGGAACATTATAAAATAGTTTCATGAAATTCGTTTGAAAACAGACAGTCGCACTATGCCACTTCAGTACATAACTCAACATTGAACCCATTCTCTGATCAGAGTGAAGAGAAAATGCAAAGAGCTTTGTTCGTTCGCCTGCCTGTACGAAGGCATAAATATAAAAGTGGCAATTATAACTAATTATGTACTTTTTTCTTTTAGTGTTTCATAATTTGTGTAATTTGGAAAAACATAAAGTTGATATTTATATCTCAATACAATAAGCCGCAAGATAAAATTATTGTACGACTTGCTAAACTTAAATTGGCAGTAACTTTTAAACTAACTCTTTTCGGACATTTAATATCTCGTATAGAATAACGAATGTCGTAGAGAGAAAACACATAGCACGATTTCAAAAAATGAAAGTAATCTTGGAATATTTGCAATGTTTCACTTTCAAAGTGGATGTACCGCTACTCTATCTCGCTATTTCCATGCTGTCTAATTAGGAGAAACTTCAACTAGCCGATATTTATTCCAAACAGATATTAGAAAAGAATCATTCGAAACGACGATACACGACTATAGAAAAATAAACAGCCTGAAATATAGGCGGTTGCACCAGTTGACCGCTACGAATGATTTTATTTTTCTAAACTATATCTTATTACCCACCGTGTACAATGTATTAAATATGTCCAGAATACGGAAGACGTTGTAAATAACTTTTGCAAAAATTTAATTAAATCAACATCCAAAGCACGCTACACAGAAACAGATAAATATATGCAGGGTCTGTCATGGCTCATATAAAGAAAATAGAAAATCTACAATCGGTTATTCCAAGGACTATATTCAAGGCACGTCAACACAAGATAAAACAACAACTAGCTTGCTACAATTTGTCACTCAGGTTTAGCCAGAAAACGTTACAACGTTAACTTTTTCTCTAGCGATTATCGATAAACGTGTGGAAATCCGCGCGTTATCTCAAAATATTATCGTAAAATTAAGTAAATGTAAAAAGTAAAAGTAATCGTAAGTGTAGAATTAAGAACATTTAATAAAAGAACATTTAACAAAAAATTATACAGGGTAACGTAGGTAGCAAAATTTTGGCACCGTACTCAGTAGAGTACGTCAAAAGTCATATAAGCATTGGCTCCAAAAACTTTTCCTTTCCAAGATATTAAGAATTTTCGACGACGACGGAGCACCGTAGGAATATTTAAAACGTATTTAAAGAAATTGTCAAAAACGTTAAAAAATTCCCAAATTTCTTCGCATGCGGCATTTGAGTAATGCTAGACTGCCAGTAACGTTTTGAGATGTCTGTGCCAATAACAGGCAGTTGTCCCTCCTCTAACAATTCATCGATTACTGCAATTCCCATTAAGATACTCCAGTGCAGTTCGTCTAGAATATACCGGAGCTCCATCAAGCGCAAACGATCGAGTGCGTCATCTGTTGATGCAGAAAGTCAATGTTCCAAAAATTTCGTTCAATTTCTACCGTTAAACGCAGGTGGGAAATAATGGTCCAATAAGAAAGTTTCCAGTAATCCTAGCGCATACGTTACACGCAAACTGATGTTGGCCCCGAGACTGATTAATGGCACGTGGATTTTCATTCGTCTGCCGACGTTGGTTATGAAAATTGACAAGATCTCGTGAAAAATTCTGCCTCGTCTGTAAAAGGACAGATACGTTGAAATATGGTTTACCGATGCATTGTTGCAGGTACCATTAACGAAAGATTACTCGTGGTTAATAAACCGCTGGCAGACGTTTTTACACTTGTTGTATCTGATGAGGATAGGCGTCATTGCCGAAACAGATCGATCCCCACGAGCTATTCCCACTGCTTCATGAAGGCGATTTGTTTCGGCAAATGATACAACGATTTTCAAATAACGAAAAGAGAAATGAAAAAAAAAAAAAAAATGAAGAAACTGAAATAAAAAGAAATTCGTTTTATTTCTATAAGATTGCCTCGATCGAATTATAGAAATACCTAAAAATGATACCGAAAATAATAATATTTAAATTAATGTCTACTTTTTAAACTTGTTAACTCTCAAGCCATGGGTCTGTGGGCATTTACATCACCACGAAGAAGACTCACCTATCTATACCCCGCTACGCCATATGTGCAAGGCACGTTGCTAAAAAGTCGACGAGGTTAATACCCTTTAAATTGGTTTATTACAAGACGATACTTAATGGTTTCAAGGACTAAGAAAACTTAACAGTAAAACAGATGTAGGGTTCTCCTACAAGTAAGAATTACTTCAACAATTACAAAACTATTGTACTTACTACATGAAAAAGATCTTGCAAACAAGAGTTCAGTAGCAAAAAATGTAAACTTTTGTCTTTGAATGTCGGGGTCAAGATCAATTCCGCGGCAACAATTTTCTCAATAATATCTACGATCTGCTTACGTTTTCCTGAATATTTCTTATTCTTTAATTGTATTCTATTCTTTTATTCTTTTATACTACATTTTATACTCGATTTTGTTTTAAGTGTAGAGTGTATTTAAGTTTGTATATTTTTTGACCGACATTGTTTCTATATCGGGATCAAGAGTATAATCTCGGCTTTAGAAAACATTCTGGCTAAAGTGTCCATATTCGTACCAACTACCTTACAACAGAGCTACGAAGCTATGGACCTATGAGTTTTTATATAATTACGAAAACTGACCTGTCCATAGCCTGCTGCACCATCTGTGCAAGACGTGTTGCTGAGAAGGCTATGAGACAGAGAGGCCCTTCAAATTGATTTATTACAAGACAATACTTGGTGGCTTCAAGGACTAGGAAAACTAAACAATAGCACAGACGTAGAGTTTTCCTCGAAGTAGGAATTACGTCAACACCTCGCGCGCTGAATTAACCTTGTGCAAACAGTTTTAGCTAAATGAGACAGGACTATGTCAATGGACTAATGGTTGATACAGTTATTTGAGTCCCTTGTAGTGTTTATGGAAGTTGGCTTTGACCTAGTAACGATCAGCTACAGCGAGGAGTCGCGTCTAATTAAAACGCCTCTTTCGTTCAAGGGAAGTAAAGACCTGGTACCGTTTTGATTGACATTCGCGGCACTGCCACGGTACAGAGGTCCATGCCTCTGAATCACAAATTCTGCGGAGTTCCAAAAAATTATTACAACGATTCTCAAAAAAAAAAAAAAAAGAGAGAGAGATTGTCCACAGTACAATGGAAATGACTAAGAATGCTACTAAATACATCATGGTACATGAAGAGCGACGATATGAAGAGCACTTCAGACATTCTAACATTGGGGATACCATCAAGGCAATAAACGAAAGCCACTGGATCGGAATCAGAGTCAGTTCCTATAAAATCGGGCAGTTAAAGTGTGCACAGGGCCACCACTCCGGAGATTACGCTGGATACACCCCCTAGAAGAGCGTCCAGGTTCGCGCGCGGAAATGGAACGTGAACAAATGACTGACAAAAAGTTGTTTCTCATTTTAGCACTGGAAAGTAATCGTTAACAAGCTTTGAATTACAACGTGGGGGGAAATGTTGAAATGCTTGAGAGTAAAAGATACGCAAACAGTAACGTTGTAGAGAATCACTCTTCGGGTAAGTGTCTTGCATCACAGGCGGCAGCGATCGGAATCGTTCCGCGTTCTCGTTTATGATCTGTATAACGCCAGTTCCAGCGACTGCTCGCGGGTGGCGGAGTCGACGTGTGATCGTAGTAGCAAGCATATATGTGAATTGCACGGCTATTTTCCGTTCTCGCGCGCACGGGTTCTGAGCTAAGTGAATGACCGTGTATTCGGAATTAACCTTAATCGTGATTCTATGGAATAACGGTTAATTCCATCGTATACTACGTGCTGATTAATCAATGTTCTTCGTTAGTATGTATCATATTAACGAACTGCGCATGCAGCAACACGAATAGTTTTCCATTGTCCGTTTTGTCTGTGTACAGCCAAGTATCTCGAAAAACATACAAAATACGAAAAGATGATTCAGATAAAGATAAAGGCAGCACACGCTGGTATTTCTGCGACTTTGCAGTGGCCCTGAAATTATTCCTTATTATGTATATTATTAATCATTTTTGAAACACTAAATAAAGCGATTTCGAAACACGAAACGACAAATCCGTCACGTCATTGGCGTAACTCAATGTACACTGTGAGCAGGCTGCTCGGTCGGACGTTGTATGTCAAAAAGTTGTGAGTTTACGCGTGTTCAACGTGTTTGCTTTCAGAAAGGTACGTTTCTCTAGTTTTTTGGAAAACTATTTTTCAACGTTTCGGAACATTGTTGTTGTAATTTCCGCGAATCCCACTGGCTCGTGGTTCATCGTGCTGCACTATTTTGTCTCATCACGTTACATTACATGCGTAAAGTCGCCGGCGACACGGCGCGACAACTTTGTCCTTTCACAACTCGAAATTGTTTTGTGCAAAATACGTATCAATATGTATTAAAAAGTATAGAGGTCTATTTAGAAGTTCGAAAATAATGTTCACAGGGCATTTCAAGGTCATATAAAAGCCAGCACGATATTTCGGCGTGCTACAAATTTTGTATATTTTCGGAAATGTTTTTTAACCGTACAGAGATAAAACGGACACAGTGTATATATATATGGCACGCGTTCCTAACGTATTTACAAGTACCGCGTCTTGTTATCTTTCTTCGTTTTTGCAGACAATCATAGAAACGCTCGATTTCTCCTCTCTGTCTTTCCTCTTCATTCAACTTTATCCTTACGTTATTCTTCCTTCACCAGTCGTCGTGCAGTTCGCTTGCCTTTGGACGTTGCCTGATTTCTTTCCTCGCTCGTATATTCTTTGTTCTGTCCCTTCATTTTCCTACTTGTTTTTCACCCTTTTTCATCGCCTTACTCTTTGTCCGCACAGTTTTCAGCAATCTTGCATTTTCATCTATTGTTTCGGGACGTCATCGTTTCTCCGCTCGGATTTTCTTGCGTCCTACGATAAAACGCGTATTTGCATAGAAATCGTAGATGCGTTCCAATATTTTCGTCAACGTGAAATCCACGAGGCAAGCATTCTCGTAGTTCGTTTCATGAAATATTCATTATCCTAAAAGTACGAAATACAGCTTCGAAAAGTATCAATTCTTTAAAGGTTCTGTCCTTTTTTTCAATTAAATAACTACTTCTCGCGTAATTTCATTTGTATCTTGTCAAAGGCGTGCGCATGTATTTATATTTCAAACGTACCTTGTACTTTTCAAACATGTAGAGGCTGGATCGAATTTATCGATAAATATTAGCAGCATAGTCGGCAAATGCCAACTCACATTGCAAAAATCCCCCCAAAAGAATGGGATTCTAATGGAGTTCTACCATGTTCGAAATAATACATACGTCGCGTGCACGTGTAATGTTCAATGGTGCGTGAAAATAATAGGCGATGAAAAATCTTTGCACAAAGATTGCACACTTTTCCATAATATCCTTTTCCTCTTTGACACATTGCTTTGTCATACGTAGCTATCTGAAATATAAAATTACGTAACCTGTGGGCCATTTGTTCGTGAAGTTGAAGTAAGCCGACATATTATTTTTAAGCGTTTCTCGTACCACACGTAAAATTGCTTGGAAATAGAATTTGGTACTTCAATTTTAGAAACAATGAAAAATTTCTCTTTCAAGTCCTGTACTGACCATTGCTTTGCTCCAATGACCTCGACGACATACGTCAAGGTCACCCTGCTGATCTTTAGAAAATTCAGTCGTCTCTCGTTGTTTGTTGGACAAATTGACTTTTACGAACAAATTGAACGTATTTTTCTTACGCTCAGCACACATACAAGTACAAATATTCCTACACTTACCGTACACGTGATTTGGCTCAAGTTTGGATTGCGTTGTTTGTAGATGTGGAGCAATTCAAGAAAGCACGAGAGAGAAATCATAATCCATGTGAAATAAAACAATTGCAGATTCAGCGCTTTAACCTTGCTTCTAAAGCTAACAAGCCACGACTAAAAGGTTTTTAAGGGACGACTACCTTGCCCATTCAGGAGGACAGTATGTGTCAAGGTCAAGATCATTGGAGGTGATTTCTACCCATTTCCTTTGCAAACTACAATGAAGAGTTCACAGAAAATCAAACTAAATTTAACTCGAGTTTAGAAAATAAGCTTCTAGTCTTCAAATCATACGCAAAGTCAGATATTTCATTGTTTTCGTCCTATATGTATGCTTCTTTATGAATTTCCACTTTACACCATAAGGTATATTGTAACACGACAAGGATTTTCTAAAATGTAAAATTGTATTTTTCTTTGCGTTGAAAAGTAAAGTCACCGTGAAGCTTCGTGTATTTTAAAACACGATGCCAAATATCAAACCAGAAGATAAATATATGAATCGTATTAAATCGTGTATTAAAAATTACGCTTCCATTTCTTGTCGTTCAAATAGTTGTATGTTTTTACGTATTAGGGAATTAAATTCACATTCTTTAAAAGGACGACAATTTCTCCACATTCGGACAATGCAGTATATAAAATTCCATAAAGCTGTAAGTGGGTTAGTTGTTGTTAGAAGCGGTCTGTGTATAATTTGTAAATAGTTGTATTGAGGCGAGCAGCTTAGGTTCAAGTTAGTTCAAAATAGAATAAGGCAGAATAAGGCAATATAAGTTAGTGTAAGAGTTAACGTAGTTAACGTAGTTTCTAGGAGAAGGTGTGTAATCGGAAGTTTTAATCAATAAATCCACTACTAGAAAGCTACATTTAAATCAATTGATTAAATTTATTTTAAAATTACGCATCGTGGATAACTTTTTTCGTGATGAAGCAGCGCAATGCAAAGGACTGAGTAATCTGTATACATAGTCAAACAAAGAACTCAATATTCGGTTAATTTCTATATAAATAGTAATTGCGGTGTTTATATTTTTAGAAAATTATACACGCCGAGTTTTAATTGTTTATAGCACAACAGTTTATAGATAGCAATCTTCGCTGAAACAAAAGTATCGGTACACTTAAAAAACTTACTTTTCCCTACAATTCCCTTATTTGACTGGCATTCAGTCGTTTTTTATTCAGTCACTTACTTACAAAAGAAAACAGTTGGAAAATAAAAAAAAAAAAAAAAAAACAGCCGTTCGGAAGAAAAAAAATGATAAATTTGTTTAAAGAAGCAAGTTTATATTCCGCTATTGGGAATATGATGAAAAGAAGTCGTTTCGCCGTTAGAAACGTAATCAAACGATTTTCCAACACAGACAATGTGGCAAGTGCTCCTGTATTTGGTCGTCCAGAAAGATTGATCAAGCGAGAAAAGCGGAAAGTCATCAAGACTGTGAAAAATGATTCCGCTACCCCTTGCTGAGAGATCGCTGCGACAAGTAACAAAGATCCCAAGTTGCAAAGCGAGAACCAGCAATAAGTAAAATTAATCAGGAAAAACGATTGAAGTAAATGAGATGCTGTATCGTTTTCCGATGAATGAAAATTCCACGTTTTCCAAACTGGTGGGCAGATTATTGCGACGAGGTTCCCTGACACAGGTTTGCGGTTGTATCAGCTCGAGTGTGATTAGCGAGCACGTTTTTACTAAAAATATAATGGATAGACACGTCTATTTAAATATTTTAAGGGGAAAATTTTTAACAAAATGTAGAAAAATTAAATCTCGCAAAGAACTTTGTATTTCATATCGTTCCTTTTGAACACAACCCCATCACGATCCATAAATTTAAACCACACGGACAATTTTTTGGTCGAATTGAGAAAATCGATACAGCGCAGATAAACGCCGTATCATAAAAGAAACCAGCTTAAATAAGTTTTTTTAACAGAATGGAACGAAATAATTGTAGAAACTCGAACGATCGTGGCCATTGAAATGGTTTTGAGGAGAGTTCCAATTGTAAGTGTTCAAAAATACCATTTGAAGAAATCGACGGTAACTTTCAAATCTCCTAAGCTCGTGGTATAAAAAGTTTTAACCACCGCGGAAACAGACAGCTTTTGTTCCAAACATTTTTCCGTATCCCCAAAATTGAAGGAGATTCTAGTTGCTCGCACTAGATGACCCACCCTGTATATCTCTGCCAATTTTATTGCTTATCTTAATATTATCAATAATATTTATATACACGGTGCCCAGGTTTCAGTGGCGATACTTTGTCACTGCGTCTACGAGATTAAATAATAGAAAAATGTTACGTAAACGTAGATAGTTTAAAATCTTGTAAAACAGTTATGTAGGCAAATCACCAGTTTATGGCATTAAGGGAAGAAAGTGTGAAATTTTGAGAAAGACGGTATCTTACAAATTGCATTCCCACGCGTTCTAAAACATTCACAGAATCAGAGATAGTCGTCAGACGATATAGACACAGCGAGGATGAACTTTTAAAGAACTGCCAACTTTGAAAAAGACACGCAATTTAGGAATTTAGAAATATTGGCAGGAAGATGACTAAAACAAATGTACGTAATACGCGAACAATTATAACGTAGAATGTAAGTTCGATCATCCAATCATTCTGAATACAATTAGTTTGGATAATCGAGATTCTGCTGTATCAATTTTTCGAATAATTCATTTCAATATGTGCACATCGTACAGAATGTCAACAAATTATTGGTCGCAGCTTCGAAAGGTGATTCTACATCTTCGAATCGACAAATATCCGTTAAAGAAGTGGACGCAATAAAAAAAATGTATCTTGTATATTGTCGTTTGCTTCCCAATTAAATCCGAATGAAAAAGACTATTCCTGTTGCAAATAAGAGATGAGAAATAGATAATTTTCGGCTTCATTTAAACGACTTTTATTCAAATAACAAAGTTTAATTTTTATTCACGACTAAAATATTATTTTAATTTGCTAAATTTTGTTTTAATTTGTAAAGAAAAATTTGCCCAACATTGTCGGTTCTCGTATGCACTGCTTGCCAACCAATTGCGATTACGAAGAGCAACCTCCCTATCATTATGGTATTGTTATTCCTTTATTCGAAATAGTACGTTTCCTATGTATAGTATATCTGAAATTCCAACGAAACACGATGCTCTTACAGCAGTTCTATCCAAACTTGGATCGATGTTCATAGTCGTCGTGTCGCATATTCGCTTGTAACTACTGGAAGGGAGTTGACGATAAACGGAATAGTTGGTAGTAGTGTTGTGATATCTTGCATCTTTGTATCTATGTTATCAAAATAATATGGCGGTTAAAATTAACCTGTCTATAGCAGTTTTAATTTTTACTTTTATTTTTCGCGCTAAAATGTAAGTACGACATAATCAGAAAGACGATCAAAGTGCTGAATTACGAATAAGTAAACAACAAATATATTCGCAAAGGTCCAAGTTGCTCGTCATTTCCTCGAAAGTTTCGAACAAAATATTATTTCGTTTAGAAGATTGCTACCGAATAGAATCTTTTATCTAGACTTGGATTTACTTTTATCTATTTTATCGTACCGTTTTCAAGTAACTGCCAAGAGGTAAATTACATAAGCTTTTTCCAGGTATCGTCATTTACGATAGAAAATGGATATATTCTCGGAAACGTTTGAAATAACGTGCAAAATGTTAAAATAACTGCTCGCGATTCCGCGATGACTTAAACCACGATCACTGACCCCGTTTACATTAAGCAACTTTTGGTCGGACAATCAAAGCGTGAACACAATGTCAACCAAGTTGAAACGATGCTGCAGTCGTTCGATCAAAAGTAGTCGTAGTTATCATGATTTAAATTTAATAAGTTTCCATTACTGTCTCGACCTCTGTTTACTAACGTCCATACGTTGGAAAAGCTTTGCCTTTTTAAAATTCTTTCTGTCTTCATTTCCTTTAACCGTGTATAAATTATTTTACACAATAACTATTCAACACTATTAAGCATGATCTATCACGTTGTCGTACTTGTTTTCTACGCCCCAAAAATGCATAAATAGTTGCTGTCTTTACACACGTTACCAAGAAAGGGACTCTGCATAGACCTACACGCAAACTTTTTGTACATGGGAGATCGAGGCACGTGGTATTAGGTTGTGCCGAAAGTTTCTTTTCTTTTGCAAGCGAATAATAGATGCACAACCTCTTTTCGTTTTACATTATTTTATCGAATCATGTACGATCCATTTTCTTCTATTTCTATTATTATTATGATTGTACACGATTCGACAAAAATAATATAAAACCTAGAATATGGTGTATCCGTTATTTGCTTACAAAACGAAACCCAATACCTATTTCGGACAATCCAATACTATCAAAACCAGTTCTGACTATTTTCGCCGAATATCAGCACCTTCGTTCGAATAAACAAACGAATATAACAATTTTGTGTAGCATATTTTGGAGCCATAATTTCTTTTCTATTTTTTCGCTGTTCCGATACGTTAAATTTACTTGTTGCTATTCCGAGTATTAAAAGCTATTTCCTACAGCCGATATTTTGTTCCTCGGCTAAGCAACTAATTATGTATGCTATATCTAGTCTGTCGAGTGTAATTACCAGTCCCGATTTTGCAATTTTTTCCCTACATTATGTACTAACTATATAATATAATAATTATTATCTACCTATATTATATATCTATATAATTTCCACGTATTTGACGTCCGGTATCTATCCATGATTATTATTTTTTTCATTATTATCTACGACTGCAATGTTTTTGCAACTCAAACTAGATTAGAAAACGTCCGTGTAATTTTTCTTCTACCTTTTCCCACAGAAAATTTCCGAAATTCCAAAAACGCGAGCGCGGTTTTCAAGCTACTCCTTAGAAATAAAATGACGCAGAAACAACAATGAGCAAGATTTTGTCGCGATTTCCTTCGAGTGATTACGATTTACAATTACATATCCTCTTGCATTTTTAACTGACCATGAATAAAATTTCACTTATGCCCTGCATTGTTTAATACGCAGTAGCGAGCACATAAATAGAGAAAACTCATGTCGGTTCTCACGCAAGATTGTACGTTTGTCGACGAATTGCGCATAAACTTAACGACAAGTGTATAAAATGTAGCGTTAAAGGAAGTGGCTTCGTAATGATTTGGAGGAATGATCATAAACGGACCTAGTCCAATTCGTCGCATTGATCGTGACTCGACGTGTTTGTGTCTATATTTTTGACGATTGTTTGCTGTCCTGTACGAATGATAATTTACCTTAGGATTGGATTTTTCAAGCAGACGACGATACTGAACATAACCGTAACATTAACGTTACGCAATGATCAGATGAGTCGTGAAGTGAAAAAAAGCGGAGAGAAAAAAAAACATCAAATTTAACATTGTGAAAGAAGCGTAGAAAAAATATTAATAAATCGTCGTGTAGGATCGACAGAGCCCAGAGCATGCAGATGTGTAAAAGTTACTAAAAAGACTGGTGGATCAACAAAATACTAAAAATTTATTAAAAATATTAAAATTAATCGCTTCTAAGAATTATCTTGTTAATAATATATAATACGATTGAAGAGGGAATATCACTGCTATTTATACGATGCTTCAAACGCTATCCGTTTGGAAAACGAATTTAAATAAAAATCTCTACCATTACATTGAGGTGCCACGAAGATTTTACGTTTCTCCCTACTTACGTACATATTTGCTGGCCTGTAGTTGCAAATAAAAATATTGCATTATCTCAATGATTTCGAACCATATTGTATGTATCGGTATTCCGAACAATTTTTTCCAACAGGTATAACAGCTGTTCGGCCTTGCTTTCCAAACTATTGGTAAAAAATCTTCAGTTAAATTTAGGCTACGACTGCACTTTATTCTAAAGTCGGCAGCCAGGCAGTTTGATATAACCGATTCTAAACTCAACTCATAGATGAGAGAGCGAACCATCTATAATATCGTACACGCAAAAAAGAAAAATCAATGGGTTATAGGTTGAGCTAGATTAATATCCGGCCGCCTTTAGGCGGTCGGCAACGCTTGCGTGAAATAATTTTCGAAAAATCGATCCACGTATGGAATATTGCGCTTTATTCTGACGCTCGATTGATAAAAAAATCTAACAAATATACCTCTATCGTTATTGAAAAGCTGTTTGCAGAACAAATGTTTATAAAATAAAGCCCTAAATATCACGTATAGTTTCGAACATTAATTGTTTTATAACTTGAAAAATGAAGCTGAACGGCGATTATGCGTACAGGAGAAAGTTGTTCAGAGCGTTAACTATATTTTTTTTCAAAGTCACTGGAATCGGTCAAACATACCCTCATCGATATTATCATTTATTATTATTTATTTTACTGCATCGCGCGTTTGTTTCTACTCGCTTCATAATTTGTATTTGTGGAATATACATTATTTGGTTTTTATCAACTGCTCTCTCATGTAACGATAATTTACTCCTCTTATAATTGGTGCTAAATAGTTGACATTTGATCATGCTATAGCTTATATGTATGTACGAAGCTTAACGTGTATTTGTAGTGCTAATGTGTATCTCAGGTAGTTTAGTTGGTTTGGTTTGTTCGTATGTAATTTAGTCTTCTGTTAACTAGTATACAATAACAGTATATTTCTTTCGTTTCTCGCCTTTCGTCTTCTTCCCAGTCGCCTCGGTTTCATATTGCTTTTAATGAAATTTATCAAGTCCCAGATTTGTCTTTTGGTATCTGTTCATCATCCATTTTGGTCTTGATTCTTTGTAATATGCGGCATTTATTTGGGACACAACTTATAGTTTCCATATTTTTCCTATCGCAGGTTCCACGTTCCGTGCTTTCGTCTATTTTGTATTCAAAGCGCTTTTCGGTTGCCGTCAGCCAGCCTAATTCCCTAGTAACAGGTTAGTCTTATTCGTGCATTAATTCTTTTTATTATAATATTTTGAAAGTAATATTTTGTAAGTAACATTTTGTACTCCAGGTAGAGCCTCGATTATAATCAAACCTTTCTACATTCTGCTTGAAAAATTACATCTTCCCCATTTTTTCTTTTTTTTTTTTAGCCGCTAAATTGCATCTATCTTTTGAAGTTGGTAGTTCTTTAAAAGTACTTTCTTACTGTATTTATGGCATCTGACTTTCCCATTTTTTTATCTTTTCTTTGAGCCGCTAAATTGCACGTATCTTTTAAAGTTGGTAGTTCTTTAAAAGTACTTGTTTACTGCGTTTACGGCATCTGACGACTATCTCTGATTCCGTGGGATCTTCAGAATGCGTGCAAGTGTCATTTGCGGACATGCCGTTTTCTTCAGAATTTCACACTTTTGTCTTTTAACAGATTCAAGCTGCCGCGCTTCTTCAATCTCTGCATGGATGGGTCGGCGCGAAGTTACCATTCAATAGTATACCAGATATAAGAATACTGGCTTAATCCTATACAAAACTATACTATATTCTCAATTCTTCAACCTACTATATCTGTCAAAATATATCAGTATCTAATTTACATTACAAAATATATTCAATGATTAAATTTCTTTAACCGTTCTGTTATGCCGCGTGGTTCACATCAAACCGCCTTTCTCAACCGTCGTTCCAAAATAGAGTACATTTAATCACAAATTGACGACACGACATAGTTTGTATCTCACAGCGTAACAATGTCAGTTTCCAACGGTTCCTATGTCCTACAATGTCACCTAAAAGATCTTCTTACTACATTTTTAAATACCTACATTGTTGCGGAACATAGCCGATGTCACGCTTCGAGATATATCGATAATTCGTNAAAGACAAAGGACATAGTAACCAAGAGCGTCAAAATCAGTTCAGTTCTATCCGAACCTTCAGAAGGCACATATCGAAAACGCAAGCAATATCTAAGTACAGTAAAGGCGAATATATCAAAGAGTTCAAGTCGAATTATAACACACATTTAATTGTATCATCGTGACGATAATAAGTAATTGTCAATTACCTTCGGAATTGTTGTTGGAAATACATATATTGATATTGTTAAATCAGTGTCAAAATCATTATAACCACCCTTAATATCCGAAAAGAATTAAGGGAACGATTGTGTTCGTGGCGTCGATTGTCAATATCGTAACGAGAAAATTCTCGGTGTAATATGGTGTAAATACACCTCTCGTTGACGCGTTTATTCGAGATCGCGTCTCTCCGCGAACGGTCGTAACACGTTCAATAGTATAGCAAATATAAGAATACTGACTTAATCCCATACAAAGCTATACTATTCTTCAACCTACTATATCTGCCAAAATATAGTACAGTATCTAATTTACATTACAAAATATATTCAATGATTAAATTCCTTTAACCGTTCAATAGTATAGCAAATATAAAAATACCGACTTAATCCTATACAAAACTATACTATATTCTCAATTCCTCAACCTACTCTATATCCCTCAAAATATAGTAATGGTAGTAGGTAATGGTATGAAATGCAAATAAACAAGACCACTTTTATAGGTCAACGCCACATGTCATTATTTAGCCTTCTCCAATAACATTTGCATCTTATCGTAGTTTTCGTTAAATTGCATTTTTGTGAATTAAAATTGGGAACGTAAACGATGTGAATCACCGATGGGTCGCGTTGCCTGATGGTACAAGATAACTATAGCGTTAAAATAGCTTCCCTGGGGGGAGGACATTCGTCAGATCTTGTAACTATTAGCGATTTTCAAATCGTATCCGACGCTACTCTTGCTTCGTTACAAAGAACTTTGCCATTTCGTTAAAGAATCCTTTTTAGGCGAGACCTCCCAGATGTATATATTCTTGAACCTCTCCCGTTATCTAGTTGCATATTATTTTTCTGCTCACCTTTTTCCTCTCAGCTTCCTTACACAGCATTAGTTTTGTCCGCGTTAACTTCCAGATTGTTTTCAAAGTAGTATTTTTGCATTATGTGCTTGCTTTGTGTTGAAGGCTTGCTGGGTTACTTACCAGGATTGTTACATCGCCTGCGAATAATAACAGCTCCATTTCTTCTCTTATTTTCTTCTGGCCGTTTCGTTCCAAGTATGCCTCTGTATCGTTAGTTGTTAGTATGAAAACAGTTGGGCTTAAACTGTCTGCTTAGAGTACTCGCTTATTCCATCTTATACTGTTTATAGTGGCACCGTTTCTTCGTTTTATCGTATTCATTATGTTCGTGCTTTTTGGTACAAGTCGAAGATCACACTTCGCAGGATCATTTCAGTAACAGATGCTTCTCTATCTCGGGTCAATAGTTTAGCCGACTCCCTGATCGATATAATTATGAATGCTATACAAATACGAATAAAAATAGAAATTTATCGAGTTCAAAGGTCGTAAACTCGAGGTATTCTAAAGGAATAATTTACACGAGGTACGATTCAAAGCGCTCTTAACAAATTTATTTCAAGTGTAACGAATATTAAGCCCAAGAAGTTAATACTATTCAGCTTTTCGTTGAAAAGGCAAAAGTTAACGCTCGTTCTTTCTTTGCCTCTCATCAGCCTTCTTTGTCTCTCTTGCTGTATATTCCTCTCTTCTCTTTCCCCTCTACTTTGCTTCTTCTGATCTATCGGTAGGTAGACAATACCACTTCTCTGTCTGAGAAGGTAAAGCGGATTCCACAGCTAAGCAGATGGAGATTCAGACGATACGAGCACGGTAATGCACCTCTCTGCATCATATATGGAGGCAAGCGGAAGAGGAGGCGCACGAATAGACGAGGAAATCAGAGAAACGAAGTGGCAGGAGAAATGAAATAAGCGAGCGAGCGAAAAAGCTAGTAAAAATGAAAGAATTTCGGGTTGCATGAACCCGAACCCGTATCATTCGAAGGGATAAAAGAGATGGCGGAGTTTATCAAATAAAATATCAAGCTTCAGTTATATATGGTCAGAAGGAAGAAAACGAAATATGAATGGAAGACAATGAATTTTATTGAGAAAGTATCAAATTACATTCTTTTACGAGAAAAGATATACGTAAGATACTCTCAAGTCAATTTTTGCCTGGCTTTGAAAGGAACAGGAATATTTTCTCCCAGGTAAGCACGGCGAGGTATAGCTTGTAAAATTAGAAAAATTCGTGCAAACGAAACGTCAAAGCTCGTCCTTTTCTTTTTCTTTTTTTTTTTTTTTTATAAATAAACATTTTTAAATTTTCCTCTTGAGACACTGATACAATGGTATGATTATGGTGTAAGTTGTCATCATCATTGTCATGTCATCTCAAGATGACAGAAATGTTAATCATAAGGAAACTATTTTCGATAAAATTCCTACAAGTATTTACTTACGTCATGCAGGAAATAAGTAATAATTGAATGGAACAGAATCCATAATCTTATAGTAAATTTTTCAATATATACAAATATATATATATATATCTATATATATACAATAACGAATTCAAGAGTGCAAAAATGTTTACAATTTACAAATCTCAGAAAAGATTAATTTACGTCTTGCAGCATATGAAATCAAAATTCAAATTGCTCTTCTTAATTCCTCGTTAGTTTTTACTTCTGTCTTTACATGTATGTAAAGTTTATGAATTCTCAGTGGAATTTTCGATACCCCATGAAAATGAAATATTTGTTCGTAAAATTTGTTCATAAAAATGAAATATACCGTGCAATCACGTATCAGTAAATCTTGATTAAAAAACTCGTTAGTTGAAATATTCACATCGCTAATTTGCTGTAACAGTGATATATCTCAAATATCAATATCTATAAAATTTCAAATCATCATCACCAGATGACCAACCAGATGACGGTAGAAGGTAAATAATTCTCTTTCTTTCCGGTGATTTTGCAGCGTTCGATGTATCCAAAATTGCTGTTTCCTCCTCATCCAAAATTAACGTGATTTTCATTAAGGTACACTTGCAAAACGGCTTTGTTTCTTCTTCGAGTGAACGAATAAAAAATGAAAGCTTCGGAAAACTCGGAAATTTTCATTGATCGCGATCTGACCGTACTTTTAATCGATATCAGGCTCGAAATTCAATTTCTTTTTTTCGATCGAAGCGTTATATTTCCGACTTTCAGCGTTATTACTACTACAAGTTATTGTTAAATGGTATACATTGCTCGGAAAAACGTCTTTCGAAACAACAAACGAGGACCTGATCGGGTATGTGGTAGCGGGGCAGCTTTTTTAATTATAAAAGTATAACAAATGAAATAATGACGTTCAAGTCACGAAGAAGTCATAATTTAGATGATTCATTTGGTTTCCGAGTGGTTACGTCTCGTATTAAAATTTAGAAAATTGAGTAAAAAATGGAAGAAATCACTTTGACTTTTGAACGACCCATTTATAAATTAAACAACACAGGATTGTATAAGAAATCGAGTTAAACAACAGCTAACACGTTCGCTCGTGTCATTTTAAATTTTGTTTCTGGTCACCGTCGACGCGTGTTCGTTGCATCGATGTGTAAATTCGTTTCGGTGAAAATATTTCATATTTTCATATTTAACGCTTTTGAGTGTATCGTTTGCTTGAAAGTAAATTGTCTGGCAGTAGAAATTGGAACAGTTTTATAATAAATATAATTTCACGTTTCAATCATAGTCAATGTCCCATGTAGTTGACCAAAGAATGTAATTTGCCACACAGTCAGTATATGAGAAGGGAAACTCATCTACACCTTCTTGACCACGGGCCCAGAAGAATTGAGCTCGGAAGTTAAAATAAGAGACGGATGGTTTTCAGTTACCACGGCTGCGTGGAACTGAAGAATTTATTGGAGTTGCGTGGAAGAATTGGTTTTCTCCGCAACGGGAACTTGGAGGCTGGAACAAGTCGTAACAAACGTGGTCAGATAAGGCGAAACTTTCAAGTTTGCCGCCGCTTTAATAACAGAACCTTGCGGTAATCAGCTGTAAACTTATGGAAATTGTAGGTGGAACCCAGCTGAGGCTTCGCGTCAGAACCGTCGGCTGCGAATGTGCTAATACACTCACAGTTAGCGCGAGAGGCCGACGAGGGTATTTTACGGAATAAGGTTGCAGCGCGTTAGCAGGTGCGCGGACGAACTCGAGGAGGGACGATCCGAGATCAGGGGATCGCTAAGATTACTATTTGCGAGACCGAAGCTGATGCGTAATCAGAGAGCTTCTAGGATGGAGTCACTTACGAACGAACCTGGCGCGAGATCAGGCAGCCGTGGAAGGTTGCGTAAACGAACCCGATACGAAATTGGGGACTCGCTGAGAAAGGCAGCACAGGCGATGCAAAATCGAGCAGCTGCCAGGCGGTTGGAAAATAGCACAGACTAATCTGACACAAAGCCGAGGAGCTGTTAAGAGGTTCGAGGAAATATAGACGAGCTAGATGCGCAATCAGCGAACCACAGGCGGGTTTAGTTCTCGCGAACAAACTTGATGCGATATCGGCAAGTCACTCGGTTAGAAAGATTCCCTTCTGGATCGAGACGTGCCAGTGAATTTGATACGAAATCAGACGGCTGCGCGAAATGTTAGTGTAGGCATTGCAACTTTGATCAACACACGGACAGCGGTGCTTGCGTCCGTTTCGACCACCACTTTAGTCGCACGCTCCGACGTTTAAATAACAAGACAAACGACGACGATGTGAAAAATCGAAAAAAGGAAAAGCTGCTTACACATACATTTATATGTAGTCGGCATACGAAATCTCACGCATTATGTACACGGTGTGCAGAAGAATAAACGACATCTCCTTACTTTGTTTAGTACTCTCCGCAATTGACCATTTTCATTCAGAATATTATTCGTAGAAAAAGATTGTACACGAGTGTTAATAAAAGTCGTATCGTCGTATCATGTTCAACTATGTTGTATTATATTATTATTGCTATATATATATATATATATATATATGTTCAAAAATGTTTAGAGGATTGCTAGGTCGAAGATATGGTGTATCATGTAACTGCAGTCATTATTTGTTGGGTACTTTGATGCGGACAAAAAATGTTCCAAATAAGACACAGCCAGTGTTTGGCCAGCTACAAGCTGCCGTATAAAAAATTCTCAAAAAGTGCAATAACCAGTCTATATTCTCCACTTACTTTTTTCACACAGAATCACTGTCATGTCGAGTGTACGATTGTCTACTACTAATAAAATAGAGCGAGGTCACGTTTTACGTTATTCTTCAAGTAATAACGACATAGTGTTTGGAATAACTCGTTACTCGAAATTGTTTTTGATTACGATTCCGACTCAGACATTGCACCAATATTGTAATATTATTCTTGTTTCTCTTTCCTCCAATTCTTTTTTAAAAGACAAATTCGTCTCGTCAACCATCTTAGCAATTCCTTTTATTATCAATAGATCACATGTTTGTTCGATTCATTTGTACACGTGCCATGAATGGAATCGTTTCAAAATGAAATTTCCATCTTTGCGTTGGCACAATGGGCGGCAAACCTATTCTCTGTATACTCTAAAAATTAGAATTCAAACATCAAACGTAGCTTCCGTTGTTGTTGTAAGAGCAGATTATAATATTATTTCTCCTGATATACGATATAAAACGAAAAGACGATTATAATAAAATGTTAAAAAATGAACTTTGGTTCATCTTGCAATTAATAGAACTACATCGGCAAAACTAAACGATACCAAACGTTCAACTCGTCCTCTGACCTTCCTGTTAATTCTATACAAATAACGGGCTTGTGTTGTTTGATGCAATACCAATAAATGGTATGCGCACGTATTTATTTATCGTATAATTAATTGAAATTAATTTGGTGTTGTTAATTTGCCACCGACTATTACGGCTCGATGATATTAGTTCGAGTTTGCGAGTATTATTTCGCATATTGCGAGTGACACGAAATACTCGTGATCAATAACCAGAATCACAAGCACCTCAAGATTTACTTCTTCCGAATATGAAACAGTCGTTTGATGACGTTCACGAAAAGCAATATTCCTTTCCTGGGAGACAATATGGCTATCTCACGATGCACGTCCGTAGCTAAAATTAACAAGAAAAATATTATTAAAGATAATCGTAAGTAATAAACATTCATTTCTAAAGTGTCGTAGTTGCAAGTATACATTTATAATCGCAAACAATTTCTGCGTCTTCATACGCCATTCGCACAATCTACAATTAGTTAGTCTGTCCATTAACTGCGGACAGTAACTCCAAGTGTTGGTGATCACCGCTACGGCCGTGGTTACATCTAAAGACTCCAATGTATACTTTCATGTACTACTGTATAAAAATCTATGTACGCGCGTATTTGATTACTCGGATGTACCGAGTTCTGAAACGACAATTCGCTTGGATACGCATACACTGTAGACATAGGTCGACACGGTTTACTGCGGCTGCTGTGGCTGTGGTTTTTCGAGCTACTTTGGAATTCGTTTGAAAATCGTTCTTGAAATCACTTCAGCCCTGCTCCGGAAAGGGCGGGTTCCTGGGGAGGAATCGCGAGCTTCAGAACAAAATTCCTCCACTAAAGTATAGCTTTTGGACGCAGCAGCTCCAAAACTCTACTAAATGTTGCAATAGACGGTCTATTAGATTGCTCTGACTTGTCTTGATCGATAGGCTGATCCTCTTCTGATCCTGTTTTTTAAACGACTCGGTACGTAACATTTAATCGCAATACCTCCATATCGACAGAGACATTCGACGCGTTAGAAGAGATGGCAAACAAATTGTAGCACCTTTAAAGCCAGGTACAACTCTGTTTGTACAAAGCTGTCGAAGGGCAAGTTGGTTCATAGAATCGAGCCATTGATTTATAGAATTTGCGTATTTCTCCTCGGCGCCTATGGGTTTTCGTTCAGTCAGCTACATAACAACGTTGGAAACTCGCATCAACTGCGAAATACGAGAGTGTGTCGCATAACGCGCACTCCTATCGTTTACATTTTGCTGTTAGACGTTCATACAAGTGGATTGACGCTCGGCGCCAGTTCAGATAATGCGAGCTCAACCAAAGTTCTAAATGTTCGTTCGTACGAACAGAGTTCGAGTGTATATGACTGCTCGATGTTGTCGCTTCTTGATACATAATGCTGCTTCAATTAATCGCGATGGTACAGCAGAACTCCGCTTATTTGAACTTGTCAGGGAACAAACAATTTACATAATTGGAGTTTATATAACAGGAGCTCGCCAATTATTCTCACTGCCGACTATTTTCTGTTGCTATAATGGAAGCTCAAGTTCAGATAGATGAAATCAACTAGCAAAAGTTCAGTTGATCGAGCATTAACTAAATTTTCCTTGGGATGAATACAGTTCTACTGTGCAGCGTTATCTTGCATTATTACCCGGGATTTTATCTTGCATCGTGACTGACGTTATCCCTATCAGTTCTTGGAACTGTTTTCGCGAAGCTGAGCTTCAACAATACGCATCTGACATAAACAAACGTGCCGGATATCGCCGTCTCTCTCTCTGTGTATTCATTTCCGGCCAAGCCAAGATTCCCGATACAGATCCGCCTTTGCATTTTGATCAGATTCGACGCTGATTTGCGACCGAAACGCGAGGAAACGCTTGTACATGCGTATACTGAGGATTTTTCTGCATTTATGGGAAATTTGGAGATGCACGGAACACACATAACGTGCAAAATATATCGTGTAACATATTCAAAGTGTAGTACTCTAACGGTTCTCTCCAGAGTCCCATCCTTTGAATTATTTTACATTATTAATTGCAAAATGTAATTTGCACAAATATCTGCAGTCTACAATTTTTAATTAACGTAATTCAGCAACTCTATGTAGTCTTTGCGCGATTGGTTATTAAACAACTGACGTGGCGAGATTCGGGTTCGGAAAATTGTTCTGTTCTCACAAATATATTCTTGAAAATACGTTTTATGAAAGTGGGAGAAGTAAAAGGAGGACAAAATCAAACCTACCACCTCGATGCAAAACACTTGCGAAACGCACATATTTACTACATCAGACAGCGCAATTAAAGATTCGAAAGTTTCGAGATGATTTACGCAGCGAGAACATCCAAGTAACAAGCATAGTGATCAGGAAAAGTCCAATAGTTGTCACGGCTGCGGCAAGGCGAGACACTTGAGGCGAAACTACCTCGAACGGCTAAAATATGGCAGGAAGGAAGAAAATAAGAAAAAAAGATGGAAATGGAGTAGCTTGCGGGTACTGTCATAAAACCGATCGTACAGAAGAGCGCTGTTGCTTGAGAAGGAAAAAGTTCCATCTAACGAATACAGAATTCTTTTTGATATTAGTGGTGACATTAGTAGTGACATTAGTGGTGATATTAGTGGTGATATTAACGCGATAGCAACTGTAAACGTTTCCGGGATACTGTGTAGGATTTGCATGAAAATCGGAGAATATAGATCCTAAAATACGGGATGCGAAAGAGTAGCTCAATTCCAATAATACTGTCGCCAGGACTGCGATCAAAGATCGTAAGATCTATGGAGAATATACTTGATTGCTGTTCTACGCTTAATAAAGGGAATAACGCGACAGTAATCGAAAACGCAAACCGGCATCGTAAATGTATAGCCCTTAAAAAGGATAAATTAGGAAAAGCAGAGGAGGTGGAAATGAAAATTGCGGCAAGTGGCGAAGAGTCGGTTTGTCATCAACCGTACATCAACCGAGATTATCTTTATCAGAACGTAGAAGGTAAGGACAATTCTAGAAGAATTCGAGTCAAACGGTGACATTCGAGAGAGCAGATAACCGTATGCGAGCTCGCTAGTTAAAGGGACAACAACAAGGGAAATCGAGATAATTTGGAGGAATATCAAGTCAGTTTCTAGCTCACGCCAGTTATCTTTGAAGATTCGTTGTTACAAACTACGCTCGGAAAGTGGCGCCGTTTACGTTCAAGTTGTTTGGAAAGAATACGCCTTAGGTTCGGGATACTCGGCACGCCAAAGCAGTCCGAGTAGCAGAGAATATCTACCTATGACTTTAAACTACCAATTGAGACGCGTACGAAAAGTATCGTATCATAGCTGGAAAACGACAGCAGAGAAGGCTATCGCTCGTATTACGCTTGGAGACACTTGTTGTCGCTGCAGTTTTTAAGGTTCTCCGCGTGTACTTGACGTTAGTCGTTACATTCACAGTGGTCGCCGACTGCAACGCAATACGTGCTACTGCCACGAATAAGAACACAGAGCAGAGAGTTGCAAACGGTGGGTGCATCTTCAAGATTGTGATTTTGAAATGGTCTGTCGATCGTGACATCATAGAGTCTGAATGGATAAATGGAATACAATTACAAAACAATGACATTGTTACTATATCAAAGACCTTGGAATTTGACGAAGCGTGCCTGAATGAAATGAAACAATATTTCGATAAATGTGACCCGAGAAACGGGGTAATGTTTCGTAGAACGGAAGAGGGCTTGTCGATGGAACGCAGCATGGCTCTGCCACGGTGATCAAGGGTACCTTGCTTTGAATAAAAAATCAGCAACAGTCAAGGAGAATTGTTGGTTGAGGGGAACGAGGCAAATCGTCTGGAACTTTGTTGAGGCATGTTTCAAGTGTCTGTATTACAAGGCTGCTTCTAACCACATACCAGATTATTTACACCCAACCGAGGAACTGCTATTCCCTTGCATACGTCGCACAAAAGCCGCTAAGGATTGTATGTTAAGAACTAACGCAAAAATACTGAAATTTTGGTCATAGCGGATGGCTTTACAAATTTTTACGTCCTCGAACCTGTGCTAGATACGAATGGGTTTTCAAAGCTGTCGATCGACTGTTTGCCCTGCCTGTCATCGTGAATAATTAGCGACCGAGGCACTGCTTTTATCTCACACACAGTTTGAAGCTTTCTGCCAGGAACAAGGCGTTAAGCGCGCATCGAATGGCGTGGCAACGTCGAGTCTAAATGGATAACGCGAGCAAATAAATCGTGTAGTGCATAGATAGCTTACACTAGTTGACGCGCGTGCAGGTGATCGAAAAACAACGGGATTCTAATGTCAAGAAAGTGCAAAGTGCGACAGACGGTACTGTGGATCGTACAACGCGACAAAGTTTGGCGCAAATGCTCCCATATGGTTCGTCAATAAATATCGACAATGCTGTATCGGCGGTCATATGGACCCTTTTAGTCGAGAACCTGGAAATATTGACGATTAAAGGCAAATTCGGCGCAGGGAATTCAGAATGCTCGCTTCGTTGCTTGAGAATTTAAAACGTCAATCTACAAAGTAGGAAACTGTTAGTCAAGGCAAAGGCCTAACGACCTAGTCGAAGCGGAGAATATTATAAGCGAATTGGCAGATTGTCGTTTGATTAGTTGTTTCAGGGAGAATAGCTAGTATGTACTGGAAGCTGAGAGCCAAGAAGCTCAACTGCGAGGGGACTCGACCACGAGCTGATCCGAGACGTTACAATGAATTTGGACTCTTGACCCAAAGTATGCCAACCACATGAGCACGATGCCTCATGATAATTGGAGGTTTTTTCCGTCGCGTAGAGGCGGATACTGTCTTGAAGATCTGGCGGCGTGGTCGGACCTGTGGACATCTATCAATGCTGTTATGATAGAGTTTGGTCATACTCCGAGGTACTCGGGTACAGTTGGAGATCTTGAAGCGAGGCTGGCGTCCGGGATCGGTCTGACAATGAGTTGGGTGCTTCGTGGATCCTTCCGGATGAAATGGAACGTCACAAGTGTTTACTGCTGATGACAGAATTGATCCGTCCGTTGGTGCGAAAGTTCGAGGCACACGGTTAACCATCCACAAGGGCTGCAGGAAGTAATACAGTAATCTAACGGGCGATCTAACTTTCAGAAAGGACGAGTTAAGGCCACGGGCATTCCAGTGCATTATAACTAATGACCAGGATATTGTACAAGAGTAGACAGACTCTGCGCCATCTACGAGTCGAAGAGGCCCTTGCATTTTGCGACACAGGGCCAATCCTCACCGAAACGTTAAATGCGTCGATTCGAAGTTTGATTAACTGAGCGCCTCATTATATACTGCGTTACTACAATTTATTGACTTGTACGGAAATTAAATACACGGTAGGGTGTTAATATTATTGCCAGAACATCTTCTTTATCACATTTATAGTTTGACAACAAAATGAAGATGACGAGCTCCTCGAGTAACAAAACAGATGCCAACGTTTCTACGATATTATATATTAATTAATTATTTGAAAGCCACGTTTCATCGTGTAATAATATCTTGCAACGATAAAATTACTCTGAATTTTCTAATTAAAGCATCTCCTATTAAAAATAAGCAAGCACCCATTATAGAACTATAATTAAATGGAATAAAGCGATGGTTTTCACTGAATTTTAAATATAAATCATTAAAAGTAAATTAGTAGGCACTGGAATAAGATCGCTTCCAACATTTCTTGATTTAATCACACAACAGATTTGTACTTTGTAAGTAAATACGGAAAGCGTACACATAGCGTATTACAAGCGTAAAAGAAATAAAGTTGCAATTAGCATTTCTAATAACGCTTCCGCGGTTAGATTCGAAAGCAGCGAACCAAATTATATCTCTTTCTGGTACATTATTTTGATTACAGTACTAATTCTCGAGAAATTCCCTAGCGGTACGTCGTACCAACAGCTATCCCATCGGGAAATTTCTATACTAATATTTACGACCCAAGCCATTATTTCCGGACGACTCTACAAAATTGTGTGCACAAATCAATTGCTACGTAATTTATGATTTCGAATGGAATTATGGACACGTGAATTGTACATTAGAGAGATATAGGTCTGTAATTATGTGCTGGTCGCATGCGCTCAGTGTAACGAGCGGACACACGTGTATCTTTTTGATGAATGCGTCATCAACGTTTCAACAAATAATATCGGTATGAAATTGAAATTTAATTGTACGTATATAAATTATTAAATGTATTGAAATGAATTGATGTTCTTGGTACTCTTCGCATATAGCACGCTTGAAACTTGCAAAGCTTGCAAGTTGTCGTGTACGGTATGTCCTATTCAATTAGAAACGCTCAAATACCTAAAAAGATATAAACAATACGAAAGAACGTGTCAGATAAAAGTTGTGTGGTATCGAGGATTGACTATTTGACCTTGCGACCACACTGAAACGTCCTGTAAAGGTGACATAAAACTGTTCCAATGGATAGCTCCGATTCTTATCGCATACTCCTGTAGCTAACGTTCAGAGGTTTTCAAAGTACTACGCTATCGATTTGAAAAACAAATATCTATTTTCTGCTTTGCACTAATAGTAATAAATCGCCAAATTAAAAAAAGAATTCCGGTATTCGGCAAAAGACATCGAAAGCGAGCCACCTAAATAACTTTTTCTATTTTTGAGGTACAAAGAGAAAGTCATCTGGTTCCGAGCAGGCTGTTGCGCGATGGAAAAAATGATTATCGTAAGTAGATGTCTAGGATCGATAGTGCAATGTATAGTGACAAGCAAAAACGTAAACGTGCTTTGCTAGTCTCCTGCAAAAAGCGTTAATATCAGAAATTTTTTAATTGATCGGTTATTTTCATTAACGTTAACGATATACAGCAAATTTCTCAAAAAACAGAGTTTGTAACAATGTTTACGGTTTTGTTACAGACAAAAACCGATCATCGACTATCTCACAGTCAACCGTTCAACACTCTTGCCTAGCTATTCTCCACTTTGCAAACTGTTTGAGACGCTTAATTCACGGTAAAGTCACTCAAGGAAGAAAAAAAAAAACAATTTCGTTTCGTCGTGTGATAAAGGTTTATCGCTGCGGCAAATTGCAAGAAAGTATGGTGTCGGTCGTACGATAGTTGCGAGAATGAAAGAGACCTACGATAGTGCATCAATCTGTTCAAGAACCGGTAAACCACTGTGCTTATTTCGCGCACGTCGTATTCGGTCTGAAAGTCGCGAAACGCCAACAATCGCTGCTCAAGAAGTTGCAGTAAGTGCTAGTGAATGGACCATTCGTCGCTCTTTAAAGAAAATTGGTTTAAAGGCGAAAGTAGGGAGACGTAAACCAGATAAAATTCTTTCGGATAAAGATATTAAATTGCGAACAAATTTTGCCGATACGTACAAACAATCGACGACAGAAGATTTAAAATTAACAGATTCGAGTCCGACTGAAGGTCCTGGTACTGCACTTTGAAAATAATGATCAAACAAATGGTATGAAACAAAAGGTGTTGGTTCCTTAGTTCGAATCGAAAGAATCGCGCGCAGTCGACATTATTTAAACATTTTACGAAATAATTTACCTTTTGTTGCTAGTTCTATTGGATTTGGCGAACACAAAGCAGTATTGCAACAAGACGGCGATTCTAGGCGTACTGCAAAAGTAGTGAAAACCTGGCTAGAAAATCAAAATAAACACGTAATATCAAAATGTAATAAAGCGACCGGCACAAAGTGCGGGTACGAATCCGATCGAGAACTTGCGGTCCATTGTGCAAAGAGAAAGCTGGCGAAGTATGATAATCCAGCCTTTGGGTTTCGTGAACCGTGGGATAGAACACAACAGGAATGGTACAGCATCGAACCAGAAATTATCAAAAATTTCACAGACAGACAAAAGCAAGTAGACTCGAAGCAGTACGACAAAACGAAGGAGAATGGACAAAATGTTAATTTAGAAACCTTAGTTTGGCAAAATTCCAATTTTGGCAAATGTTCCGTTTATCATTGATATTAATGAAAACAAAAGTCTCGTTCATCAGATTCACTTTATGATTACTATTGCCCAACCCTTGCTAACTGTACAAACTAACTATATAAAACTAGTTCGTACCCTGTTCGACGACAAAAGTCGGTAGACGTAAGCAAAACGCTCACGTGCTAGGCACGCGATCGAGGCAAGCAGCTCCAGTTATTGACCCATCGTGAATTGCTGAGAATTTAAAAGGATCTCGAAATATCTCTTTCGCCAAGAAAGCCATGCGGACTCTTTTCCAGAAGCGAACTTTTTTATTTTTTACCCATTACTACGTTCGTGACCGTGCTTGCGTGCGTGCGACCGCGGTGCTTGCGTTCGTTTTGAGAAGAGCTACGATTGTAGGTGCTCAACGATACGTAATTGCGTGTAAAAAGATAAAAGTGACCTTTAAAACTCATAAACACGCCCACTTGACAAATATCCTTTCCGTCGAGCAATAGTTGCACTCGGAAGAAAACAACCCTTGCTTTAAACATCTTTTCGTATCTTAAAAATTGAACGAAAAAGTTTTGTAATTCTAATAAATATTGTCAACGTTTCAAGTTCCCGCGCTAACAAAAAGACTAGAGTGCTAAATAAGAAAGCCTAAGAAGAAGAAGAAGAAAAAGAAGAAGAAGAAGAAGGAGAAGAGGAAAGATAAGAAAGCCTAAATAAAAAAATAAGAAAGGTATTTTGAAATGTTTGTAGTACTAGAAAGGGGACTTGGATGATTCAAAGTAATTTGTGTATTAACAAAATTTGATTCAGCGGTAAAATAGGCGTGGAATCCATAAATAATTTGAAAAATATCATATTTGCACCGTATAGAGTATTTTTTCTCTTTCTCTTTCATTACTTTATCATTACGTTATTATTTATATTTATATATCATGTTTACTATCAATGTTTATAAGCACGAGCGAAACTGTATACATTGGAATTTACGTTAGTAACGATATAGAGAATGCGATAATTTGGTGCCCTTTTCGCTTCAGTTAATGATATGTACATTGAGAAAGTCAACAAATAGCGTTTGCAGTGAAGTATTTGTTTGGATGAAACGAGGGCGCTCCCTGTTATTTATGTCACATATTTTCTGTTCTGCTTTGAAATATCAAAACGTATATTGTAAACAAGATACGCATTATATATTATTATGAAATATCGTGTTACAATTATTTTTGCAAATTGTTTATCACTGTAGTAATTCCTTATGAATATTTGTAATCGCAAGTTTTCAATGCCGCGAAAAGATGTATTAATTGCATCAAAGGTAAGCATTCCCATTCGTTAGATTTGCAATTCTATAACTAACAGGTAGCTGCCGTAATGAAATTAAATGACAATTTAATTTTTTCGTTGGACTCTTCTTGCAGAGAAATATTATTTCATTAAGGTTGCTGCAGTATCTGCTCGTGTTTATGCGGTTTCGCAACAGGAATTTTAATATCTCGTTTATTAAAATCTACAATACCACCATGATTTCAATTACGTTAAACCGTTCTGTATACCAGTGACGAAATGTATGCGTACATACGCAATTAATGCGCACGCATTTATGTATAATTTCTATTATCAGCACATACAACTAGGAAGGATAAAACTTCCATGATTTTTGAATACGTTGTAAAGCTCAACATTGTAAACGTTCGTCTCCTTGACACGTACGACTCTACGTTGTCGGTCGGACTCGGTTTCTATCGCTACTACTACGGTGAATCTGCCTCAAAATAGTGCGTCCGTGAGAGCGTATGCGTCCGTATCAAATGTCAACGGTCGGATAGGATGACCTGATCGAAACCTAAAAGCTCGCTTTTCGTTTACGTAAACGAACAATGTTGAGTCAAGCTTGGGTAAAATTGGTTACATTTTGCGTTTAAATTTGGATTAGATTTCTCGAGGCGGTCGCCAACACTCGCATAAGATTAGCCTGTTATTTTTCCAATTAACTTGCGTACCGTTTGACACGATAGAAATAGGTCTATCCGATGAAAGTAAATCGGAAATCGTTCCATGTGATAGAAAATATTCGTCAAACACGTACACGCTACAGCGTAACAAGGCAAGTTTGTTGCTTGAATTTGACGTTGCAGAAGAACGTTTGTTTCGTTTCTTAAAATGCCTGCAACGATGAACCTACACCACTGAAATTCTATGAACTGGTATTTCGGGATTTTAACCAGAAGCCATTTGCACGATGACGTTAATATTGAGAAAAGTGCATTCGGCAAGAAGCTTTAAAGTGGTTTTCAGTCGCAAGAGCGAACACGCATAATTACTGGCTCGTCTTACGCGCCACGCGAGTTGGCTTTACGGTCCCGCTGAAGGAGGAAACGAACGCGAAGGAAAAACAGAGGAGCATCCGAGGGAAGAACGGGTTATTAAAACGTTTTGAAAGTCTCTCTCGGCAGCAGCTTGGTTCGTTGAAACAATAGCCACGCTAGCTGCCGATTGTCACAGACTTTGCGAATCTGCTCCCTTCCTCGGATCTCGTTCGCTCGAATTCTGAATCACCGTGGTGTCACAGATGCTGAATGGCAGCCGTAGAGGCGACGACTCGATGCTGCAGGAAGCTCATTAGGCACCGCTTCGGGCATTTTCTGGCCCTTGCCTCCTAGACTTCGTCAATTTTTACCCAACCCTTCCACGTCTACCCCCAACCTCGGCCCCACTTCGAGAAAACCTCTGCCTATACATATGTAAATATCCAGTACATAGTCCGTGGGCTTGGCGAGCAGGTAGCAGCGTTCGATCCGAGCGAAGAATTTCACTGAAATTTTTAATTAACCTCATCAGGATCGCCAAGGGATCAGACGCTGACACTTTTCTAATCGACCACGTAGACAACCATTTTGTGCCGACTTTTTGGAACTTTTACAGAGGTGAAATCCCATTTTATCTATGATGGAACGTAATTATCCTTACGAAGGAATTTTATGATCGGCCATCACCGACTGCGAGGGAATAAGACGATAAATGTTACAAGTCTCAAATCTGCAAAAAATTATCAGACTCGGGCAAATGCCTGTATTTGAAATTTCTTTACAGAAAGAGAAACGCGCTTCTTCTCGACAAAGCTAACGTTTAAACGCGACGAAATTAACGGGCACTCGTATGGTGGAAAGAAATACCACCAACGAAATTGGTAATCGAGTTATATTCAGTTTCTGAAAGAAAACTTTGCAAGACGATATTACATTTTCCATGCAGAATTGACAACGATAAGAAAGAATCCCAAGATCTTTAGAAAGGCGTATCTATTTTTTTTATCTTGATAGCAAATTTGCGACTAACACGAGTCACGCGTAAATTCAATGCCTACCATAGAAGGAATCAAGGCGAATTAAGACTCCGCCAAAGCTTCGTTCGTTTATTTTTATACCGGACAAAAGAACGACGTACGGTGTCAAAAATTGTACGCTGTACGTGAATAAAAATTGAGATGCACAAAAGGTTGCAGCTCAAAGGCGAAACGTGCGCACGTAAGAGTCGGGGATTAGTACGCAATGCGCACCGGTCGCCAAGTGAATTTTCCGTGTTACAGAAAATTACAGCGGCATTCTTATTGTGACAGCAAGCGTGTTCCAGTGAGTTCGAATGCAAATACGAGACTGGCATCTCAACTTGGTCGTTTCGTCCGCGTGTCGCGAGCTGCAACTTTGATAAGCGACACTACGTTGATTGGAGACCAGCTGGGCTCCGAACGACACGTTCCGTATGGGATCTGCAAAGGTCTCGCAATTATTCCAATGAAATATAACTGCAAATTAGGACAGACCGATAGAACATTTGAAATCGCCAGTCTTGCAATATAGATTTTGTTACGATATGTACGAGTATATGTGTAGGTATATACATATATACGCTTGATTTGCGTTTACGTACAGATAATTTTAGCTTTGGCTCCGACATGAAATGAAAGGTACTTTGAATTGTCCGCCACACGTTTCTACATGAAATTAAACTACTATAGTGTAATATAATGTTTGATAACTTGAAGCAATCCGTCCTTTTTTCTTGTTAATTTCAT
Source organism: Bombus waltoni (assembly GCA_014737395.1). Lineage (NCBI taxonomy): Eukaryota > Metazoa > Arthropoda > Insecta > Hymenoptera > Apidae > Bombus > Bombus waltoni. The sequence goes on from JACXII010000021.1 coordinate 2,754,987, forward strand.
AATTAAATTACATCTTTACAAAAATGAACATATTTAATTATGAAATTAACAAGAAAAAAGAATGGATTGCTTCAAGTTATCAAACATTATATTACACTATAGTAATTTAATTTAATTTAATTTAGAAACGTGTGGCGGACCATTCAAAGTACTTTTCATTTCATATCGGAGTCAAAGTTAAAGTTACATCTTTGCAAAAATGAATATATATCTAGATTCTATATATAATCTATATATAATGTAGATATATATTCATTTTTGTAAAGATGTAATTTAATTATGAAATTAACAAGAAAAAAGGATGGATTGCTTCAAGTTATCAAACATTATATTACACTATAGTAATTTAATTTAATTTAATTTAGAAACGTGTGGCGGACCATACATCTTTGCAAAAATGAATATATATCTAGATTCTATATATAATCTATATATAATGTAGATATATATTCATTTTTGTAAAGATGTAATTTAATTATGAAATTAACAAGAAAAAAGGACGGTGGCTTCAAGTTATCAAACATTATATTACACTATAGTAACTTAATTTAATTTAATTTAGAAACGTGTGGCGGACCATTCAAAGTACTTTTCATTTCATATCGGAGCCAAAGTTAAAGTTACGAGTTACGAGTATGGATATTTATATACAGGGTGTGGCCGATTAACATGTACATAAGCACGAGGTGTTTGCCCGTGAAAAGAAGTCGAAAACGCGGAATAAAATGTTTTCTCAAGATGCCTGGTTTCCGAGAAAAATGAACGTGAAAATTTATCTAGACGCACGCACTAGCTAGATTCTTAACTAAACACGTTCGAACTTTATTTTCTCGCAAATGAAGCCCCGAACGGACAAACGTTATTCTACGTTCTCCACTTATCTTTACACGTAGAACAACCTCCTGTGGATTATTCAGTGCTGCCCAGCCCGGAATTGGCCACGTTCGATCATACCTGATCAATTTTCAAACTCAATTTTCTCGAAAACTAGAGACCAAATTTTATTGCGCATCTTGTCCTTACTTTTTAAGCAATCGCCTCGTGCTCTCTCGATATATATATACACATACATACACGGATATCTCGTTTCTTCTTTATGCGTCTTATCGCGACTCTTAAAAAGCACGCGCCATCTCGAAAGGGACGTTAAATACATCTGTCGACATAATTCAAATTACGTAAGAAATATTTCTTTTGTTATCGCGAACAATGAAAATATTTAACTGACCTGTTTTAAGATACCTTATATACATAGATATGATAGTTTTGTACATATATTTTATGAACTTGTATTAAACTTTACGCATGTGGCTACTCGTTCTAGGATAATGTTGGTATTCCCTAACGAGTCATAATATACAGGATGTCCCAAACTTAAGCGGCTAAGCCGCGAGGGCTTTACCCGCAGACAAAAGCAGGAAAAATTGTTACATCGAGTTTGTCCATAAACGCTTTGTTACAGGCTGAGAAACAAATATCGCGTGCACGAAATGGACATTAACGCGATTATTGAAACTCGGCAAAATTTTCAAAAACTACGTGGTGCTGCTAACTCGATTATAATTGTTGCTCGATATTAGGCCGGTGCCCAACGAGGAATTAAAAACACTAGGTAATTGCTTTCTGTTGTACTATCATATTTTATACTTATTAACGACACGGTGTTGTCACCACGCGATAGAAAACACGCAACTTTGCTACGATACAATAATACAGTCAGTATAACTCTGTAACAAAGCGCTTATTGCCAAATTTAACATCTTTCTCCTCTTTTTGCCTACGGGTTGAGCCCTCGCAGTTTGTCCCTTTAAGCTTGCAATATCCCGCATGCTGCCTTTGTTTGTGTGTGCGTCGTTCGACTTTTACAAACAATACAATTCTCTTCCTGCTTGGAACAACGAGGAAACGAGTCGTAAGAACCGTTGACTATAAAATACTTTAGATGTTTAAGAATCCGCCTATATATCGTGCGCTTTAAGAAAACGAGCTTGCAGGATCGCCTCTGCACGAGAAGATGACGCGTAAAAGCCGCAAATTTAACGATATCGTGTGAAAAGCGATATGTCGATGTAAAAACCGCACGAGCAAAGTTTGTGTCCTAAGAATGCAAAATGATCTCGTAATGCTGTCGAATAGTACGTAGCTGGGTAATGGACTCACACTCGCGTCCATAAATCACCGGGGAATTATTCATTTTGGCCAAAATGGTCGTTGGAACAATACAATTTGCCGGCTTGACTTCATTGTTTAATTTTGCGATATACTACGGAAGCGGGAACTTTTCGCAGCTCTCGCTCTTTAACGCTGTCAAACCTGGCGGAGCTCGTTACCATTTGCAGACTAAATGAAAAATGCGTGGACAAAATTACCGCCAAATAACGCCCACTGTTGTAGGATAACCGATATCGGTTCGCGACAATACGCGAACGTAGACGTATCGATGCGTAGTTTGAGCCAAGGTTTGCCCACCGCGCCAAGGCCAGCTCTATGATTAAGCTAAATTTGTAGTTTTCGAAATTGCAAGGGAACGATGGAGAATAATCTCTTGAGATTGAACGAAACGAAGGAGATTTTCGAGGATATAATTTCTCCCTTTCAATCGCGACGGAAGCTCGGTTCTTCGAACGACGATGAATTCTGAAACGAATGATGAATCGCGCCCAACGAGAAGGACGCCGACAATAACTGAAAAACGGATGAATAAGAATGCACTCGAGTCGAGTGGCCAACTGGTCGGTGAAGGGAAAAGAAATCCTGCTAACGAACATCCTGCCATGAGATGCGCGATAGTAATTCCTGACTGAGAGTTCCGTCGCTCCGGAAAACCCGTTTCCAGGATGACGGCAGAGGGAGAAAACCGCATCTCCTTCGAAACGTCTCCTCCGATTGCTACGGATTTCATTCCATTTTTAGCTTGGCTTAACGAAAACTTTACTCCTCCGCTTTATTACTCAGCAGAGTTGTAATAATTGGATGAAATTCCTCGCCAAGCTCGTCTTCGCTGACAGATTATAGATTCAGTGAAACGTCCCTTCAGAACGTAGCTTTCGTCGTACAAATAAAAACGAATCTTGTACAATCGGCAACAAACGATGTAAATGTTTGCATCCGATAACCTTTACTTAACTCCCCCATTCTTTTTGCACTCGATGTTGTTCGAATTATTTTATTTTATCAATTAATTTATTCTTCTAGTCAGTTATTCCTGAATAACTCGTAGCTCTATCCGTGTCTCTGTTCATCCTTGTTCAGGCAACTGCTTAAAAATCGTTCGAATGGTTTCATCCACCTGAACCTTTTAGAATGATATAAACATTATATTTAGAATTAACCTTTTCAGAATTTAAAAAACAATTCGCTTACTTTATGCGTACTAAACTATTTGTACTAAACTCACGAGTCCAAAGACAGTTCCTGTTCGTTATATCTTACATCTTGTTATATTCGATTAAAATCAATTACTGGATACTTTGGCGTTTGACTTATGCGCAGGGTGCATGAACAGTAATTGTAACAAATCACTACAGCAACGTTGCAGATCTTTGGATCAGTGGACGTTTGCCAGAACAGGGTCACATAACTTATTGTGAAATTCAAGGTAAAATTTTTATTACGTCCTGTTCTTCTCATCGCAAGAGCAAAACATTTTCACACATATACGTGATTTTACACGTGAAAACAATAAAAAAAAAAAGTTCGTTCAAGCATACATTCCGGTTGAACTAGTTTTCGAGATGTAGCGAGTTTCTTCTTGAGTAAGCCGTGTCGCGTTCGAACGCAAGACAAGTCTGGAGACGTTTCATCGCTGACCATCTTGCTCTCTTCGCTGTTCTAGCTGTTTGTTGGATATCGAGTTCTGTTTGGGAACAGGCAGGTGAAATTCGTTCGGCCGCTGTCGTCTTTCGATACGATTATTCCAATACGAAACTCGCGATAACTCGTACACGTAATCGAATGGGGCATACGATTTTAATCTAAAAAATTACGAATCACCCGTTATATAGAGAATGGCTCAGACAAGAATTGGAGGATTTCGAGTGGGCCATAATCAGTCTTCCTGTAAATGGAAGCGCAGAGGTCACATAAAAATGACGTACGTTTTCTTAAATCGAAGTCATACAACTTTCGATGCGATAATCGATTCTTCTTGCTCGTGTCTAGCTAAACTATCGGCTTGGCAGATATTTTCGCTTTTATTTTGTAAAACCTATCGCGTGAAATACAAGGGAAACAGATTCAAAAGCCACGCGTAGACATTTTTATTTCATGCGACAATTTTCGCAAAAGAAGAGTTAAAATATCTGCTAGATTAGTGGTTTCTCAACGTAAATAGGATTTATTGAGAACGCCAAGTCGTTTCATCGTCACACACGCATTCTCAAAAAGAATTATCTACCTTGCTGCCTAAATATCTCTTTTACACGGCAAGTAGTTTACTTCGCATTTAGAGATTTACAGATCAAACTCGGACACTCTGTACAACAAGACGCTCTCAATAGTTCTCGATAATATTCAAATTGGACAGGTACGTCGGCTGTTTTATGTAAACGCGGAATACTTCCAGACGAAAAGTAATCTTTCACGATTTCAGCGCCATAAATCGCAATACTGCTCTGCTGAAGAATGAGGCGCATGCTTGCAATACGTGTCGCGTGCCTTCTACTTTGTTCTTGCATTAAATGCCGCTGAACGACGCCGTTTATTCGACTTTAAACGAATACAATGCCAGCATTTCCATTCTATCCGATACCTGTCGCAATCGTGACATTCGCGTTGCTCATTTGATACCGCGCTTTCGTCAATTCCTCCATTGCTACGTGGCGCTAGTAACGGTCCAAGTCATCCGTGACATCCAACCCTTTCTCGCTTGTAAGTTCTCCGTGTCCTATGGTTAAGGAAAATTTGCGGTTTGGTTTTATCCGTTTCGAATAAAATTACGTTTCCAGTTCCAACATTTCCAATTTAGCGCGAGACCCGAGTTTGTTTGACGACAAAGATTTTGTCACGCAAAGCCCATTCGTATGCTTCATTAATGCGACGATATTACAATCCTAAATACTGACAAAGGACTAACGGGTTTTATATCTTCATTATGATTCACCTATCTCAATGAGGTAGATTTGGGCGTTACAATTTCATGCTCTTCTTCGCACCATGATTACTCACGCCTTCCAATAAGAAGACTAAGAAACGCCATTCCACTGACCTCGCTAAAGAGATAAGATGGACAAACTGGAAGATGGTATCCCGCTGGGGGCAACCATCCACGTGTTATTTAGCGACAAAGTTATAAAAATTTACCGAATGGGCAAATTATAAAACGCAGAGTGAAATAAAAGAGACAAGAAAAAAGAACCTTACGATAAGTCGTAAACAAATTTTCGACCCCTCTCTATATACGTAGTAATGTCGAAAACTGGTAAATTTCGCTTTTTGAACTCTAAAACCTGAGATCTATTTTCCAACCACCTGTCAATCATCCTCGCTGCTACAAACAGAAACCACGGCTGACAAAAAAGCTTTGCGTCAAAGGCACTGCCTCCGGAACAGAGAGACGGAAAAGTGAACAAGCTGCAAAACACCGTCCATCGAGCATGCAACTAAGCCGTTTTCGAATCCAAAGTCTACGGATCTTCACATCGGACGACACACTCCTACGACTCATTAAAAACAGAATCAAACATGGGAGCATGTATCAGAAAACCAAACACCCAAAATACAAACTGTCGAGAAACGCCATCATACACTCCGGCTTAGGACAAACGCAATGGCGGCAAAAACTTGACACTCTCAACTTTGCAGATGACTCACCGCTTCGAAAACCGAAGCAGAATCTGCTTTCCCGCCTTTTAATTCGATATTCACAATTTCACGAACTACATCAAACGTGCAAAGTCAGCCACTGTCACCTTTTGAAAACTCTAAAACCACTAATCGAGACTCTGCCAACTCAACAACTCCCAACGAAACACCGTATGATGCACCAGATATTTCGATTTAAAACAGACCAGTCACGCTCGAATTTAACGATAAAACGGTAGAATTTTGCTTGGCACGTGCACATTTTTCAAGGACTTTTTGGCAGTACTTTTTTGTACTATTTGGCAGTGCGACGGAACAGCGTAGCAGTTTCGACTCAACGGCCGCGCTGTACTTTCCTGTTTGGCAGTGCGTGACTGTCCCAACTCGTTTCGACACATGTTTCGTGTTGCACCTTCGTGTTTGAAAGATTTACAAAGTATATGAGGCATACGACGCTTATTTCAACCTGCGTTTGTTTCGCTTTAACAACGTGAAACGACCATCCGTTGATAAGGAGAAGCACTGTTCCGCTCTCAGCGGCACGGGACAAATGGATCCCGTGGGATTTTTCGCTCTATTCCTCAACGACTCGACTAGTTTGTTGAGAAACGCGGCAAGTTCGATGAAAAAGGCACCGTACAGGAGGAAGATTCGTGTCCCATACAGCAGTAAACGTGTTAACTAACTGACCAAACTGGTGGCACACGCTGCACCAACAAGTAGATCGGAAGAACAGTGAAATACGTCGGAATCATAAATAGAGACGACTGGAATCTCGTGTCGATTAGCTGTAAGATCTACCCTCTCATGATTATTGATAAAAAAACGATGGCTCAAACTGCTCAAACAGCGTAAAGTAGATTTTTAAGAATCGTCCGACATGCCACGCCGCGTGAATGAATCTCAGCCGAGAGACTCGAAACAAACCACGCTACGACCGATTGCAATATTTACAAAGTTTTACTTGAAAGCAAAGGAAACGTCTGAAAACTTCCTAAAACCCCAATCTCGTGTCTGCAGGTGTTTGAAACGTCTTCCCGTATAACTCATAGCAAATTGAAGAATTCAATTTGTCGATAAAATTGACCCACTCTCGGCGATATTAAGCGAGTACGGGAAAACTGCTGTTTAGAGAACTGGCCGAAACTTTGACGCGTGTTGTGAAAGTTGGCCCTCCGAGTGGCTTTCAAAATGTTTCAGCTGTCGATTGTTTGTTAAAACGTTATTAACGCTTTGTACGGAAAGGCAGACACGAACGATGGCTCTATAATTGTTTTGCTCCACATGGGTTAGAGTTTGGATTAAGGTGTCGAAAAAGTACGTTTTACTTACAAAGCCGTTTCGTGAATATCTTTCCAACACACAACGAGCGACGGCTAAAGCTGTTGAAGGTCATTCGGGATGGTGATCTCTATAGCACACGCAAAGATCGAGGTGAACGAGTGTATACAGTACGATGCGTACCATTAAGGTGGTGTAACCGCCTCAGACGCCAAACACTCTCCGTCGTTTGTGAGGTAATTCGCAATAGAGAAGCTACTCCAGCGAAATCTCCATTATATAAATACCCATTGTACGATCGCTCTGTTATTTGCACGTCTTATTTCATGAACTTGCTTCTATGGAATTTTCGCTACCCGCAGACATAATTACGAACAAAGACGCAATTGAAATTCAGAAAAAGTTAAATTTGAAGAAGAAATGGCGAGAAATTGCTGGTTGAGCATGAAAGACGAGCACCGAAGAGAGCACGAGGTAAACTTTTGCTCCGTGAAGCGACCAGGAAGCGACCAAGAAGCGAATAGTCAGCGCGCAACCAGCGATAGCAGCAACGAACATGTACCATTTTGTTTCGAGCCATTTACGAGCGTGGAAACAGGCCTTAGATGATTTGAAGCCTAGAAGAAATGTCAATCAATTTTGCAAAGAAGGGGGAGAATCGAGCAACGTGTCTTTTTGACTTTCTATTCTACGTATAAAGCGATTTACAAACAAATTGCATTCGTTTGAATTCATTTTGTCTTAAATCAACTCGAGTGCTAGTCGCTCGTTGCGTGAAAATTCTCTCGCGCGAACGCCTTTGTGCCCAATCAGTTCATATAACGCAGGTTTTACTGTACTTGCTATACACGCGTGTATTTCAGAATAACTCTAATTCTAGCAAAAGTCGTCTGACAGATTTCCAGAGTCGAACGAGCAGGTTATGAATTAGTCTGCAAACGGTCTGCATTCAGAGTAGAAGAAGAGTGCGTAAAACAGATATGATTTGTATCTATTGAGACATTTTCGAATATAATGGTACAATCTTAACTTTACACCGAATGAATTGCAAATTATGTTACATATTCGCTGTTTGCGTTCAATTTTTATTGCATTCTGCCAAATTAAACGTAATGAATTTTTTTACATAATCGCTCAAACGTCGAATGAAATATATCGTCGTCCGTAGGTAGGTACTTTATTTCGAATCCGAAACGTTTTATAATCGTTAAATGGTTCTGTTAAAATTTCTTTATTAAATGTCCCTATTAAAATAATTTCCAATATCAGTGTACGTATTAAAACTGCCGAATTGAGATTTGTTACGTGTCTTGAATAAAAAATTGGTTTTCTGAATAAGAAAACGAGGATTGCAAAACGGCAAAGCTGGATAAATAAAACCTATTAAATAAATGAAACGTCATAAAGACGTACGCATCGACAAAGACAAAAACACGCATCCAAATCAGCATTTCACGTAAAATAAAATGGCAATAATAAAATTTCCATTTAACAAATTATATCGACATTTTAAAATCTCTGTAAATATCCCGTACTAAATGTCAAAGTTTCGTCCATGAAATTAAATAACTTTTATATAAAGTACTTGTTAGGAAAACAATAGCGTATATTGTTACTTTTAGTTACTACGTGTTAATGAGGTCAAGTAGTTCTATCACTTGTTTCGATAATTACAGCAAATACTCGAAATTTTTTCTCGCAGTAACCACAGTAAACGCATTTTGGATACATTTCCAACGAGCGACAGAGTTCTGCAGGCTTTAGGTTATGTCAACAACGACTGTCAACGAGAGTTATTCCGTGATCCTGCATAACGAATTTCCAAGAACAACTTTCCCGAAAATCTTTGGACGCTTATTCGTTTGTTTAAATCATCTCAGCACCTTTTACCCACTAATCTAAAAAAGAACAAATTTGGACCTTCTCGAGCACCCTTACAGTTTTTCTCGATCTATTCTCATCTTCCCCTCAAATATCGTACCTCTGTCAGCGTTCCAAAGCAAATAGAACGTTCGTGCGCTGTTTAACCTTTGCATGTATATTTTAGAATGTCTCATAACCGCAACAGTCGAAAGCCATTATCGTTACACCTATGTACATGCATACACGATCCTGCAGCCGTAGGCCTGCTGGCTATGTGCCCATTTGCAGCTACGCTGCATTATTTTTTATACACGTACACCAATACGCGCGTGCGTTCGAAGAAATTACGAATACGGTAAAATTAAGCGAGGAGAGAAGTATATGCATGTTTAAGAAACGTGTCAGACACACACACACGCATAAAAGTGTCTATCTTCGTTACTGTGGATTGCTGTATGTGTAGAACTTTCATCGTCGACGCAGAAAATGTGTTATAAATTGATTCAATTCGTTAATTTGCAAATACCCGATTTTGTATGTGATAGATAATTACAAATGGAGTATCTGATTTACCTTTAGAAACGAGAAACGATAAGAATATTATTATAATACTGCCCAATTCTTTGTGATATCGTATGCATTGGTGTCAAAATGGACACTAATACAATTAACGCTGATACATTTTTTAGAACATTTCATCATTAACTTTTTGCTGCGACAACGATGAAACTAAAAAAACCCACAATCTAAGGGAAAACGAATTTCAATGTTGCAAGCTGTCACAGTTTCGTGGTAATACAACGCTTGTAGAACTCTACCAGCGAAAAGTACGAGGAACCAATAACTAAACAACTGCAAATTTTCAGTTTTAACGACGAGTCGTAAATACAACGCGTAGAAGATGGATAAATAAAGAGAAGCGAGGAAGAAAGAACAAAGAGAGCAAAGGTATACGGGAAAAGAAACGAAAGGATCTTATCAGCGCGGGATGAGCAGAATCCTAGCTCTAACTTTAGATTCCTACGTAAAGGTAAGTAGCACCGAACGCCCCAATGCTTTTGGTGGCCTTGTTAAGCGGTGGATTGACTTTCTCCAACTAGTTGTCCAACTCTCAATGAGATACAGTCTTTCGAACTAATTCCATGGCGGTATGACAGTACTAGGAAACGCGGTATAAGCGAATACGGTAGCTCGTAGTTTTCCTTTCTTCGGTCGAAAACAATTAACGTTAAAAGCAGGATTTTTCCACCTTTAGCGGACGGTTGAAGGCGATGGAAAACTTTTCAAATTAAATGACTCGTGCGAAGAATTTCTAATAACGCTTCAGACTGAAATTCAAAAGAATTCTCTGTATGGAGCTTCCGTTTCGAAAGAAATTATCTCTTTGATATCAGCAATGGCAATTACGTATAATAATTATTCATTGCAAGTTTCGCGTGTCTTTTAACACATTGGTCGACGCAGATCGAGATTCTCTATAAAAAAAAGATTATTATTGCGCCGAAAAACTGTTGGATAGCTCAACTTTTATATCGTAAAACTTGTATCGTAAACTATTATCGTACTCTCCCTTTGGATTTCATACGACAGGTTTTACAAAATAAAAGTTGAAACATCTGCTAAACTAATGGTTTCCCCATACGAATAGGCTGATAATCTTTCATAGTGAATGTCGAGCCCCGGGTAACGAAGCGAACAATTTGTTCCGTTACAATTTGTCGCCCTGTAACAGCTTAACTTGAACGCGACAAGAATTATTTACAGAGTTAATTTGGAGAAGAGGACTCGTCATAGTCCAACATATATGCACTTTGATAAAGCGTCAAGAGGAGATTGGTTGAAACACGGGACGTAATAAAAGGTCAACAAAAAGGCAATAACGACGATTTAAAATGCTGAAATGTAAGCAAAAAAAAATCGATTTGGAGTAGATGGTAATGGAGAAGTTGAGAAACATAATTGTACTTGTGCCACGCTCTCGGGTACATCTGTGTAGGTTGTGTTACAAAACGGTGCATCGTGCTATTATGTCTTGGTTTTCCGTATTAGTCGATTCAATTACGGAACATCGCGTAAATAGCTTGTTCGTTGAGTGGGTTTGCCATATTCCACGATTAATCAACTCGTTCAGTCGACGCGGTTACATGTCGGATAACATTCAATTGATTCAAATAATTCTCTTTGATGTTGCTGACATACGAGGTGATATTCGCCGAGTGAATTATACCACAGTCGAGTGAATTAAATTGTAAGTGTTACGCCCGTTTATACCGATACATTGATTGTCGATAAGCGATACGTATCGAAGCTGGAACAACTGATTTCACCACAGGCTATCGATCGTTGCTTACGATCCCACGGATACTGCATTTTAATAACACGTTTCTGTAATTGCCTGCTTCTCGCGCGCTTCTCATCCGCCTCCCAAAGCAACAACAGTTCCCGATGCTCCCTTTTTCCACACTTCGCACTAGCCGAGTCCATTTAATTAGAAACTTAATTCACCGCACTCCCGTTGTTCCAACTAAATTGCGTTATTTAACAAAGATTGCGACATTAGGCAAAATTATTACTATGTAGAAATATTTATAATCGATGACATCGCCTGTACGGAAAATACAGAAACCAGTTTCTCTAAACGATATTTGACAATTTACTCATAAGCATTGGAGCCGGTTGTATTTCATAAGGTATCGAAACTCGAATTGGAAATTTTAAGACGACTGCTACAATAAAAACTACAACCAAAGTGGGAAATGTTTCGTTACTTTGTTCGATATTCGATCTACTAACCTGTACACTTTCATTAAAAGGGAAGCGTAGACAGCCGGCAGCTTTCCTGCAAGTAAACGAAACGCGTGTAAATAATAATATATCCAATAAAACATGTGAAAACTTGAAAATATCGATGTCTTATCGGCACAAGTATTTAGCACGTATACCCATGTAAGACCCGAACATTCGTATTTATACATCAATTGTACCTAAAGCAACAGTTAGTTGGCCACGCTCGACGTTTTCTTCGATTTTCAGTCAACTCGAGTCCACCTTTTTTTATTTCCTTCTTCGTCAAATTCGTCTTTTCATCGGCTACAACGTAGCAAAAAAAGAAAAGATGGAACATTTGAAGTATGCAATAAATGTTACAAGTATCTCGTTGTTTCGTACAAGAGGTCTCGCGAATCGTTGATTTTTTAAATGTCGCGCCTATTATTCGCGCGGAACGTTACGAAGAATCCACGCACAGGGTGTAACGGGACACGCTTGGTTCGTCTTGGTTTGCGAGACACGACGAATTTTGTAAACGCAATGTTTCGTCCAACGGAGGAAAAACGCGAGGATTCCCGTGGGCGATTTACGACACAATTATGTTAAGAATTTAATTATAGGTAATTTAGAAACGAATAGCGCGGTCTAGTCCGTGTTTACGAACATTGTCGACATCTTCTGCAGCAGACGCGCAGTAAAGAACCGTTTGTGTCCCTCGGCACTCGCGGAGAGCAGTCCCATCTGCATTTCCTGACTCATCAACAGCTCCGAGTGTTCGTAGACACGGCTCCAAGCGCTCGTGGAGACACGGTCGTTACATCGGTCGCAAAAATCAGTCGACAGTCTTTCCAGCTGCCTTTTCCCACTCGTCGATGGCTGCAAGCGTTCGCGCGGACAGAATCGTCTCGTCGGTCGAAACGATCAGTAAACAGTCAATTACAAGCAGCGTTCGACGAGCGTATCGTTGACCAATCTGAACGTTTAGTCGTGCAGTCGCAGCAGCAGTCGTTTCAGCGAAGGCAAACTCGAAACAAAAGATTCGTCGTTAACGTTAATATCTATACGATGCAACAATATACAATACCTGGAAAGTCAACAACTCGCGAGACACTTTAAACGAAAAAGCGAGAGACGTTGGTCCGACGTAAAAGGCTTTTATCGACATTGTACTGTAATATTTTATCGTGCACAATGTTCCAGATAATCGATTCATGATAAAAACTGAACAAAAGCACCTTTCCCGTACGAAACGTCTGCTGCTTTGCTCGGTAAGTCGATTCTTCAAAATTCTTCTATCCGACATAGCGTAAAGGTAAAACGTCAATAAAATCAATAATTCGCGAGGTATTTCCGATTTTTATACAAAGTGTCTCGCGCTTTGACACTTTTCGACGCGGAGCGTTCCACGGACTTCCCGTACGAAAGATGCCTTAAACAGAAAGAAACAGCGTCCAAATCGCGTTGAAAGAATCAAACTTCCTACGGAGAAACTAATCGGGTCAGATTATCTTTTATTCGACTCTTTATTTCCCTATTGAAACCAACTTTCGATCGAAACATTTCACACGTTAAAATAAGTTCTTGCGCGGTAATCATATTTCCCAGTTGCGTGACCCGGTCTGTATACAGGGTGTGCCAGCTAGATGGAATCGCCTAAATATCTGCTGTATCTATCCATCAAGCTGATTTCTCTACGAGATCTCGAGATCGTCGGTATACCTTTGAACGAAACGCTATATTCAGTTACGCATCAGTTAATGCGTTTTTTATTCTCCATAGAAAAGTATTCAGGTATCTGTGCCTGAAAACAGCTTGAAAGACATTTTCACCTTAATTTCGCAAAGCTACAGGTGCCTCGATGCTTTTTGCAGAAAGGACGAAAGATACAAAATGCAAAAGCGTATGCGTGTCCTTTGAAATAGTCCAACTTGGCCTTGACAGGTTTCTTCGAACAACGATGCATAAGGCGGATATTTAGGCGATCCCGTTCAGCCAAAATATCCTATATATTGACCCTATATATATATATTCGCTCGGTGCGAAATAAATTTCGATTGCGTAGATTTATGGGCTCGGTACGGCAGACACGAATTTCACAGAACGTGTTATTACGACCTCAGCAGCGAAAGGGTTAATTTCCTTAGCGAAACTAACGTGACGTTGCAACGGCGTCTAGTAGCTTTTATAACCTCCGAGGCGAAGCTTTTATGCGAGTTATTACATTTAACGTTATTTAACATTAATTTAATGTTATTAACATTGACTTTTATCGCGCTTCTGGCGTGGTTCTAGCGCCTCCTATCGTAAGCGCAGTTTTCACCTGCCCCAATATTTTGAATTTAAGTTGAACTTAAACTTGAATCAGTAGTTTGTTTTTAAGTAAGAAATCTTTTTCATTTGCTCATTGCATTGGTACATTTATTTGATAGTAATGCTTTATCGCCTAACAATTAGTTGTACAATATATCCGTACAATATTTACATTGTTCATATCCAGTTTGTTTCCGTCACTATCTTCCTCCGTCCTAGATTATTTTCAAGCTTTTATTCGACATTCCGGTATCGGTAGACTGGGGAGGACTTTTATGCAAATTCATTTTCTTGAAAATATAGTTAAAAAAGTGCAGACAACTGTAGAATATTGTTTCGCGTAACAGACATTATGAAAAACATTAATTTCGAATATTCTATGTTTTTTCATATCATGTCATCGTATCATATATGTCATATTTTGCACCTCCAAATTTTCTATAAATGCATAAAAATCCACAGCCTAATTATCACACGTCCTATCACTTTTGTGCTCTTTGCGTATTCATCTCTCTGTCCTATTCCTATTCGTCCACCTACTTTCCCCGTTTATTATCTTTTTTCTTCTCTTTTCTCTTCAATTATTTGAATCTCTTTCGTTCTAGTCTGTTCTTCTCTCTTCCTACCCCGTATAATTTCATTTAGGCTTGGACTATATAATAATATTACATTAATATGTATAATATATATACATACTTGTATTAATAATTATATAGTATACACACACACTTATTTGTATGTGCTTGTAGTATTAAGTGTAACAAACATGTTAATGAAAACGCTCTACGTAGATTACACTACGCTCCTTGGCTTCTCCCTAATTGCATTTTACAATCTTCGCAAAAGTCTAAACTATTCACGTATATCGCGCGAATGCCGCTTACAATGAACTCCTTTCTCTGGGAGTGCATCTTTGCCGCCATAAAGGTAATTTGTACCGTGCTAGGAACAGAGAGAGAGAGAGAGAGAGAGAGAAAGAGCGACGGGTTGGATATTTTCTATTCGGAATGACACGCAAATTAACTCGACAAATTTCAATCGACTAAACTTAAATAATAAAATTGGTTAATTCGTTATCAAGTGAAACGGAGTTTGTACAAGGAAATTTTCGCGGAAATCGATAAACGTTTGCAAGAGGAATTAACAAAGCGATACTTTCTTAAGAGCCTCTCTTATCCGATACAACAAGGAGGCAAAATGCGTAATGCAATTTTCAAAGAATAAAACAATCACTTTTCCGGTACGAAGTTTCGTTTATTCAAATACAGACTCGGGTTAGGTGATCATTTCTTCCAATGCTTGTGCAGTCTACATCTTTTCGGTTGCCGTGTCGCGCAACTCTTTCAACGTAAATAGCTGCACAGAAATATACTCTCGTCGCACTTTGAACCATCGATGCCCTTTTCCGAATGCCACGGAGTATTCGATGCGAGAAGCTACCCCTTTATCGGCGCTTTCGCATGGACAACACAAAAGATGGAAGAAAAGCTGCCATGCAGAATACGCAATCGAGGAGAACTGAAAAGTGGAAACGACATATTGAGAAAATGTACGCGAGAAAATCGGGCCAAACACGCTGAAACACAACGAGTCGATAGAAACGGCGAGAACAAACACAGAGGCCAAGTATGAGAAGTAACAAATTTTGTAAAGGAAGAGCAGGCGCGCGAGTCTGAAGGGAACCCAACACCAAAGTGGCCGCAAATCGGTAGAATTACGTCCAAATAGATTGATACAGCATAGAGTGCAGTAAAAGAACACGTTGCAATGTATATAACAAGGTAGCTAATAAGCGATGGCGAAACAGAGCTCAAACATGTTGTAGCACGACGTAATAAAGTAAGACTTGGTCGATAAGCTACATGGACTGTTACATGATTATTTTTTATTATTAAAAAACGTTTATTGAACCAAATATTAAAATTTATATAACAAACTATGGATTATAATTAGTGAGTAGTTTTGGCACAACGATTTTCCTAGGCTACGAGCCACGCTGCGATAAAACGACTGCTTCCATTTGTATAAAATCCTCATTATCGTCGTCTTTATCGCGATGGAACCATTTCGTCACATCAACGTACAGGGTGTACGGCTACACGTGTAAGAGAAAGTAAGAGCCGATTCTCGAGGCGAGCATCAGGAAGGGAACGATCGCTCTTGCGAGTTTCTTTTCCATTGTAGTTAGAAATTAGCTGAATTATAGTCAGAAATTAGCCGAAACAAAAGCTGAAATTGCCTGTGCACGAGCAAACTTGCACGAACGAAAGTAGACGAGCTTTATTAACAGCGGGATGCACAAGGCCAGCAGCTTACCTTGTACAAATCGTAGAGAAGGTTATGACGAAAAATCGTAGATTAAACATCGTACCTCATTACTCGTTAAAATCCATCGCAGCATATCGAAAACCGCTGCGTGAAATTCAAGAGTAGCGAGGATCAATGTTTCTTCGTGTGACTTTTGTTCGTGTAAGCAGGTCTGCTCGCGCACAGGGGCATTTCGCCTACCCTTTAATCGTCAATATCTAAAAAGCAAATTTTATTCCTGATTTTCGCCTTAATTTACCTTCAAGAACCACCCCTTAAATCTTTTTACACGCGTAGTCGAACGTGCTGCATGTAAGGTTTCTCAACCGTTGCCAGCATCTGAGGAATCTACAAGCTCTAAATTATATTCCTTTAAAAGCGGGTCCGTATTTGGGCAAAATTGAGAAAGCGTGGAATTTACAAGCACCTCGGTGTGAATCCTTTATTTGTAAATGTTGAGGTTACCTGCTGGAGGAACGCGTGGATGAACATGCAACGAAAGTAGAATTTTAGTCCAAGTGTAGGTACAGGTACAAGGCCTATGGGCACTTGTACAATTCCAAAACTGGCCTGTCTATAACCCACTGCCCCATCTTCCTCTGTTCGAGCGCGCTGATATGTTTACAGGAAAGGACATTACAAGAAATAATTAACCTTGGTGTGTAACTCTAACTGAAAGATACAAGACACAACAATGAAAATCTACCTATAGCTCCTCGTTCCGGACCTTGTAACCCAAACAACATTCACATTTTTTTTTATTTTTTTCTTTCTATTAATTCTATCAATTCTATAAATTCTATTACTTACTTCGTAGCGGCGGTGTCCAGGCAACAGGTGTACTTCAATGATAAACAATTTACAATCCAAATCTTAAATACTATTATTATTATTATTATTAAGCGTTCATTTACCAGTGAAATAAAGATTACATATATAAACATAACAAGCAATGAATTACGTTTAGGAAGTAATTTTGTCAGGGGTATCGTTGAGTGACAGTACAACGTAGACATACAATATATTGTTGTGTTTACATTTTACATTATAGTTGATGGTTAAATTTAAGTCGCTTCTTTCTCTCTTTTTTTTTGTCCTGAAAACCTGGTGCTAAAACTGGACAAATCAGTAGCCTGCTTCTGGTTTCTGCGGGGATAACGTCTATACTTACATCTAAATTACACAATTTTTGCGCGGTACGAGTTCTGCTTTGTTTGTTTCTCCTCCTAGTTGGAATATTTTACAGTGTTCTCTTTCTCACGGGCCGAGTTCATTTGGTGGGGTTTGAACAAGATAGTTTCGCATTTACTTGCATCGATTTTCAATTTCCATGTATGGTAGTTATGGGTGGACGTGTTGAGATTAAAGAGATTTAGCAAATCGCTATTCTAAACATTGAAAAGTATTGGAGAGTTTACTGTTCCTAGTTGTAAGCCGTCTGCTATGAAAAATTCTTTGCCTGATATGTGCGAACCATCGATTATTACAAAGGATTTTATTTATATATCGCGTGGATAATTTATTTATTGCGTAGAGTGTGGAATCTTCGTATCGCAAACCGAATTGATTTTTTAGGATTAGGTTATTTTTTTGTGCAGAAGGAAGCTAGGGGTTGTTTATAGTTATTTTTAGTCTTTTTTGGGGGCTTATTGGTCGTAGGTTTCAAGGTGAGGAGTCGTCTTTATTTTTTTTTTTTTTTTGTAACGGCTATTAATTTAGCTAAATCTTAAATACCTGTTGGTTTGAATGAACTGAAAATAAACATTAATAAACGAAATTGCGTAATTATTTACCTTGAAATTGCCGTAGATCTATTCGTGCTGTAATCTGTAGTCTGTCCAAATAATCGAGGCACCAATAATTAAAAATAAATGACAGGCAGCGTAATTCTATCGTCTCTGCGAACGAGTTGTTTAAATGCGATTCGGTAATATACTCGTCAATTTCTAGTAATTGCTAGTGAATTTAAAATTACAATTATTAAATTAATTGTAGTTTTACTTTTCAGATCGAAGAAAGTGTGGCCACCTTGATACTTGTTTCGAATAATTCGAATTATTTTATACCGAGGAACTTGCTTATTTAACGCTTTAACGCAGATCCAAACTTTACGATAAATTTCCAAAAAATCTCTGTAGCTGATTTACGGAAAGAATTGTCTTGCAAATAAGTTACGTATCTTGCAGGAATATTCATGAATATTTTAAGACAATTTCACGCAACGAAACGAAAAATACGTAGAATGTACGTGATATCAAACTTTGAAACATACTGTTACAGTAAGCAGATTATATCCATATGAAATATTCAGTCTTTCCTGTTTCTTTTTACGTACAAAGGTGGATTAAGGCGTAAAACATAAATGCTAAACAATGAAAATTCAATGAATTGTGTAGTTCCTGAAGAAAAGAATTGTGCAATGAACTCACATCCGCTTAAACACATGCAAACATGTAGAAACCAAGTAAACCTTGTCAGGATTTTCCAATTGAAAAATGAAAATACAAACAATAGTTCGAAACAAGGGAAAATGAAAAAGAACACGTATTTTCGCTAATTCTCTGACAGTTACACCGCCACTACATCATGACGGTTACCACAACCTACCACAACTATTCGTCGTTTAGAGCTACAACGTTCGTTTATCGACACAATTTTTCCATTTCCAATAGTCTTTTATGGACAGCGCTGGATACATATACTTTTTTTACTTTCTAAATTTGCACGATCGATGAATGATGAACTTTATGCATCTACGAACCAAAATCGGCGTGTCCCGTTGGCGATAATAATAAAAAAGAGAGAGAGAAAGAGAGAGAAAGGCCCTAGTCCAGCGCCGAAAGTCAGCCGGAGCTTTCCTTTTTCAAACGAGCAATGCTACTCGTATCTTCCAATTTCACTGTCGTCCGCAACCTACCGGTTCTCCATGAACACGTGTCTGTATTTTTTCCCAAGGATTATCTGACATCGAAGAGGATCAACGCAAAAGAACCCGCTGTCGAACAAATGATAATAAACTGCGGAATAGGTTTTGGCAGTGAATGACGATATGTTCTTTAAATCTCGTTTCAGTACTCTTCCGTCTCGCTCTTTCGCTTTACATTTTTCTAGTTTGTGGCAAAATGTTTCGCAAGTTCAAAACTTACTCGCTTCCATGGGGACATTCTATGATATTTTTATTTCTATAGCTTGCGAGATTTTGAAGAGGCCTGTGCTTCTGCAAATTAATTCTCTACAAAAACAAGTATCCAGGTATTTGGGCGAAAAAAGTGTTTACGTTTTCCTCGTCTTTCGTACACCTAATTTCGTCAAATCGGACAAAATTACCCAGTTTCCTTCGCAGAGAACAGAAAGTTTCAACTTTCAAGGTTTGACTTTCATTCGAAACACTTTCTGCAAGAATATAAAGTTTAAGATACATTTTTACGTGGATCCTAGCGTAAACGACAAGTGTGAGCAAAAAGTACGAAGGAGGGAAAAGATGCATGTACACTAATGTCAAAGACGTGGAAATTCTTTCAAAGCACTTTCTAACCCTCGCTATAATACATTATTTACGCAATTCGATATTCCGATATTAATTGGTCAGAATGTCACAAGGATGTGCGCATTAAAAGTATACAGAGGAGTAATTTGGATGCTCAGTGAGCGGATTAATACCATCTACTGGTCGTTGGAGCGAGTAATAATTAAAATTAATACAACTGTGGTTATAAAAGCTATTCTATTGTACTATTGCATGGGCACTGTGCTGGCTGCACAGTAACCGTAATATCTTAACAATGAAAAGCCTCTTACAGTTAAAGCTACCAACGCTCCTTCAAAATAAATCCATCTCAATTCGTTCGCATAGATTAACGCGTAGATCGCACGCCATATAAAAAAATGCGGACGATTTGCAATTGAAATAAACGACGAATCACATCTCCATTTCGTTTTGTAATTTTTTAATCATTTTAGTTTATAACGTAAATTGCTCGTGCAAAGTACATTATTAAATACTTTAACGTTGATTTCAAACTATTCAAAGTAATTAACAATGCCAATCATTTTTCTTTCAGATATTACCAATAGGGGACACTGTTGTGTTTATTGCTTCATTGTCACGCATGTGATAAATTCTACGAGATTAAATTTTAGATGCTTTTGAATTAATCAGTCTTATGGACGCAGGATATTTGCTCGCAGGATAGTGGGAGGGTTCGACGTGTGCAGAAAAGGAATATCTCGATTTATAGAGAAATTAAAAACTGGACATGCATTTTCACATCTGTCTTGCACTTGTCGTTTACGAGGAACACGCTGGAAACCAACGGCGTGAACACCTCGTGTATTATATCGTTACAAGCTGAATTAACAAAACAGACGATAAATGCAGCAATATAATAGACTTTAAGTCTCTCATTTTTTTCTTTTTTGTTAAGATTACATTACGTTATATAAAGTTTGAATATGGATGGCTGGAAGAGAGTCTAAGAGGTAGGTCCCAATGTTCTGCCATTTACCTGTTTATGGCAACACGTAAACGTTTCTTAATTCTGGAAATCCTTTCGTTGTGGCATATCCTTACAGCTTGCTTTTGTAAGATATTATGTTCTTATAGGATCCTATAAAAACGTAATATCTTACAAAGAAAGTTGCAAGGATATGCTACAACGAAAGGATTTCCAGAATTAAGAAACGTTTCATCATCGTTATGCAGCACGTCCCCAATTGAAGTGTCAAAACTTTGGAAGCGCGCATGGAACCGAGTAACTAAAGCCTCGTCTACACCGACAGACACTGTCTGCGTATATCGTCCGTCGACAGTCGCCGAAAGATCCATCTAGACTGTCTGCAGGCTGTGTCGACCAGCAGCATGCCGGATACCCGCGTACACCTCGGTGTCGATAAGTCGAGGATACGTTGGGATCGACTGCACCAAAGTCGCTAATCATTCTCGAAATAATTCTCGCTTTGAATCTGTTACGGCGTAGGGCACACGTCGTGGCACCCCAAGACGGTCAAGGTGGTCGGCGGATGTGCAAGACCCCTTTTTTAATGGGACGAGCAATAAACTTAAGAACTCCATCCCCCGTTGATTTTACCACCCAAACGGTCAAGCAAGTCGAGTAAATATTTTCACCAATTATACCGTAAAAACCTCACCCTCTCCCACGTCAATTTCTGCTGCAAATCCGCTTTCTCCGCCGATTCCTGGACACACCCAGGAATCGTGTTCACCCATTATAAAAAGCGTAAGCCAACAGGCGAATACTCAGTCCAAGCTCGGAACTCTCAAAGGTCTCACGTGGACATTGTGTATTAGTCACCCAGTTGATCCAAAACTACGACATTGTATCTTAGCGCTTAAATCAGGGGATCATCGGTGCCGCGGCGTTGACTATCGCAGTCATAGTGAGAATTTACAACTCTCACTGACGCTCCTCGTCGTGACCGCGTCTCTCCGCGACCGTCGAGTAACAGAATCAAAGTGAAACATTTCCGGGCACTCGGGATTAAACACTACCGTTTGCACGTCGGGCCGGGGTTAGCTCGCTCGAATGTTGAAACGAGGAAGAAGAAGAAGAAGAAGCGCAACATTTGAATTTTCGGCTATAGTAGCCAGAGTGTGCGGAGTAGAAGGAGAAGATGAAAGCGACGGGCGGAGTGTTAAAAATTTCATACAAAAAGGGAGGAACGGGTATAGCGAGCCAGATGGATATTAAATTAAGTGTACGGACGAAAATTCGGAGCAAAGACCGCGCGAACGTATTTATAGAGGGGCCGCGCAACTAATTAACGCTACCCCTTAATCCTCTGGCGCACAACTTTCTCGAGCCGAAACTGCGACGCTTCCAAAACGTTACCGTTAACTCGTTCGAGTTACTAAATTAAAAACGAAAATATGAACTTTGCACGTACAAAACGGGAGATGGATCGCGCGCACGTACGATTGAAATTTCTTATAAAAAAAAAAAAACACTGCCGCGAGATATCTATAGCTTTGAAGCAACGACACTGCATATCAAGGGGGAATTATTAACTTTTACCGTATTAAGAATTTGGAAAGTTGGAAATTGTTCTCCCAAAGACTATCGGAGGCAACTTGAAAAGTCCGTTTCAGAGTTTTAACGATTCGCCCTTATCCCGCTTCGTAAAATAAACGAGACGATACTCTCTTCGGGAAAGGAGACACGCTTCTTCGGCAAACGGAGTGGACACGTATAAATAGGTAGAAAATACCAGACCGTACGCGTGAAACGGAAAAAGTTAACAAGTCTCGTGATTCTACGTTCGTTATTTATTTACGCGCGACGTACTTAAGGAAACGATAGCAGAGCCGAGGCTTTAATTTAATTACCGACGTCACAAAGCACGAATTGAAGTAAGAAGGGCCTGTAGCAGGCCACCTGGGGCCTTTACCTCCAGCTTATGTACACTACGACAGGATCCTCGATAGGGTATTCCCCGTGCTCAAAATGCTGTGTAAAGGGACCTCGCCAAGATCACGTAAAAGGATGTCACGATATTGCTTTTTCCAACAATGGTAGCAATATCGTAACACTTTCTCGTCGTTCAAGTTTGAAATCTAAAAAGGATTGTCAATGCTATATTATCATCTCTGCGACGTCCGCGTCTTCAACTTTGTATTTCATTGCTCAAGCGTCAATCGCGCTGTATCCGTTCAAAGATCCATCTCGTTAGTTGGGTCCAGTCGCGAAGGCTTCAAAAATGCTACGTACAGGGCGCAATGTGTGCAGATTAAGAGATTATAATCTTGAGAAACGTTCCTGCTGCTATTCGCGACGTTGATGGAGGAACGACTTCCTTTATTACGACGGACTTGGTATCCATCATATTCTAGCGACAATTATTTTAATGACAAAGTTTAGAGATTTAGAGATTAATAAACACGCGCGGCTTCAACTTGGCCGAAGCTTTGGGCTTTGCTTCCTGCGATTTCACCCTGCACGCGACTTTCTTGGATCGGCCATGCCAGACAAGATCCGCTATCGTTACTTTATCTGCTACATTAATGATTCGTCCAAGTATTATATGTGCAATAAGAAACTGTTTCATTTTATGTTTTATTTTTTGGTACGTTTATCAATATCGTAGCGTAAAAACACATTTTTAAAAATGATTTTCATAAATTTTCAAACGTTGTACAACCAACTTTCTTCTACGCAAGTTTTATTTTATAAATTATCTCTGTATACCTCATAGTGGTTACGATACTTTTATTTCCTACATGTAAAATTACGTGTTATTCCTTTTCGCGCAACTACGTTGAACGTAAATTCCTGAAAAACAAAAGTTGACTATAAAGTGTAGCCAATATCTTCGCAATCGTATTCGAATGTTCTGCTTACCCAGTTATTTGTTGTCTCGTGCATCTGCTTTCGCTTTCACCTTGAACAATTTGAAATAAACTTTGGAAAATTAAATAATTCAAAAAACTCGCAGCGTCTGGAATCATAAAACGAGCACTATAACTCGCACGACATTTCCTCTCCTTTCTCTTTACACGTTTAAAGTGTTGGCGGAAAAAATTCGAGCCTCATAAAGGAAGTCGTCATCCGCGGACCAACATATCCGGCGCAAATGGAATTCGAATCAAACGCTAGAATTTTTAACTTGAAATCATTTCGTTAGATCCCGAGGAATTATTTACCAACCGTACGCTGTAAACGATGACGATAATATTAACGTTGGTATATCTTTTCACCGAAAATTAAACGTAACTAGTATATCTGGACAACGTTCAGGCGTTCGTGTCTGTAGCAATTGCGAAGAAGTTGCACGGGTCGCAGAAACAGGCCATTATTGCTTGGCGCGTGAAATAACGAAAATATTACAAAATCGCTTACTCTCTAAAAAAAAACTTTCCCGATGTAAGGATATAGGAAAGTTGAAAAAGCTACGTCTCTTTCAACTGGGATCGCATTTTTTCGTGATGTTGTGCGTCGATCGATGCAATTCGTTATTCCACATAGGAAACTACTGGTTGGTAAGATCAGAAAAGCATCTTCCGTTGGTGTTTTGGCATAAAGAACAACGTGATAATTTCTTACGTGGAATATTCTGAAATGAAAAACTTTGTCGCTTTGCTTATTACCGTCACGCTATTTATGTCGTAAATACTCTTTGGTCATTTTCGCAGGTCTCGAGATTGCCGACTGGCAAACGACTGGGTTCTCTCAAAAATTAGTCTCTACCGAACTACGAAAGGTGAAAATCGACCATCGCCTACCCTCGCCCAAATCTCCTCTGTCTATCCAATCATAGTCGAAAACGTCTCCCTCGCCTTCTCCAACGCCAATTTCTTCAACAAATCCGCTTTTTCGCCGATTCCTAGACGAACAGTATCATACCGTGAGTCACGTTCATCAATCGATCCGAAAGGACGGTGCATTGTACATCGGCGAGTTAAGTATTGTAATAGTGGTTGTTAATCTATTAACTCTATGTTCTACTCCATTATTATCCTAATCGAAATAAGGGATCAATCGTATCGCGACGTTGGTTACCAAATCGTAGTGGGAACTTACAATTCACGCTGGCGCTGGAACGATATCTTCTCTTCCAATTCTATATGATTTTCCATCCGAGTAAAAATTTCCCTATATAAATGGAAATATCAACGTCGAGCATATGTATGAGAAACATTACCGCCATTTGGAACACGATACGAGTCCATATCGTTTTCGCTGAAGAAATAAAGCTGGGCCGCCGAATTTTTGTACGCTTATTTTTCGGAAAATGGCGCGCAAAGAACAGCAAATAATTTACTCGGTTTGCTGTTAAAACAGGCGAACGATAATTGCGATTCGCGACGAAGGGAAAAGTACGTCCGTCTCCGTTGCCCTTCACTGGGCAAGCAAAGAAACACATTATGACGCAGCAAGAAGGCAACGTCAAAGGGCCCGACAGAGCTCGGTCGAGTTATCGTCTGTTGTAATATAGCGAAAATGAATATATTAACATGCTCTGGTTACAGACGACCCTTTCCCGTCCTAACAATATTTCCCGCACACGAGAAGCATCGTTCCAACGTAACCTGCTATCGTTGAGTATCCTTTAGCAAGTTCTGAAATTGCCGAGTATCCGGTTACCCTTAGCTCTCGCCATTTACACGGGCAGAAATTCAACGTTTGCCTTTGCATCATTAGCGTCATTACTTTCGTCGTATAGGAATTCGAAAGCACTTTTCTTGGTCGGTTTTGCCGCGCTCGCTGCGCGTCTCACCGACGTTCAACGTTTCACGTTCCAAATCGTTGCATCGCGAATCGGGAAAGCTGGATACGACGCCGCGTTGCTTGCGAAATTGACGCGCGTGAAAAATTCTGTCTCCCGTATGTCTGTGATTTTTAATGCTTCTGGGTCGCTTCTTTGCCGATACAATCTGTTTTGAAAATTTGTTAAAATCATTGTCCATTCTTTCGTTCAGTTGAATCTTAAGATGCTGCGCCACGGGTTGCTCCGCCACGACGTTTCGCCTATCTGGCCTTTTGCTTATAACGTGAAATATACAGAGTTCGATCCTTTCGCCGTGGAATTAATTTCTATCGTGTACGAGCGCTCCGTGTCGTTTGTCCATTTTTCTTCGCCATGTCTCAAAGTCAGGTTCTGCGTCCATTGACCTGCCTCCGCTCCGACCGGTGTCATACAGTTTGCCGCAATTTTGCACAAATTCAATGAAACGCCCGGCCTTATCGAATCCACGTCACCAGATCTCAAACAGGCCAACAGACTGTTGGCTTCATTCAGAAATCGTTCTCAACCTCGTGTTCGCAGCCGCTGTATTCGGATCCCGGACCACTTTCCCGGGAAATGTCGCCACATCCTTCGACTGCAACTCTGCCGGGAAGCCGCGGCGTACCGAGACGCTCGTAAACGACAAAAGTTGATCTTACATCGAAAGAATTGCCTTTGGGAACAAAATTTAGCGTCGTGGTTTCTTACGGACGATCCCGTGCCTCTGGATCGGCGGAGATTTGCCCAAGAAATGTCCCTTTCTCGCTGGCATCGAATTTTATTCTATTATTAACGAAGCTAAAGCTCCATTGCGACATTGACACATTATCGCAACAATATCTTTTAAACTAACCACTCTTCGACTCGGCCTCTTTGGTACCTTTTGCGGGCGATTAAAGAATCTATCGAATGGTTTATATAAAAGAAAAAGTACACCTTGAAAACTCCTAACATTTGAACGCCACGCTCGACCTGTGTATCGTCGCTGGAATCCCGGAATCGTATCACACGGCTAGCATACATCCGAGCATTATAAATTGCTGAAAACTAGCAGCTCGAGCACAAGTTCGTTCGCAGGCAATGCGATGCTTGCGAGGCGCGTGAGTTGGTAGCGCAAGCTTAGACATCGATCGTCGATTCTTCGTAGCTCGTACACTGGTATCGTCGTTCGGTACTTTGACAACCGTCGAATTAACTTTGAAGGGAACGTCTGTGTGCAGTACTTGCTCCAATATATATTTTATCTTTAATGCCATTTCGCTCAACGCTTATAAAGTTTATAACGCTTTTGTGCCAATCTAATTATCCGCACTGTCTCTGCCAGTCTCCAAGTTGTTGCTGTGTCTCATTCGCGTCTTATTTTTTAGCCGATCGACGAGCTTCTTCTCATAGCGCACGCCAGTTAACGTTAACATTGCGTCGCTATTGCACAGTCCATAAACACATAGCTGAACGTACGGTACACGCGCAATATATTGCTTAATAAATAATTATCTCGTTCCAGTTACCTTTGCTTCTTTCTACTTTTATTGCATTTTTGTCGAATTACTCGCGACAATGCCAGCGGCCGGGATCTATCTAGTCACTTTCGAGATCAATACCATTTACATCAAAGGTACAATTTTTAACCAACCGTTGTTAATTTTCCTTCCTCCTTCGTTCCTAAACGTTCCGTCGCTTTTCTCCTTTATTTTTCTCGTCCTTCGTGCATGCAGCGCGTCTGTCCAGTGTATCTGGAACCGCTCGAGAATTTCGAAAGACGCGAATAACGCAAAAATATCGAGATATACTGTGCTCTGGCGAACACCTCGAATCTTCGTTACGCGTTCTTGCAGCTGGCACTCAGGCTCTTTCGCTATCGAGTAGAGTCGCAGTTTTCTAATGTTTGCAAAACGATCAGTCGCCACTTTTGGATCGAGACACGAGTTCGCAGTGTTTCGAAGATGTCCGCAATATCCAACGAAAGAGTTTATCACTTACAAATCGTAAGCTCACCTTCGTAGGTTTCAAACTCGCCGCAAGGTCGATGCACAAGTTTCGGCCGAAACATTTTTCCAAGCGGCGCGAGTTCACCGCTTCAGTTCGTGGCAACGAAGAGATGAAAAAAGTCTCGTTAAATTCCATTATTGGCTGTTTTCTCCGCAAGTTGAGCCAATTAGAAAACAGCAAAGTTGAATATTCCAACTCGTGGCACAAATCGTACGATGCGAAGCTCGTGAAAATAAACAAAACAGATACTAGCTCGAGCGCTCTGAAATTTATCGATTTCCACGTTACAACAGATTGAATTTTATTTCTCTCCGCAGCAAATATCGAAAACGTTCGCTGTTCGTCTCGATACGCTGCTCCCTCCGCGACTATCTCTCGCAATATTCTTGTATCCTCTCGTTGCAAAACAAAGTTCGCCTTTATTCGACGAAAATGCGACGCGAGCAAAAGCTCCTTTGTCGATGGCAGACGTGTCCATCGGCGGCCGAGAAAGTTGATCTCCTTGTCCAGACTTTGTGAATTATTGCAGACGGGATGCGCTTCTTTCTTGGGACCATCGTAATTTCGCAAACAAGCCTTTAAATATCCATCCTCGGAACTCTTGCGTTGCTACAAAAGTAGCAAATATTACAAAGGAGCACGCCGTATACTTGACAATTCATCTAGACGAGCAGCTTACTCGGGAGTAACACTTGCAAGCAAAAGCAAGGCAACTGGGTATTCGTTTGAAAAAGCTAAACTACCAACTGACGTATAAACCACCATATAATAGCGCCGATATGGTCGTACGGAATTCAATTACGGGGCTGTGCCGCAGAATCCCACGTTAATAAATATTATTCAACGTTTTCAGAACAAAGCTTTCGGAATTACAGCGGTGGCGCTGCGTCATGTCACGAACGAAACGTTGCGCAAAGGTCTTTAAATAATAACTAGCCAGCAATTTGATCAGCAACGCGCCAGGACACATGCGGCTGAAAACTACGATTAACAATTAATTGCAACAACTGCCAGTGAAACAAATTTACCAAATCATCTGTTATAGGTCAGTCGCAAATTTTAGACAATTTGATAAAAAGATTGGTGTTATTGCTATCGACGCACAGAGTGTTGGACAATGCTGGACAATTTAACGCGTACTTTAACTTGAAACTGTTTACGATTTACTGTTTACTCTTTACGATTTCGCCGTTTTTCCTAATTCAGTAAGTTTCGCAGCATCGTTGTTTCACGAGACCCGAATAACAATAAAACACCGGTACTTGGAAGCTTTACAACACGTGTAACTTGGCCCCACGAATGCGAATATTGGCCACACTTTTATTAAACACGTCTTATTATAAACTGTTAACCCGGCTACTCAAATATTGGAAATTCGCTTTTCGACAAATTCTACCACTATTCCTACCTATTGCATCGAGAGAGTAGGGGCTGTATTATCAAGGATTTTCGCAACAAAATCTCTTTTGTCAATTTTATTTTGACACCTCTTGGCCCTTAAATAATACCAGCTATGTTGTCGGTACTTTCTTGGCGATAATTCATGCCACGTAGTTTTATTTTATTTATTGTCCGTGACATCTTGAGCGCGTCAAACGACCGGTAGCGAGAGAATCGTATTCCAATACGCCAGTTTAACGATTTTTTGATAAATTGCGTCCAATAACATTATTCAGAACCTGAACAGCTAAATCTACATCTATCGCCACTTTAATTATTTCGCGCTTGCTCGACAAAAGTAAAGTGCACGCTATCCGTAAGACCTGTGCTTTGACACGGGCCTGTAAGAAATGTTAAACGCTGTGAACGTCTAAGAACTTTGAAATAAATATCGCAAAGAAAACTTAAGAATATTATACGCGAAATAAATACACCTACAAAACATTTCTAACGATAAACTTTAAAACAAATTGAACTAGATAATACAATAATTTCGACACAACCGTTCTTGTATACACCACTATAATTAAGGATAAAATAAATAACAAAGTCGACATTACGGAAATAATATCGCCAATCCTTAAATTAAAAAAAAAACCTTTGTAGGTGCTATAGCTGCCGAGTTTTTCCACGAGTTGTAGTTTTTGCACGGTCAAAAACTATAAAAATGGCGTGCCAAGCTCCCAGCGAGCTCGTTCGCTGCACCGAAGGCTTCTAATCGGCCGCTATGGAGAAGGAGCAACTTTATAAGCGTTTTTCTACCTTTCACGAGCATTCGATCAATGTGAAGAAAATATACACACGCAATACGCGCAACAGACTATAACACGACGCCAGTCGATACTTTAATAGTTTAGCGTTGGCGCGTTTTTCCGAAACCAATTCCTCCCGGAGGAATGTTTTTTCAGCAATTACGTTTGCAACGACTCGAAAAACCGACTGAAACAAGTCCCGCTACGGTAGGGCGCAACTTGCGAAAGTTATTGCGCTTTACAACCAAGCGGAAACGATTATCGCTGTGTATCAAAATATAGGTCTTGCGGGTAGCGTTAAGGATAAACCGAGAAAAGTTTGTGCATTTTTAGCGCAAATTTGAAATTTCCCGCTTCGTAAGTTTAGGAGAACTGACAAACGGATCGATGCGGAATTTGCCACCGTACTTTTCCATTCCTTCCCACTTTCTGCTAATTCGCAACCTACGAATTACACGTAATTCTTCCACATAATTTCATTGTCCGCAACATTGCACCGGAACTTTTCACGCACGATAAATGCTTTCAAGTGGCGCTTTTGCGTTTCATCGAGATTCTGTCCACAAATTGCTTAAAAACCGCTTCCAATCATATTTCTACCATCAAACAGTCCTTGAAAGGATGTCGATTCGACTGGACCGTACAAACAACCCTCGATCACAGGTATAATTATTTATTCACGCATATTCTTACGGCGTATTGGAGCTTTCATCGAGAATCGTTTATAGTTGAAGAAACAAAAGTGCAATTTCTCTTCACACTGCCCCGTACATGGTCTATTCGATGGTTATGGAATTATTCGGTGCGCGTGGTTCGCGCGAACGCTGAAGAATCGACGTGTCAAAGACGGACGTTCCGTACAGACGTCTTCATTTGGAAATTTGGCGGGAGTAACTATGACTCTCTTAAGGCGTTACAAAGCGATACGTCGTTAGTCGCGCGAAAACGATACGCCGCTGAGCTTGGTCGCGTTAGCGTTTTTAAATGCGATACGCCGCTGGGCTTAGTCACGTAAACGTTTTTCCCTTTTTTTTTTTTTTTTTATGTATAAAAGCGATACGTCGCTAGACATAGTCGCGAGAGTAACTGTAACGCTCTCGAGGCGTCATGGTTACTCAGGGGACAGGGAGATTTATCTCCCACCCAAGTCACACTCCTACCTCCACGTGGTACCGCCGGTAACATGTCCGTCGCGTCCGGGAGGATTCTCCAAACGGGCGCGGCGGCCATGGCTAAACGGAGTGTGGCGACGAAGAAACGAGAATAACAAAACTTCTTCGATTTACCTAATCAACGGCCTTCCGCCGTGAATACTGAAATCTATAATACATATATAATTATTCTCGTTTCCTACGAGATGGCTTTCTTTTCTGTTGACGACCAGGCTATAAATTCGGATATGATTAAGGCAAATTAAGTTATAAATGGACTTTTATTTTTTCTATTTTTTTTTTTTTTTTTTTTTTTTTGGAAAAATCTAATCAGTATAAACGAAGAAAATACAGCCTCGGACGCAATACTTCTCGGTCCCGGGAGTGTTGTGGCGGAATCTTCCGCTCGGGAGGGGACCATTGGCAATGACCTATGCATGTCCACGGACCACGATTACACTATAACAGTCCCCTTAATTGGTGATAGTGTTGATTGCCCTATTTGCCACTTTTCCTTTATAACATTAAACGACTTAGATAAACATCTGAAAGATCATCATAAAAACGCACCAATTAAATGGATATGTTATACATGCCACAGAGAATTTCGGAAACTACATGGCACTAGGTGCCATATTCCAAAATGTACTGGCCCCATTCAGGAAAACCAGGAGGCCCCCTTTGCCTGTGAAGTGTGCTCGATGAGGTTCGAGTCGAAAAGAGGCCTCTCGACACACGAGCGCCACGTTCACCCAGCTGAGCGAAATAAGAAAAGACAACTAGCAAGCTCAACAGGCATTAAAAATACAGATAGAAGAGGAATTTGGTCCGAAGAGGAAATTTGTAGCCTCAAAGAATTAGAAAAAATATACAGAGACTGCAAATTTCCTAATATCGAAATCAGCAAACATCTAACGACTAAAACTTCGGAACAAATTCGATACAAAAGAAAATACCTAAAAAAGATGAACGCGATCGAAACTATTGGTTCGCCAGAACCCGTAGTAGATACGGACGGTGGCCTGAATCTCGATAATCCTGAACACATAGAAAACACGGCTTTCCGTTAAGAGTTAACAACGATCAGGACACCCAGGAAGAATGGCGACATAACTTAAGAGTTGCCATAGAGTATTCTACCGAGGTGCCTCCTCAAACTCGTGGCATATTTAACAATCTTAACAAAATATGGGCCGAAAACTTTAATAATGAAAAAGAACTAATTTCTCGAATCGAAAGTTTTATCGAAATAGATCTCTATGGAGCTTTACAAGCAAAAGACATCGACAACCAAAAACAGAAAACGAAGAAAGGAAGAATAGAAGATGGTAAAAGAAGAGGAGAAAAGAAGAATAGAAACAAGAAGAGACGCTTCATATACGCACGATGTCAGGAATTGTATAAGGAATGTTCCAAAAAACTCGCCAAAATGGCCATTCAAGAAGATTTGGGACTCCTGAATCCGCCTACATCGCCTCCACCGATCGACGAAATAGAGAAACACTACCGAGAATTATGGGGTACAGTGGGACCCCCCAACACTATTACAACAAATGAAACTCCCCCACACCCAATCGATCAAGTATTCCCGCCCATAAGGGCTGAAGAGTTTAGTGGGAAAGTGAGAAGGCTGAGAAACAAAACAGCCGCAGGACCCGACGGTCTGCAAAAGAAACACTTGCAGATTCCGGGCCTACCAATAGTATTAGCAAAGTTATACAACATGCTGTGCTATTGTTCCCACTTTCCCACCAAATGGAAAGAAAATAGGACCACACTTATTCCAAAAGCGAATAAAGACTTAAGCGTGGTCCATAATTGGAGACCAATAACGATAAGCTCCATCCTGAGCCGCATCTTCTCCTCATTAATTGACACTAGATTAAGGAGTGTCGTCAAACAAAATACGAGGCAGAAAGGGTTTACATCCGAGAACGGGTGTAAACAAAACATAAAATTATTAAACGCGTCGATGGAGCACAGTAAGAAAGATCAAGGTGGGATTTTCACCATTATAGATATATCCAAAGCGTTCGATTCAATCCCACACTCGGCCATAGACCCCTGCCTTAAAAGAAAGGGAATACCAACACCAATAATATCCTTAATTAGAGGAATGTATAATGGGTGTAAGACCCACATTAAAGGAAGCAATGGAGACTGTTTAATCTCTGCCTGGAGCCGCTATTGGAGGCGTTAGAGGAGAAGTTCGACGGCATTAAATGAATGAAGCATTAAATGAATCAATGAAGCGAACAGGATCCCAGTGCTTGCCTTTGCTGATGATATAGCGCTACTCAGCAAGAACAAGACGGAGGCGCAATAACAAATTAATATATTACTAAACTATCTAGGAAAATTAGACATGAATATATCCGCGGAGAAATGTCCAACAATTGGCCGAACTTACAAGCCAAGGACAAGGAGTCAAGGACTTTGCAAGGGACAAGTTTGGCAACGCCTGGATTGGAGAACATCCGCTGCTAAAGCCTTCCCGGTACATCGATGCCATTCGCCTACGAACGAACACTTTCGGAACCAGGACAGCGCTAGCTCGAGCCGACAAAAAAGTAAACGTAACTTGTAGGCGATGTCACACCCAGCCGGAAACCTCAGGACACGTTCTCGGCTTATGCCAGTATTCAAAAAGACTTAGAATTAAGAGACACGATGAGGTTAAACTCCTCCTAGAAGAGAAGCTCAAAAACAACAATGAGGTATTCGTGGAACCAATCATTAAGGTAGGGGATAATCTGTTCAGGCCAGACCTCGTAGTTAAAAACGAACTTCTCGTAGTCGACGTTACAATCCGCTACGAGAATAAAGAGATTATCTCCAAAAAGCCGAAATGGAAAAAATTAACAAGTACCACGACTGCCTCAACTACTTGTTAGAGAAGTACAACATTGAAAAGGGGGAGGGAGGTTCTACCAATTGTACTGGGTAGCAGAGGGGCAGTGACACCGAAAACAGCGGAAAACCTCCAATCCATAGGAATAAAAGGTAAGGATATCAAAACAATCGCGATAAACGTGCTAAGAAGCTCCATAGAGAGATAAGTAACATCTTTCTAGATGGGTAATGAATGATTTTATTATTATAACTATATTAAGTATTTAATAATTTATTATTTATTTATTATTGACTATTTATTTATTTATTTATTTATTACTCATATGACAATTAATTAACTAACTAAATAGTAATTATCTATTTAATTACTTATAATCTATTACTTATTTATTTATTTTTTTTATTTGTTATTTATTTAATTATTTATTTATTTATTGACTATTTAATTATTTATTTATTTATCTATTTATTGTTTTATTATTATTTATTAACTTATTATTATTACCCATCTATAAAGATAATTAATAAATATTATATATTTACTATTGTTTATATACGTTAATTTATTTATTTATTCGAGGGAACAGAGAGGAAACAGAACAAATTCTAGTTGGAGCATTTTTTACGACGACGGGTAAGTTGAAAAGAAAATGAACAAATTGTGATAAAATCCTAGACGATGGCAAGTGAACGGTACCGTTTATGACACCATTACTCCATTTACAACCTACGAACACTTGACGGAAGGAAATGCCATAAAAACAGTCCTGTCGAATCGTTAGCTCTTGAAACCACGCGACATAAATTGCGAGAAAAGGAAGAAAATCATAACAATCGGAGCAGCGGCAAGTTTAAAATTAGAATTCTATGGAGATGGTAATTGCGTGCATGAACGAGGAACACCGCTCGTAGGAAACTTTTAATTTGGTCATTGAATTAAATGAGAATGGCACGTTTATGCGCATATGCCCCGGTTGTGTGTACACGTACACGTGGAAACGTCGACGTTCGCCGGCCAAATAAACAGCCCCCTATGATATTGGACGAGAAATTAAAGTTTTGATCGTTCGGCCATTCCTTCGAATGGCTTTGAAACTCGAGAAAAAACGCGTTTTCATTGAACGAAAAAAGGAATACCGTTAGCATCGTGGTTAAAGCGGAAACACTCTAAAATACGCATTCTGTGGAAAAGGCAATTGCGCATATAAACGAACACAGTTCCTCTTGGGAAACTTTTAATTTGCTCGTTCAATTGAATGCGAATTGCGTCTTTGCGTGTATATTTACACGCTCGTCTACACGTATACACGTATTCGTGTGTACGTACATATAAATTTTCCGAAATGGTTCTGGATATTGCTAACCGAAGAAGCGGAATTGCCCACAGCGAAAGGAAATAATCTGGATAGGAAACGTACGTTCTTTGTATCCGAAAGTGCTCTTTCGGATTCGGAAAAAGCGTTGCTGGATAAACGATATACTCGTTTCTCAAGCGACGCTATTCGTCGGTGGACAACGTTCGGTTTCAAGACGTTGATCATAAAGGAGGATTGAAAGAGCTTCTAAAGATTTCAGAAAGTAACCCTTTCTCTCGATCACGGTATAAGCTGCCAAAGAAACAAAGAAACAAGAGCAACGATCGCAAGGCACGAGGCGAAAAGAGCATACTGCGCTAAAAAGAATAACGACAATCGCGTCAAGGACAGATACGATTTTCCTGCTAGCAAAATTGATCTTGGTCTTTGAATTTATCTCCAATTGGACTTTTCCTCTCGTCACAACGCATTCTACCGCGATCGCTGTCTTCGCTGTAACATGCAATCGTATCCTGGCTCTTAACAGACGTACAGGGACCAACAACAGCGTACTACCTTGTGCGACACTGCGCCGTGCAGATATCGCTAGGAAGAATGTACGACACGAGTCGAATACGAAATTTACGCTTGTCTTCTCCAAAACACTCGCATTCTATTCCAACTTGCACTTTGTCAAACTGTATTTTCACAAATTACAATTACTCCTGACGATAAAAAAAAGGCGCGAATTAAAGATTCTGATCCGTGTACGAAATAACTGCTTGGAAATGCTATCGAATGAAAAATCAGTGGAGGTTTTGAATCGAGCAAATACAAAGTATCTACCACAAGCTGCATTCGCCGACTCTGCGTTCGTACGCGTGCGTTGTAATGGCTTCTAATCCGGTTTTACCTTTGCCGGTTAATACACGAACAAAATATTTTTAATTATTCGAGCGTGGAATACAATTTTTTCAAATGGAAACTCCGCTATCACGTTGTATTTCAATTTGACATTTTTGATAGTCGACGAAATCGGACGCTATCGCGATGGCCAATTCAATTTGCCTGCCTTTCATTTGGTACGTGCCACACGCGTACGAACAAACATCTTCGTGACACGGTATTGAAAAATATTCCAAGCGAGCGACTTTTATCGAAGTTTTCTTTGCGCGCCAACTGAAACGAATGATTATTCAGGCAATTCGATTCAAGGAGACGTATCTGCATACTTTTGTTTCTTGACGGATACTCTTAAATGTCCCGCGAGAATTTTTCGTTCGCTAAAAGGTCCACCGTTTCTCGATATCCTCCCCTCGTCTGCAAATTTTTCTCCACCCGTAGCAGGGACATGTACATGGTCTCATCCTATACACGTGTTACTAGACTCGTCCTACATACACGGGAACCGAGTAGGATGTCCGGTAGTAAAAGTACCGAGTTTGAGAAGTTTGCTTCATACGAGACCCCTAGACTTTTTGGGTTAGACCCCTAGACTTTTTACGAAAGCTTCAAACTGCTACATCCGTTGACAACGCAAGACGATCGTTTCGGTAACAAGCCATCAAGCGCGTTCTCTTCCCGTCGCGAATTTTTACATTCACTTTCGTATTCGTCGAAGCAGGTTTGTGCAACGTTAAAAAGTACGTTGTTTGAGCAGCTTATCAGTTCCCGGTCTTAGTGTTGTTGTCAGCTGATTATTGCCTACGAGAAACATTAGCGAACCGCTCTCGGATTAGTTTAACTTGTTTTCCTCGAACTTTGAAAGATGTTCCCAATAGGAAGCTGACGAGGAAAGCATTCCAAGGGCAAAGCTAGTGTACGACGTGTTCAATGCATCGAGTGCTGGAGATGGGTTCGGTAATTCCAACTTTAATCTCAACTTTTCAATGTTTTCTCCATTTGCGTAGTAAATAATAATAACAATATCCATGCAACTAATATTTCTCTTAAATATGTAGAAGTAAACGACGAATGCAGAAGCGTGGCAATTTGTAACTTTCTCCCTTCCTGTTGCTCGATATTTGATCAAATATCATATTTGCGGTGTCCTATATTCGGTAATTTTGTGCTTATGGCGACGAGCAAAGGGAAAGGTTCTCCCGACTGAGAGAAACCAATATAACTCAACGATTCGTGTCTTCCAAGAATAAAATATCAATCTTCGACTTTTGAGTAAAATTAATCGGCGCTAATATTCACGCCTCGTACGCCAGTCAATTCGATTGCTGGTCGATTCATCGAGAACCTATTATCTTCAATTGGAACTTCTTACTTTCCATTATCCTTAATTGAAACTTCTTACCCCCTATTATCTGTAATTGGAACTTCTTACTTTGTTTACTTACTAGCTATTATCTTTAATTGCAACTTGTCCCTTTCTCTATCGAAATCTGTCGGACTACGATACTTTAATTTATGCAATCGCACGATCTGAGATTCAAAGGTTCTCTGTCGTGCCGTAAAGCGTTTAACGCTCGCGAAATTTACTTATAAAAGGCGTGTACCACCTACGTAACTCTGTTACCCTGGATTATTCTCTTATTTGTCACGATACAAAAAGCTGTTTTGCGAGAAAGTTGTCTCGTTTCAGGCGAGAAATTAGTCTATGGCGGTGCGGATCGTCTCAAAGCCACATCTCCTTGGAGATTTGACTAATAGCAACGTGTTTTTAACTCTCTGCATAACGGGCAGTCTAAGTCTGCGCAATTTGTTTGCAAGTTCCCCTTTTGAACAATTCCTCGGTTCTCGAATACTTTGTCAGCCCAATTCCTTTAATTACGTCTGTGCTTTAAATTGGCACGAAAGAGGTGACGTTAACACGCATCCAACCGTGTCCTGTGTCGCGAACATTTTGCAAGTAAACGATCGAGGCGCAAGCGCGTAGAAAGTAAATTGGAGGAGCAAAGTAACCAGCGTAATCCGCGTGTAATCAAACTATATATGGCTTTCCTGGCGAGATTCTAAACATCGCCCATTCGCGTGTCATCCGTCAAAATTAATTTTCGGCCATTGATTTGAAAAGCGAGGCAGCACGAAACGACTAATCTCGCAGTTCGATCGATGGACTGTACAACACTGTAGAAGCACGAACGATCGCTTCGACTTTCTCTTCTCAAGCATACAAGCGCTCTCTTCTCTTCGGTCGAAACGATTCCAAGTTCTTCTCCGTACGAAGACTCGACCGATTCCGACTGCTTAACGATTCAAACTGTAGAAACGTCGATTCTGATCTCGCGAGACCCGCGCGCAAAGTCGCTACAGCATTCTACAGTACTCTGGGAAGCGCGACTACACCTAAATCTTACAATTTTCAATTCCTCCAATTTGGGAGAGAGAGAGAGGGGGGGACGTTTGCAACGAAAGCGTTTGCTTCGGAGGCAGAGTCGAAACATTCAATTAGGGATCTTTCGCAGTGTCCTGCAAGGAACAAGCAAACAATGTCCGTACCATGATCCCGACAAATGACGGGAAAATTGCTAAAAATGAATTTTTCAACACTGAGCGATACTAAAAATGGCAATTTGTTTGCACATTCTTCTTTCCTTGCCAACATTCTTTCACGCAGAGTGCCATTTGTCGTCAATCAGAGGGGATGAGTGACAACGTTTTTATACAAAGGTATCGATGCTAGTTTATATCATAGAGTGTAAGAAGATTAAAATAATAGAATAATTATAGAATAATAAGACTGATAATATACTGTAAATACGATATACTGTAACGACAGAAGTTCGTGCAAAGCCGAAAGGCAAGGACTAAGTACAAATAAATAAAAAAAATAAAGGTATCGATGCGACGCTCACAATCGTCCGGCTAGTCACAAGCATAGATTCTGCAGATTATAAATAATACAGATAATACAAATAATCCGCAGATTACAAGCAATGGATTTACATCACTTTCGAAAAAATTACTGTGCAATATTATTTGATAACGATCATTAAACTGATTAAAATAAACGCATATTTTGCGATCTAAATTCGGAATAGTTTGTAAAAAAATTAAGTTTAACTTAATTCTAAACAAGGTAAATCTGTCGTTTCCACAATTCTTTCAAAAGGCAGTCTTACGATATTTTCAAAACAAAAGGTCCATTTATTAAATGAAATAGCGTGGCTTCGAATCTGACGCGATACCTTTCGAATTAATATAATAACTATATATTGGGATTAATGAGAGAGAATTGTAGCAACGCAAACCGCAAGAACGTTGAGCGTGTACGCATATCTGTATACTCCATTATCGAATATAATATTTCTAACGGGAATCCTTTCCAGGTTCGAATATGCTCGACCGAAAGAATTCTCGCTATAAGAATTTATTCACTAAAGGAGCGTTGCTCCGAATCTGACGCGACAGCTTCAGATTTAATATAATATCTATATATTGGGATTAATGAGAGAGAATTGCAGCAATGCAAAACGCAAAAACGTTCGCTGTTCAGCATATATCTGTATACTCCATTATTGAATATATGTCTACTAACGGGCGCACTTTCCAGCTTCGAATATGCTCGGCTGAGCGAATTCTCACTATAAGAATTTATTGAATAAAATAGCGTTGCTCCGGATTTGACGCGATACCTTACGAATTAATATAATAACTGTATATTGGGATTAATGAGAGAGAATTGCAGCAATACAAGCCGCAAGGGCGTTCGCTGTTCTACATTTATCTGTATACTCCATTATCGAATGTAATATTTCTAACGGTTGGCCTTTCCAGCTTCGAATATGCTCGGCTGAGCGAATTCTCGCTATAAGAATTTATTCACTAAAGTAGTGTTCCTGACGCGATACCTTTCGAATTAATATAATAACTATATATTGGGATTAATGAGGGAGAATTGCAGCAATACAAGCCGCAAGGGCGTTCGCTGTTCTACATTTATCTGTATACTCCATTATCGAATATAATATTTCTAACGGGTGCCCTTGTCGTTTCGAATATGCTCGACTGAGCGAATTCTCATGTAGAGATTAAAACATGAAAGTAATATCGTTCCAGCTATCGAAACTATTGGAAATACGACGTAATTAAAGTGCTGGAAGGTGGTGCAATTGCAGCAGAATTAGGAACAATGATGATATTGGAAAAGGCACAATTACAGGCATTCCAAAACGGAAACATGATATCGAGAGTTATCCGAAGCACGCAGATTTCTCTGCTTCTGACGACAACAGAAAAGACTTAAATATACTGATGTAATGAATTAGTTTCATTGCGATGAAGGCGACAATAACGACGATTTTATAGGAATGGAAGCAGCAAACGGAAGTGACGATGGAGACGTGTCTTTCTGTGACGCTCCAGAAACGGCTTCAACGCTCCAAAGTAAGACATAGCAGTGAAGTCGACACGAGACTCGTAATTATTTGCAGAATCTATCACTTAATCTTAATTTGTATTCGAATAAATGAAATGTCATATCGGAAAAAGTGACTGTTCTATTACCCATAACTTCCATGTTGCACTTACTGTTGAACTTGAGATAATAATATATTAATAATATATTCTACCGATTATAGGGTTCTTACTGTACCATTTTCCTTACAGAATACAAATATTACAATTCGAGTATTTGAAAAGGAAGGAAACGAAAGAAACGAATTTGATCTCCAGCACGTGTTTTGTAATATGTAAAAATTTTATATTACGAGTAGAATATCGATTGTAAAATTGTATTTTTCCAAATGGCACGAAACGAAATACAACTTTCTCAAACCAAATACTGTTTATTCGCAAAATATCCAAGAAACATTGTGAGATCAATACCTTCTATACGTTTATGTTAATCTAATAAACAGACATGTTTGATCTTGCTGAGTAGAGGAATCAAATTTCCGTTATTTCGATCCGCAGTTTCCTTGATCCCATCACCTTGCTAGTATTGGATGCAGACTTGTACTGCACAGATACGCCACCAAACTCGTACCAGCTTTCATACGACGTAACATTACAAGTTTCGCTGCTAAACTAGGATGGTCACGTTACGCCCGAACGTTTAGATTCAACGAGTCGTGCAAATAAAAACAACAAGTTAAACTTGGGCTTAATTGCTATAGAGTTTGTAGAAACATTAACCAATTTCTAATACATCAGATTGCATCCCACCTAGCAGCCATGCCGTCACTTCCGAAAGCAGCAGATGACGCATTTTGTAAATTTTACTTCGGAAATATTTATAAACGAATGGTCTTCAGATAATTCAAAAAGCGCGATAAGATTAAGACACACTCGTGTTTTCTTTGGTTCGTTATTCCCTGCGATATAGAACAGATGTCCTGCCATACTCTGTATCCAGGTCGTATCACGTAATTCAGTGACCTTAAAACGTATTCTCGTTGAGAAGCAGCAGAACAAAGCCTTCTAGAACGATATATGATACTTTGTGACATCTTGCGATCGTTTGGAAGGAAAATCGATTTCGCTAGAAATTACGCAGGGAGCGTGTAGTGATTAAGAATTACTTGTCCTTGATAGCAACTAACAGAAACATTTCCAAGGTAGCGGGAAATTAAAAAGGAAAGTTTGGTTTTCGAGAAAATCGAGTTTGCAAAACTCGTACGTTGGGTGTCATAACGCAATGTACCAAGAGTTTTGTTAGGCGACGTTTATGCCAGGAATAGAATTTTACAGCTACGACTATCTGCGTAGCAAAACTGAGTTGAAGTGATTTAAACGAGCTGCAATATCGTGCACTTTTAACTTTTTCGAAACACCTCCCCAAAGCTCGATGATAGTCGACACCCCGTCACAAATCTTGGGCTTTCCATACGATGACCGATCTAGGGGTTCCAGCGGAACAATGCAAGTGCATAATTCCGATCACGCCGCAAGAAACATCAAGTTCAACTGCTGTTAACTCGCTTCGCGCGAAACCGTTCAAGCGCCGTGATAACGTCGCGTTCTCGACGCATACATCTGCGTACACACACGCGTGAACACGTCCAAAAATCACAATCAATTAATCGTAGTCGATCCATCTTCTGCAATCATACGTCACGAGAGCGCAAACAATCGGTTACACCCCTTGGCCGAACTCGGTCAATTGCCCACCGGAGACGAACGAACAATAGGAAATTAGACTTTACATGTATTTGACAAGTTATCACGTCTTCGACGTATGTTTGTATGCAAAATAATCCCCTATCTGGCTGTATCACGCGTCTTGCCATATTCTGCATAGAGATCGGGGAAGATTATATTACTCTGTTCAAAAATGTCGTAGAATTATAAATGTCTCAGATCTTCGCATTTCCAAATCATTTTCTCATATCAAACGCATACTTACTAAACTTATACTAAGCTCTTCAACCATCACCCAGACGGTAAATATCGGTAAATATGCGAGTTTATGAACACATTCAATGTTTTCATCAGAATGCAAGGTCGACTCTCTCTCCCGAAAATCATCTTTCGAGTCGCATCGACGTATTATTCTTTAGCGAAAGGATCGCCAGACAATTTTAAGTCGTGTGGCATACTGAAGAAGTTGCTACAAGCAACGGCTTATCGTAGACTCGCGAAATTTGATCTGTTTGCGAACAAGGCTATATACTGTATTCTTCGTCCGATCAAATTACCGCAATGTTGCTGAGATGATAGTAAAAAAATCATTCTACCACCTTTTTGAACAGAGTATCTCGATGGTACGGCTATGGTGTCTAGATATTCGTCTTTTTCATAAATACGGCGATGCCAACGATAAGTATCGACAATATCGACGGCGATTACAGACAAAGCACGATCGTAACGATAAACGCTGTTGCGAACAAGCAGTAAATAGAGATACGAAGATGTAGTGCGTGAGCGAGTTGAAAAGAGTGGTATAGTAATAGTCCTTGTGTCCTTGTCTTGGAACGAATGCACATTCACGGCGAATATCCAATGGTAAGTTACTCGTATAAAATAAACCATTATGTTTCAAGGATAAATTTCGTTTATTAGTAAACGGAATAAAATATTACGTCCAAGCTAAGTATGCTAACGAATTTATTAACAATAATAATTCTTAGTAATAAATGTCACATTTTTGGGAGCGATGGCGTAGAACCTATATCAAAAAATGACGACATATTAGACGATTTGAAGAGAAATTTCAAAGATTGCGTAAATTAATTAAAATTGAATTAATTAATTACTACGAAGCATTCGGCAAAAATTCTATTATCGTATAATACTCTACAAAGTTCTGACCTCGATCCCTTTCCTTATTGAGCATTTATGAGGATGAGGTGTAAAGAAGATTAGGAACTACGAAAAAAGAACCAAGGCACGAAACTCGTGAAATATGGCAGTCTATCGGTGTAAATATTACATCAAAGATAGTCTCTTCAATGGAGAACCTTCTTAATATAAAAACAAAAAAAAGACAAAATAAAAGCGAAGGGTGGATCGACGCCCTACTAAACATTTGACTGGGGATGCGTTTCCGAGCCATGATTTCAGTTCTAATAAAATCGTTCCATATCATTCCATACTCGAGTATCTATTTCATATTACGCACAATTTCTGTCCTTTTAATATTAGTTCAATATTGGAAACTGTTCAAAAGTGTAAAAGTGGTCCTAGCTGGAGCGTAAATTTATGAGTATCCATAAAAATGATTTTCTGTTCTAATCAATTTTGAAGGAACGTGAAATTCGCCATTATTTGGCCACTTTTAGTGTTTCACGCGCTTAAATCTTACTCGAGAAATGCTTCACGAAACGGTGGAAACCGCATCAAAATACATCCGATGGTTCTCGAGATAGCCTCAACATGCAGACGCTTGCCGAGAACTTTATTTCGTACTATGTGCAGATAGATGCGCATAGAAGTTACGAGCCCTAGTATAGCAACCTTGCAAACGTACTCCTTTAATTGAAACGTGCTCGCGTGGCTCGAAGCCCCGGCTCTTAACAATATCCTTCGCCATTTAGTACGTTATTTGCGAAGAAATGCAAACCAACATGGATAGTAAGTAAAATAACGCAGCAGACATTAGTACTAAAACGTATTTGGTTACTCGTATGTATTTTCTCGAAGCTGCGAGTTTTCTGTAATCCGCGTATTATGCCGATTGAATATCTCGTTATTTATAAATGTACATTCATCCGTGCATGCAACTTTTCGAGGAAAATTTGACGAATTCCCGTGCGCCGAACTTCATCTCCTGAATATAAAATACGCATGTCTATTGGGGAAACGGTACGCGCAAAAGTGTTGACATTTTGATATTCTTTGGACGAAACTTTTGCCAGTATCGTATTCTTTCGTTGCTTCTCTTGTTTAAGCTCGGTAGTAGTCGGTACGCATAATTATGCTTCTCTTAGGTTCTAGAGGAGCTTCGTATTCCCATAAATTATGTTTTTAGGCTTTCAAAAGTACGTTCCCGTTGGTTGAATACGATTTTTGTTACAAAACAGGAAACAAGTGGCGCACCGCTTTAAAGTACAAGACGATTTTTTTAATATGTCGTAAAAGTCAAAATTCTTTGCAACTTTTTCCTATACATATAACGATTTTTTCTTTTTCTTTTAATTTGCGTCGCACGTTGTTTAGGCTGGGCATGATTGTACATAGTATAAAGTATACTGACTCGGCTAACCAACGAACACGAGTACGCGCAGTACATAATACATCGCGGCGGAAAACTTGGTATTCCAGCGGGATAATGGCGCGATCTACACTGCACCGCCACAGTCAATGAAGAGTACCTTTTTTGAGAAAAAGATCGAGATTCTATAATGGCCAGCAAGGTCAGTCGACCCAAATATAATGGAAAATTGTTGGGGCGAGTGTGTGAAAATAGACGACGATTTCAGAATGTAAATGACATGAAAAATTGCATCGTCGGGGAATGGTGGAAAATAAGGCCAAAAGGATGAGGAAAGTATTTGAGACGCTGCCAAAAGGAATGACGGCAGCCGTAGAA
Organism: Bombus waltoni; assembly: GCA_014737395.1. Classification (NCBI taxonomy): domain Eukaryota; kingdom Metazoa; phylum Arthropoda; class Insecta; order Hymenoptera; family Apidae; genus Bombus; species Bombus waltoni. Next base: position 2,799,961 of record JACXII010000021.1, read on the forward strand.
AATAAACTTGGTAAATGTCGGTAAATTTTCACGTTTCTGTAGCGTCACCACTAACGTCCGGCTGAATTCTTGCCATATTTCTAATTTCGCAGGACAAAGTAATCGTTTTCGCTACAGAACTGCATCGCGGCCCAAGCATGTAACACAATCCTAAACGACGTTCAACGCGCACTAAACCAAAAATGTCAAAAATATTTTCACGAATATCTGGAAAACTAGGGCCGAGCGTGGGTAGGAAGAAGTTGCTCGAAATGTTGATTTCAACGAAACGCTAAAAAATCCTCGAAATCGGCGAGCTGGCGTTGCTTTCAAGTAGCTACAGCTACGCATCGACTTTTTCATTACTAGCGAGTGGCATAATTTCCTGCGATAGTATAGCTCTTAATCATTTCGCATTCTGTTCTCGAAAGGTCGAACGTTATTGCGGCTTATCGAAACATTTCTCGCGAAATGCATATTGGTTTTTCAAACGCTGTACCTTGATACTTTTTCAAACAGAATGTCTCTATGCAGCTTGCATGATCCTAATGACTTTATCGTTGGATTTACGACAAACGAAACAGGGGGATCGAAGAATCAAACTTTTGAAAATGGACTGGAAACGCCGGGACAAAATACGAGGAAGGCACGTCATAGAAACATTCAAGAATCCCAAAAATTTGAATAAACGAATTATTCGTATTTTGACAGGACTGGAACGTGTTAAATGTATATCGGCGAAATATGTACAACTTACAAGTGTTATCGATAATTGGGCCACGTTACGCAAAGACCTATCGACCCTCGATGATTTCAATCTGTGTACACTTAATATTTCGTTTCTCCTTGCTATTTTACAATGTTTTTAATAGCTTATTTAATAATGTCTCCATAGTAGTGACCTTATCTTTAACGATCCTTACCGTTTAAATGGTCATACAAATTTAAACGATTTACCGCAGCGAGATGTCCCGTTTTCTGCAAATTTTGAAATTTTGCGTCCGACGTGGCTTTGCCATTTCGTCGTAGTACGAGCAACTTTCTTTCGATTCATTATTTCGGCAGACTTTAATCAGACTTAATCTTAAATAAGACTTTAATTGTTTTCCAATGTAACAGTTGTTTTATGGGTTGGCAATTTTTTACGAAATAAACATCGCACAACGTTATGGGATCCGTCCAGCGCTTAATTAATTTTTCATCGTTTCGAAGTTTTCCAGGCTCCAGATCGGTAGATACGCAAGAAAATACAATAACAAAATGCTAACGCAACAAAACCAGCTGGCTGCTGAAACGAGCAAACCTGAGAGTAACTGAGGGGGTTTAATTTTTATTTTTCAACAACGATGTAAGAATTTACCAAATGTCCTGTTGGACGAATTGTAAAGTGCAAATAAAATAATAAAAAGGAAAAAGAACTAGGTTCCTTCAAAATACGACTTGATCTATACGCATACGGAAGAAGAATACGATTACAATCGATAAGTTCGATTCGCCTGTGTCTAATAAATTAGGGTTAGGTTAGGGCAACGCTGTTAACTCTGGATCAGAGAGATCGCGCCATTAAGCACGATTGATCGTCACAAAGGAAAGGATTTTGTAGCTGGGAAACAAAGTCTCGCTAATCTAAAGAAACAATATCAACGAACAGGAATCGCTGCGAGCTGGCAATAAGAAGACAAAAAAGACCATAAGATTGGGAGAAGCAAGGTAGAGGTATGCAGAAGGATACACGAGAATTGCCGTGCTGCTGCAACAGCCAGCCGCGGAATGACGCGGACAGAGTGTAGCAATTTCGTGCAATACCGCTGGAATACCGGGCGTTTCGGGAATGCGGATCAGCATTTCCCTGGTTGGCCGCCTTGCTCGGCTACAGCTCGCTCCGCTCTTAACAGAAAATGAGGAAGGAAGAAGCGCAGACGGAAAGCAGCAAAAGTGAAAACAGAAGGAACATACAGTGCTGCGAATAATTATAAACTCAAATACATTCGTTGCTTTCTTTCTTCGATATATCCATAGAAGCACTGCCCATGCTCAGATATGTTCAGTGAAATTACCGCCTCTTAGCGACTGCAATAGAAGACAAGCCTCCTATTCCTACAACGACCGCCAAAAGCAAGTGGTTTCAAGATTTCGGAGTAGAGATTTTGTTGTCGTGGCAAGCATCGATCCTGATCTGAACTCGATTGAAAGCCTCTGCGGGGGAGAATATATTTTTAAATTATTTCTTTTTTAATTTTATTTTAAATTTTTCTAACTTTGACAAACACTTGAAATAAACTAAAAATGTAATAATAAATAAATGTAATAATAAAACCAATCTGGCAGCAGCAATCAGCCATGCGAACAAACCAGAGTTATTAGAAGCAGAAATTCTCGAAACAATAGTCAACGCGACTAGACAACGAGTATATGTGATACGAGAATATACGCAAGGACCTAAAAATTCCAATGGTCAAGGAAGATATCGGTAGATACGCAAGAAAATACAATGAAGAAGCGCCCCACTGACCTCGGATACAAGACCTCGATACAGAAATGGAATAAACAATCTGGAAGATGGAACTCGAGGTAACCATCCACGTGTTATTTTTCACAATCATATCAGTTAATCAGTTTACGAAATGTGCTGTTGGACAAATTGTAGAAAACAATGTTGTGTACTTTACAATGCGAACCCAGTAAAGAGGCCAACTAACGCAAGATTGGTAGGAACAGATCCCCACCTCGCGGACACCACCACAGAGACAAGAACACCCTTGGACAGGACTCAGGGTAGGGCCCAAGTGCCAAGGGAGAAAGGAGATCTATCAAGAGTTTTCAACTAGTCAAATAATATTTGGCTGAAACAGTTCTCACGCAGTTCACGCTCTATCTGGCTATCCGCAACCTAACGTAGTACTACATACTTATAGTAGTACCGCATACTTGTATGTTCTTTGGCATCGCCAGAATGCCGTGAATAAACCAGATAAACATTACACGTATCTTCGTCGTTGCTCTACCTTCAACCTGAACGCTAACGTCGTTCGCGGTGAGCGATATCGATCGATCGGCTGAAACTGACCAGTCGTCATCTAGCCAAAGATCGCAACGTCAATAATGCAAAAACAATCGCAAGGACGTAACGTAATACTCGTTAAATTGTTTACGGATTCTACGTTTCTTTTACTGCCAAGTCAAATTTTACGAATACATTGAACTACGTTGAATTATGCTCTGCTATCTGATCGTTGGTATTCTTTGCAATACCACGAACATTTCGAAATAAGAAGACGTTTCGTCGTCACCTTTCCCTTTTTAACTATCGTTGAAATAAACCCGTTGGCCACGAGTAAACTTTTTATGCGCAAACTTCGTTGACCGGGTTAACTCGTATTTGCATACTTGCATTTGCACTTTCCTATCCGAAACATCGGAACGAGTTTCGCGTCGTGTTCGATAGTACTCTGTCGTATTGTATAATCTACGATTCTACAGTAAACCGATATGCTCCTCTGTCTTCTTATTTCGCGTTCTTTCTATTCTTCTGTTTATTACTATCGCCAAATCGGTATCTACGGTACTTTTGTCTCGTCCACTTGGTTCTCTTCCTACAAAGTCGGAAAATTTTCAAAACTGAGACGAAGAATGGACAGAAAACGAGATTTTACCGACCTTGCGACAAGATTATGTAAGCGTTTCTGGCGTGATTGTCGAATTCACTGATTAGCTACAGGGGCAATTAGATCTTTCCGCTGTAATATTCCGCGAGAAAGTAGCCGGTCAACAAAACGTTGCTATTTAGTTATCGTACCGGCGCTGTAATTCCTTATACGTCTTTCTGCATTGCGTACATGTACAGCGCGTAACTGCTAAAAAAACTGTCCATATGGTTGAATCATAAGCTGCAAATTCTCCATTTCCGCAATATGGAAATAAACGCTTGGAAAATGTGCTACAAACGATGGGACACTAATTTACCTTCTCTCTTACCCTTGCAATTTCTCCTTCTGCGTTGTTTCGTATTTTTTCGCTGTCTACGTCACTAAGCCTGCTTTCCTTCCAACAGTGTATACACGTACACACACACACACACACACAATAATAATAATAGATACGCGTACCTGTATTACAACGTGTAAGCACAATGTACGTTTATATCTTGCAGGGTGCGACCGAGTAACACGCACAAGCAGGCACGAAGCGATCCCTCGTGAAAAAATATGAAGAAAATGTACAATAACATTTTTGCATACGACGCTTCGTTGTCGAGGAAATCGAGCATGGCTAATCTACGTGCGAAAATAAATCGAAAATGTAAAACATTTTCTCACAAGACGCCCCGCCCCGTCTCCGGGAAAAATAAATTTCGAAATTTATCATGCGCGTATATTGGGCCAATTCTTGATCGAACCTGTTAAGAGCTGTCTTTTTTTTCTGCTCATCGTCTACTCTATTTTCACAAGAAATCGCCTCGTGCCCGCCTGTGCGTGCGATTCGACCGCAGCCTACTCGTATTATAGTAATGCAATACATTGTGGATATGTGTCGACGTGTATATGCACGTACAGGGTGACAAGAGAATAGCTGGCCAAACTTTGATATGGCATTCCATCGTTCCGAAAGAAGAAAAAAGTTCGCATAAACGTAGGTTCTGAAATGTTTCGTTTACGACGCGTCGAAGAAGTTGCAGAGCTAAGCGCGAGACGGACAGCGTTAGAAACGCAAAATGTCTCTTGCGAAGGAACACGGCACAAATACGATGGCGATTTATCAGTCGCATTTGTTAATCTCTCGTCAACGATACTTGCAACAGCGCATTCGCACGCCACGTTCCAAAGCATTGAGGTTATTTTTAGATATTAGTACGTGGCGGAGCGTATGTATAAATTGTAAAGCAAAAAATGTATCAAAACCAAGATAAGAGACAAGATAAGAATAGAGGGACAAACCAGGTAAGAAGATTAGATAGTCGTAAGGAAAGAGGCAATAAGGTAAAACATTGTAAAACATTGTACGACTGATAAATTGTAAGCGTGCTAAAATAAGTTTAGTTAGGCGAAGAGAGGAAGCAATAAGATAAACTACTGTAGAATAGTAAGACTGATAAAAATGTAAGCGAGCAAGGAATGTAAAGCCAGAAGTCCGTCCAAAACCGAGGCACGGACTAAGTAGCAATAAATAAACTAAATAAAATATTTAAAACTTAAGGGTAAATTTTAAGAATAAGTACAGATTCGCACTATGACAATCGCTTTCGATCGTTCGTAAGATACTCTGATACTATAGGAATCGATTTTCTTGCAACCTATCCAACTTTCCCTATGCTTCTTTTCACCTGTGGGGCAATCCTTGCTCAAGGCGGCGGTGAAGTTTTTTTTCGTCTTTTACAATGTTTTGATCCCCTTGTTGTTGGCAATTTGACGGTTACCGGTAGACGGTGTCCGTCCGTCTCATCCAGGATTCAAACGATAGGGCACCGTCGCGTGCCACTACAGCCAAGATCGCCTCGGTTATTAAGAAAAAACAAATCAGACGTAGAGTTTTTCTTTCAAAGTGCTAACCACTTGAGCGCAAAGCATCCGTCTCTTTTCACGGACGCTATTTCGATAAGCAACATCTACGAAAATCCAGACGACAATCCACCAGCTATCGATCGATCTCGAGGGCAGCGTCAGTTTTACGAAAGTATGTTTAAAAAGCGATATACTCACAAAGGAAGTCGACGTAGCAAGATCGTCACAGGATGGCAGACATTTGAAAATTTTCGTACATGTCCCATGTCGACGATGCTGCGCTGGAACGCGTTACCCAGCAAATTAACCTTGCGTAATTGATTCACAAGCTAGGAGAGTAGCGACGACACCAAGAGCTGTACTCTGTACCGCATTACCTCGGACGGCCGAGGCGGGATTTACGAACGTTTACTCTTTGCAACGAAACATCTGACACGGGACCTTTTCCCTGCGAATACCATCGGCCGTGATACACCTTTGCTCCGCGTTTGATGGCGATGAGCCGAAGATGCGAACGATTCCAAGTCGCGGATTGACCGAGACTGAACGTTTCGAACGACGAGACTGACTATTTGTTTGAAGCCGAAGGTTCAATGACTCGAACGAGACTGACTCGCGTTGGACTCGACCGGGCGCCCAACAAGGTTTCAAAATACGCAAGAAAACGATCAATCAGCATAGTCGCTGGCAAGGCGTCGTCCTCTGCCTCTCCGTGCGCTCGAAGCGCGGAGCATCCTTTGCGAGAAGCGCGCAAACTTTGCCACTAACGCCAAACGTACCTATTCTTACCGGAACCGATCGTTTGCGATCGTCAATCACATATTCCCATTTCTACGTGTAATTCTCACCTTCCGATTCGCTCGTTCTCCAAACTAGAGTTTCGTCTGCCTGCTTTTCGATGACTTTCTCACTGGACGCGTGGACGTGTTCAACGATACGAACCAAAACAGAGTACAAAGCCAACAAACACAAAGAATAATTCGTTTTTAAACACTTTGCTTGACCGATATATACGGCCTGGCATTATCGGACACTTTGTTCGACAGCGTCGAACGTTTCTAAAGTACTCCGCCGTGAGCGAGTGCTTTTTTCGTTCTTGGAAACCAAAGTTTGACCACTTACGCTCTCATCACCCGGTATATACAAAGGATGTAATTATTTAATGTTTTTGCAGGCGAAAAGGTTTCAGACGTTTCAAAGTCACCTTCGCTCTTGCTAATTGCCCGTCCTACTTTTTCACCGCTGGTGTAACAGAGCGCGCGAACACGGTTTCAACGGCACCGAATACAAGGTCGTTTGGCGATAAATAAAAATAGGTTTCTGTTTATGTGGAATCGGCAGGTGGCCCGAGCCCGTGTATTCTTATCACCTCTGGATCGATCGTGGCGCGCGTCGGTAAGAAACACAACACGCTAAAAAATGTAAATAACGATTGACATTGCCGAAACACTTTACTATGAAAACGAGTACATAGATAAGCTGCATGCGTATGGAAAGGCACTGTATATGTAAAATTACATATGGATATGTAAAAAAAATTAAGAAACAGCGAAAGCTCGAACACGGGAAATTCTAAAGATCTACTTTGTGTAGATCGTGGACGACAAGTTTTCCTCTTACGTTTTAACAATCATTCTTCTGTTCTGCCAAAACGATCGTGTTCCGGATTGTTTGAAATACGGAAAATGTCACGTTAAAACGTTTGTTCGAAATGTATGTTAAGAAAGGAATCTCTTCTTGCTGCGTGTAATCTAACATTCGTTTCTGCAATTGCAGAATCTAAAGGTAGCTGCGATTTCTAGGTTTCCTATTTCTCGAAGAGCGACGTCAAGCAATCGTCAAATAAGCGCGTATTACGCCGTAGCAGCAGACCTCGTGGCATTTTTATTGGAAAAGTGCATCCATCTACGCAGATTAAGCGGTATATTTAATTGCATCGTTTGTCGATAAAGTAGGTCGTCTGATTTTTGCCGCACTCTTTAAAATAATCAAACGTCGTTCAAGCCGCGTCGTATCGTCGATAATTGCACGGATCAGATTTCAAAAGTCGCGTTACCCTTTGTCAAGGGCGTCTCTCTGCATCTCTGAAACTAACGGACGTTGAGAATAGCAACAGCGTAGCGCGTACTCTTACCACTACACGAGTCGCGCGCCATACGCGAGCCGTTGCCAGAGCTGTAATTATTATACGATGATCGAGAACAGCGATAACGGCTCGATTGTCAACAACTTTAAATTTGTCGTCGCGATAACGTAATAATAATATGTTCTCCGTACGATAAGAAGAAGCGAGCCTCGAGTTTTTGCTCCGGTTTCGAGTCCGGATCGTTTGACCGACACGGAATTGGCCGAGATTGTTTTCGACTGAGAACAACAAGGATCGATAATATTTACACAATTTCTACTGATTTTATGACGCTGCATAGAAATATAGTTCACAACAATAGCAATGCTACACGCGGGAAAACTTAACCTCGAGAGGCTGAATAACACATGATACTAAATAATGGGCGGAGCAGCGATTTCGTTTTATAATTCTCGAAAGCGAATTGTACAATTAGAATAAATTGTTTGAAAAATTGAAATTCCACTATTTTGCTCAAGTTTTAAGTACACGTGGCAAAACGTACTTTCATAATGCGCTGTAACGTTCTTACAAACATACAAATTGATGACATTATTTTGACACTTTTTCAAATGTCCTTTATCGAGACATCGGATCAAAACTGCGATCTCGTTTTTTCAGGTTGACATTGTGCCAATTTTGAAAGCATACGCAACGACCAACGGTCAGCCAAACCAACCAAACTATCGATCAAGAATCTATTTCATAAAGTTTTAATTATTTCGTTTCCGACAGTTGATCGGTTAGCAGCTAATCGGCTTAACCGTCAGCTAATCGATCAAGTTTGCGCACTGCAATTGATTCTAGCTTAATCCTATCAATACGCTTGAAACCCAACGCTTTTTCTCGTTAAAATTATGTAATGACCCAGTTACTGACTTTTACGTCCCATTCGTGCACGATACACCGTGTCATAAATTAGTCCCATCTCTGAGAAACAATTTCGTTTTCCTACCAACTTTCGTGCCAACGTTTAAAGCGAAACGTAAAGTACGACGAGTTTCCCTTACATCGGCACTGTTTCGCCCCAAGGAACAACAATTTTCAAAATTTTCATAGATCGTTTCATGACACGCGCATTCAAAGACAAAGAGGCTACTTTCAAGTCAATGTCTTGCCATTCGGAATGATTCCTTCCAACGATCGAACACTTATCCGCAATGCCGTTTCGAGATATTCAAAGTTGGAATTTCTTCTTCATAGAATATTTCTTGTTCGTTTAAACCGATGCTGCGCAAACTTTATCTTCAACGTAGAATAAAATGACATCGAGAAGAACGGTTATTTTATTTCCAGCGAAAACGGACAATACTTTAAAAGAGCGATATTGAACGCTCTTTTTCCCAAATATCGGGTTTCCCCGTTACGTTATAATGATCACAGCGACGAGAGTAATTACATACGGTTAGTCTCATTAATATTCCGTCACGCTTTGAAACAGGATAACCTTTTTAAAATTAGACCAAACGATTTGAGTTCTTTTTCTTTTTCTTTTTTCTTTTTTTTTTTTTTTTTGTAAGTTAGAAGAATCGGTTCACCAGATAATGAAAAAAAAAAAAGAAATGTCAAATTGCAATTGATCAGAAACGCGAAGAAACTAGTAAAAGTCACTTTTCATCGTCTTTTTTCTCCGAGCCTGTAATGAAAATTTCGCGTTTCTCGTGAAACGTCCTTTTCCCGTTTACCCTTTTTTGTGTTTAACGAGGAAAGTTCTGAAAAATTAAAAAACATTTTGAAACTTTACACAGACGTAGTCACTCGCCGAAAGAAATCATCGCGAATGTTTCAGAAGGTATACAAGACAGAGGAAAAAAGTTCGATCAAAAGTCGTAACGTTTTTCACAGTCTACGTCCGAGATGTGAAAAATTACAAAAACGTTACAAGCTTTTCATTCTGGAACCGCTCTTTACAAACACATAACTGGGCTCGAGACTAGAAAAATTTTAGTTTAGAATGCTTTTCCCACGAAATATCTCGAGAAACGTTCGCAGCACCACTCTGAACAGCTGCTCGATTGTTTTCTATTTTCCAGGGCCATCGTATTGTCAATAAACGCGATCACTTGGTGAGGATCATTAGCGACACGTAACGGTCCGATCGGTCAAGAACGACCCGGAGGAATTTCCGCGACCATTAGCTAATCGTTTCGAGGCCTCGGATTCATCCGCCAAAGGCGCTCTTGGGACACGCGGGAGGCTATGAGCGATATTGTTGCCATTATTCAGGGGCACGGCCCAATAGTACGTCTTGCGTTACAATTATCGTTGGACGTGAACGCGTCTCGTGCAAAAACAGTCGAAAGAGATGAAAAGTATATCGCGTGTACCTACATCGTGCACGGACAAGGTGAGTTACGTTACGTCACGTTACAAAGGGCAAGGTACCGAATAAGGGTACGTTTGGTGCCGCGTAGAATCCAACTTGACTGAGAAGATCGGGACAGTTTGCCGGGCCGTTAGTATCTGGTAAAGGCAGGATAAATCGTGGTCGCAACTATTAGCTGCGAATGTCGGAAAAATTTGCGTTTTCTAGCGACTACGGTGCGCAAGTTGTTTCGATGGTTTTAATCGTTGGAAAGATCCTTGACGAAATTGGGGGATTTTAAAAGTTTGTTGGTAATAAACCGGTGACGATTAGCAAAGTCAAACGCAGAGTCGAGTTTCATCGACGAGCCCAATTTGCACGAGCTCAAAGTATGCTTTCGACTTTCTTTTTATCGTACTCTTTTGAATATTTTGAGATCGTCCGCTAAAGAGGCAATCGGCACGCGCATTTTTCAAGCCAGAGTCGTTCGATCGTCTCATCGGTTGCAGGCAATCGGAATCGTACGAATCGTCTCGACAGTCGCAGACGATACGCATCCCGCCATTCGCAGAGATTTCCCACGTTGGCCGTTTGAAAGTCGAGCCATCTTTTAAAACATTGTTTTATCTTATCTTAATCAAGTCTTATCTTATAGAGCGTACGTTGGGATAACCAACGATGAAGAAGACGCAAACTATTAAAACGTAGCAGAATAACGATCCATCGCAGCTAGGGAAGGGGCGTTGTGGTGTCTGATCATTTTGCGTAAACTCTACTGCGATCTCACTCGCGAGACGGTTTTTATTATTATTCGAAAACGTGTATTAACCAGCTTATTCTTTCTCTTTGTTTTTGTCCTGAAAATCTGGTGCTAAGGCTGATCCGTTCCGAATAAGAGGAAAACCTTCTTTCGATCGTCACTTTGATCGCCATTCGCCGTAACGTTAAAAACGCGAGAATATTACGATAGAGTAGCGAGTCTTAAACGCCACTGTAGAGATTATTTTCCTACTTAAATGCTTCGTAGATTCCTTCCACGCGCAACTTACATTCGCCACTCGTGCGTAATCCTACGTTGAATTTCGTTGGCTCGTAAGACACCGACATTTTGATAAAAATCCTGGTAACGTCTACTTACTTGGTTTTTCCACGGCTCGATACCAATATCTCTCTCGAGTTTTCAAGTTTGTCTTACACTCTGGTCCACTTTTGTTTATAAATATCTGTGCGACATTTGAAAGTAGAATTTGAAAGATGCAATGAAAGGAAATAAATTTAACGTTTTAACGTTAATGCAAAGTTATCGATGGAGAAAGGAAGGCGCGATCACGATATATAATACTTTCTTCAATGTTAGGTTTGCGCTTGGATATCGATTAATTTAATCCTGCTATGTACTAATTGCGTATTAGTGATTATAACGATTTAATTTAACGATAATAACAACGATAATTGAACAACTAGTAATAATTTACGAGTCCATGGCCGAATCACGTTCAAACAAATTGGCAGACGTGGTCGTTTGGACGATCGAACAAATGAATATTTTAATTCATAAATATACAGCTCGTATTCGAGTAGAATTCAATTCATGAAATGGACATACTCCGTTTTTGAGACAAACGGTCCGACCCGAGAAACCATTGAAACGTTAAAAATCGTGTCCGCATAATGTCTCATTCGTGAAAGAGACGTTTTCTTACCTAAAGATCACTGTTTAGAAATCTGAAATTTCGTTATTTTCTCTGTCGATGAATCCACGTCTCAAACGCCTGTGACGACATTTGTCAAGCGCGTTGCGTGACTGTGCCGCGCGTTGTCTGGATGGACCACGTCAACAATATTTAATGCATATAAATACGAGGCGATATCTGGGCGAACCTTGCGGTATAAATTTCGCAAGTGTCGCTCGTTTCGTTTCAAGATTAAGTACAAAGTTTGGTATGCAAGCTGTTCGCGTCACCTTCGCTCGGACCATTCACCGTTCCTCTGGCGCTATCGATAATCCAGCAAAAGGACGTTTGAAATGAAAATTAATCGGCCTCGACTTGGCCGCAAACAGCTTTCTCAATAAAGAGTCAAAGTCGCGTTGATTTTTGCGAATGGCGCTGCGTGTCTTCTTCTGCTAGCTGCCTCATGTCCCAATGATCAGAAACGTTAGCGTGGAAAACTACTTTATTTGAGCCGAATTACGCATTAAACTGGCAAGCAAATTCAACGACAACGACCATGTGTGTGTGCCATCGTTACGAACAACTGCGTCACATTAGACAGTATGCGCTATTTATAACATAATTTACCATGGGTTTAATTCGTTTCGTTTCCCACATCGACGTTTCCAATTCTTGAGCCATTGATTTGCCAAGATCACAGTCTAGCAGGCTGAATTCGTCTTAGCTACGAGCTTACCGAGTTAAAAGTACACAGTGGGAAAGTCTAATCAAGGCCGCTCAACTTTTTGTTTCAAACATCTCTTTGCCAGCGTTCAAGCGTTCTCGAAGCCATTGAGACTTGTTTGGCACTGAATCGATTCGAAGGGCCTCTCAGACTCGTAGTCTTTTTAGAACACGCCTTGTACAGATGGCGCAGGCCAGACTCTGTTGGACTCGTACTCGTTGCTGAATTTGGATAACCTCGACAGTTGGATTGTCACACCCTGTGCAAAGTGCAGCCAGTTTTGTTGGAGAAAATACGGAAATATCGTAAAACAACTTGTTGATTTCCATACATTTATCCAAAATCGCTAGATTGGCTCGGCCTCCTGTATGTCTGCGCGTATCCTTGGAACAATTGGAACAATTGAAACAATTGGGACAATTGGAAGTTTATGATTCGGCAGTTTATGATTCTTCATTCTGTTTGGGCGAGCATTGGCACCGTCCGTAATTTCCTCTGCAACTGTCGGCGTTTCGAACGTCTCTCGCGAACTATGACGTGCTTAGAATTCATCTGAAAATGACAGATCGGAGAGTTTCGATTTTGTTGGCATCCGACTTGACAGACATGCCCCAAATCCATAGCCCGTGCGTCCGGATAGGTTTCGTCGCGTCCTTGGAGCTTTGTAATTTATTTTTTCTTCAACACGTATCTCCGGTTTATCCAATTATTACCCTTTTGATTGTGCAAGCTCGCTCTGGGAGCTGGCTTTTATTTTAATTTTGCTTTCGTCTTGTACATTTATCGCTGCACCGACGATTGAGGATCGTTGGTTTGGCAAATGCCGACGCCAGCATTGCTCGACTTCAATATGGTTCGACTTCAATATGCCATATAAAACGCCAATATACTACGAACGGATGAAAAACAGCCGCTTTTAAAGCGAGATTAATTCAACGAACTAACGCTCGTGAAAGAGCAGAATCATAATCACGAATACATATGTATAGCTGGATGAAGTACGTTTTTCATACTTGAAGAAACAGGATCGTTATTCTTACTTAACAAGACGTTGCGATTTAACGCAGAACGTATGTTCCACCTACTTGCGCCAATTTAGTCTCGTCCGCTTTATTCCCACCGACGTCGTCTGCATATTTTGGTCGCTCGAGTTCATTTTCGGGCTTTCGTGTTTCAAAAGGTTCTCCGAAATTCTCGAGCCCCTACGAGTTTCTGAAATGTCGTCCGATAGTTTTCGTTGCTACGCGCTGCTCTAATTCTCTAATTTCGTCGGACAGGGCAAGATTTAAAGAAAAACACGGAGGAAATGAAAAATTGCTTGAAATTGCTGGTCCACGATGACCCGGTATGCAGATAAAGGGTCGAATGCTTTTCGAGTGCGTACTCGCTTTTAACGCTAATACAAGAATAATAGAAGAGAAACGAGTATCTGCAGTCTCCGGCAATCCAGTGATTCTTATTGTTGGAAACGCGCCGAGTACGGAGAATTAAGAAACGCGTCGGTATAACAATTACACGTCCGATATAGTTGACATTGTTCCACGTTTACGAAGAAAGTTCTGGCCGGGGTCGGTCCGATGGGATACGCGGACAGACGACATAGTCGAGATTCCAGGAAAGCAGCATCGTTCGTCCACGGCGGACGCTGCCGTCGAAAACGAAAGAAGACGAGGACAATCTACCGAGGGATGCCGAGAAGAACGATCGGCTCCGCTGATTCGCCATCCGCGAGGCAAAGCGCTCAACGAATGTTCAACTTGCGAGAACGAGTGATACGGGAAACGCCGTTTCGATCCTCGTGCCTTGAAACGCGATACAACGAAGAACGAAGTTCACGACGGAAGGAATCTGCCGAAACGATCCACCTTCGATGCTCCTCGAACAAAAATACTGTCGGCAACTAACTGTCGTCAGATACACTCTGCGAAACTCCTCCTGGTTGATCGGCATCGCGCGAACCGCGTCTGAATTCCCTCAAACTCGTTTTACTCGCGCTGTTTATTCAGATTGCTTTTCCGTCTGTCTGTCCGAGTGGAACTTCCACCTCCCACTTTCCACGATAATGCCACACAATCCTCCCAAATAACCGACAACTTTTCTATGAAAATGGAAATGTCTAAGGTGAGCCGAGACGAAGATATCAAAAGATCTTTTCATCCCACAGTGGGGTTTAATCTATTGCTACATTGTCGGATGAGGGTTAAAGACCAGAGAGTGACAAGTAAAATAATTAAAGAAATTGATAAATCGATCAATTTTGTCCAATATGTACGAGAAAATGGCACAGACACGGTATCGTTTAATTCTGATATACACATTCGGAATTCCTTAAATATGCTTTCGAAATCGCTGAAATAATTTACGACGAAAAGGGCAGTAAAACTCTAGCACAAAGTAAAATGGACGTGGGTAACTGAAAAGATCTTTTCATCCCACAGTGGGGTTTAATCTATTGCTACATTGTTGGATGAGGGTTAAAGACCAGAGAGTGACAAGTAAAATAATTAAAGAAATTGATAAATCGATCAATTTTGTCCAATATGTACGAGAAAATGGCACAGACATGGTATCGTTTAATTCTGATATACACATTCGGAATCCCTTAAATATGCTTTCGAAATCGCTGAAATAATTTACGACGAAAAGGGCAGTAAAACTCTAGCACAAAGTAAAAATGAACAAAATTAGGAACAAAAATAACACGTTAAATTACAAACGGTTAAAGGCTAGAGACTAGAAAGTGACAAGTAAAATGTGTAAATTAAAGAAACTAAGAAAGGTGGTTTCTATCGAAAAATGTACAAGAACGTAATAATAATATAAAAGAAAACCTGTGTACGTTGAGCCCACGCGGTAATCGTATAATAGGGTATCGCTGAGAAACGAAATAAACCTGACGAGCTCGTATTAGCTTGGTCGCGCAGTGTTCAGAATTTTAATACCTTCAAAGACTCTCCTCTGATTACGTAAATCTCCAACTCACGGTTTCGGTCAAACATTCTTCCATTTTTACCTTGCAATCATCAGAGAAAAGCTCATCCAAGAGAAGCCTAATACTTTGCATCTTTTTACAAGTTTCTAAAATCATCTGCAGCGTTTCGTAGAGTATCATTTGGATGAGAATCACCGTGAAATCAGCCATTTTAGAAGAACATTACGTTCTTGTAAGGCACGCTCATCCTTGGAATACTAATGTAGTATTATAGAAGCGTAAGAAAAATTCTTCTGACGTATTATAACGTTCTCCCGGCACTAGCATCGCCGTTAGGTGCTCGTCTTCTCTTTTTAGCAATTTAGAGCTAGTGAGAAATAATCTCTATGTAATTACCGATTTTTAACGTAGCGTATCTCGTATTTATGGTAATCAGACGTACTATGCGTTTGTTATAATTTCTGCAAAGTGGTTCTTACCGCGCCTCTCTTTGTGCCTCTGAGCGCGAAAGCGTGTGGATTTTACGTTTAAGCGGCTCGCAAGCAGAACTCAAAGATCGTTTGACAAAATTACAGAGCGTAACTTTCTACTTGTTCAAATTTTAAACGAAAGGAAATATTCGAATCTACGCATTAACATATTGCGTAAGATCGATGCTTGATTAAATTTATTTAGTTAATGACATTGTACAGCTGTCTTAAATCGATACAAGCGCGAGGTTGAAAATCGATACATTGAGCTCTATATTTCGGTGGAATAACTTTTCTCGACCTAACCTACATAAACCGTTTATAAAAATAGAAAAATTGCTATCGCCAAAACTATCGAACGAAGCAACGAAAATAATACTACTCCTTTCTTCTCCAACTTTGCCAACTTTAACTTGCTTTCAATGCACGTTTATGTCCTCTTGACGCTACAATACTCGTAGTAAAATACTATTGTCCTTGCTAAAGTGTTTACAGATGTTTACGTATAAAGCCTTGGGTTTGGGTTTTTTTGGCCAAACAAAAACCCAAGTTTTTCATCATCCGTCTCAATCGTCGAATCGATTAATTCCACGAGTCTGGAGGAGATTCGAAAGGACGCAAATAATTTTTCATGCATATCGAGTTCCATGTCCGCTGTATTTTACAACGCGAAAGTTACAAATATGTCACTGTGCAAAATTTGTTCGCTCGTAAACCGCTAGGAGACTTTAGAAAACTTTGTTTTCTAACGTCGTGTCTTTTCTCCAATTCTTTTTTACGGGCTTTATCCGTTTGTCACTTACGAACATTTACAATTTTGTCATTTAATTCGATAATTGAAATCTTTATCCCCCAATACGGTCGATATTCTTAAAGCGAGTTTTCAAATCTGTTGGAATCGTGCGATGAAACAGATACAAGGTTGGGTCGATCAGGACCGAGAAAGAAACTTTATGAAACGAAAATTTACATCGAGAGTCGGTATTCGTTGGAACCTTTCCAGATGGTGTGACAAAAGTGCGAAATGGCAAAGTATTTTCAACTACGTAGGTAGCAGTAATTGCCGAAATACCGAAACACCGGCGAACGTAATGGGTTTTTTGGCGAGAAATTGGAGAAAGTTGTAAAGAAAACGATATGGAAAACTGCCAAAGTTTTGTAAGAGATCGAGTATCGACACGGTATCGAAGCGAATTTAAATATATTCCAATTAATGTTGTAACATCGGACAATGTTTTTCCACCTACGCGCCAATTATTTCAGTTAAACAACGCGAAGCCACGACGCGAAGTGGAAAATCCAGGGAAGGCCGTTGCCATGCATTGTAATGCAAATTGTGACACGTAAAAACTCGTACAGAACAAAATTACCGATATTTTGTCAACGTACGTGTAACATGCGCGTAATGTGTGCGTACGTCATACATAATTTAACATACAGCCCGTATAAATATATCTCGCATACTTGCATCATACATGCCGCGAAAATATTCCCAGTCTATTTCAGCATTTCCTTTTTCATTCGAATAAAACGATTTCATTCGTTCGCAAACATTCGTACGTGTGTTTTACGCGTAATTGCCAAAAGAAAAAAAGGATTTCAAGAATTGGTTTTTGACTTTCGCATCGCTAGCTAGTAGCTGCGACACCAGATCGTCGCCAGATAAACTTTCCAGATTGTAATTTCGCTTTTGTTTAGGTCAAGTGCAGCTACAAATTGGAAATTACAAGCGTTCGTCGCTGCTAAACACTACGCAACGATAAACTCTGCTTTATTTACCATGGCCTACTCCAAGAAGCTCGAGCGTCCTGCCACTCTGCCATAGGATAGATACGCCACAGGATACTCCTTGGGCCGTTTAACGCGGCAAAATCAACACGGGGCTGTCTGATGTAATAAAAGCACAAACCCGATAACGAGGATGCGCAAACAACCAAACTATACCGACGCATCCGAAACAGGAACAAACGCCAGCCTCGCAGCGGCCATTCCCAAAACGTGTTTCGGTATTAACGTCAAACGTATTTGAGGCATGGGTCGAACGCGTTAGGCTGAGACGCTGAAACCCGTTACGGAAGAGCGAAAGGAACGACTGAGAGCCAGCAACCAGCCAGCAACAGCCCTTTTACAAGGAACATACCCGAATTATGCACCGGTTATTTAGCCGATTATTAGTTTCTTCCCAAACACGAGATACGCAACGATCGTTTTATTCTCGTTTCTTTCCACGAGTCATTTCCCCTTCCTGTCCCGTGTCAACTCTTCGAGGGGCATCGTTTTCTCGTTCCGCGCACAACGATGCGCTTCTTTATTCGACCAGCACGAAAATATCACACGTCGTTCCGGCGATGCTGCTTCCCAATCAGAGGCGCAACACCAGAAATTGTTGAATGCTACAACCAAACAAAATCTCGTACAGTACCCATACTACAGCCAAATAAACACACCCGTAACATTTCATATCACGCATCTATCGTGAGACACTCGTCCAAGGTTTCATTCTTTGAGCACTCTCTTTCAAGGGTTTGTCTCGATAAGAAGTCGCCTACAATCTGGCGGGGATATTTGATTTTTCGAAACTGTGATACGTGGAAAACAATTCCAACTGCATCTTTTACTTTTAGCTTATTAGGAATTAGGTGACAGGAATAAAGAGAAAACGGCCAAGGAAAAATTTAATACTTATTGACGATAGCTTCGAATAGCCCAAGACACAAAAACGCAACGAATAAAAGCAACGGAATTTAGTAATCTGCTTCTTTCGAACGCAAACTCGTCCTTGGATTGGCATTAGGTTTACGATTAATTCCGAAGGAAGATTGAGCGTACTTGTAATTGTTTGTTATTAATGTATTGATGTTTCTAACGTAATATGGCGATACTAAGGATATTAACAATACTTGAACGTTATTTCTTGCAGTGCGTGTTGTGCATTACTTTCGGTAAATAATCTCTTGAGACGTTACTGTCGACCGAGCTTCCCGACGCTCCACCGAATTTACTTTCCAAAGAAGGATCACGACGAAGACTGCCGTCTAATAACGAGACAAAATTTCGGCAGACTACCGTACGCTCAAACTCGCGCAAATATTGAATTATTCCTCACTGTTGACGACACAAATTTCTAATATTTCCAGTCGCTGTATTTCTCGTTATTTTATAACGTTCGTTATTAATCGCATTTGACGTACGAATTTCTTCTCGTTTAATGCACTCACGGACCTATCGCTAAAATATGCGATTAAAGCGGGTTTGTATCGCCTTGTACGCATATAACGCACCAAGTAACGTAGCTCTACTATCCTTTGCTTCAGAATCCGTGGAAAAGTCGACCAAACTCTGGGGCCGTTTGCTAGTACGTTGCTGTCTTTCTCCCTTTTGCGTCGAATTAAAAACGTAAAATATTCGCGATTGTCCGAACAAACGACAAATGCCGCGCCTCGTCCATTTATTGGAATTATCAGCTTTGCAATTTCTTTCGTGCGCCGTATACCTTGTAATCTGAAAGGTTTTCGCGCGCTTATCGCGCAGCGCCGGCCAATCAGTCGTCGACCGGTGCAGACCAAATTGCTTTCGTCTGAAAGTTTAATCCGTTGGCGACTGAAATTAAATTAGAAAATGTTCGTTTAATCTTTTCTCTAGCTGTCCCCGCGGAAAAATGTCTGAAATTCCAAAACAGAGGAGAGCAGAATGGCGAATAAAGCTACTTATTGAAAGCAGAACGAGCCAAAGACAGGCTGGTGCGACTTGCGAAAACCAGTATCAAGGCTGAATTATGCGTTGAACGCTGAGGCCAAGGAAACGTTGATTATTTCACCCGTGATACAGGCAAAACTGAAATTTCGATAGCAGCGCGTATCGACATTGTTAGTCGTTTAAACCAAACAATCCACCGATCAAACACTTGGTCCTTTTCGCTTTCCGCAGATCGCAACATTCTCGTCCTTGTTGAAGCGGTTATCGCTTCTAGGAAAACTCTACGTCCGATTTGTTTAGTTCTCTCAATCACCGATAGCCATCTTGCAACACGCCTTGTCCCTACAGCGGCCTATAAACAACAGACAGTATTCGTACTTTTGTTTTAAACATACCTTCTATCTTACAATTTGTCCAAAAATACAACAATAATCCAAAAATAACCTCACCAGTTCTTGCAAATAATCAATTCTTAAACTTTGAGTTTCACCGACTCTGGCGCAAAGTTTAAGAAACTGTCAGTCTCGTGCTTTCCTGCAGACCAACGGTATATTTTATTGCTTTAAACACGGACGATTGTTATTTGAAAGAGGAAAGATGACACGCATCGTTCAATTGCGAGCTTCACGGTCCATCGTGTTCAGAGTCATCGGTTTCCGCGACACGGCAAACTCCGCACAGACCCGAAAATCAGTTTGGTCGCCGAGGAAACTGTCCGCTTGAGTGACAAATACAAAACTAGATCAGGCAATCATCCTATTAACGACTTTGTCAAGAAGCTCTATACACTCGGGCCACCCAGAATCCCTCAGCTACTAATTATCCTCTCCAGCAATGACGAAAGGATACCTTTGCACTAACGAATCCACCGCGTTTAAAATCGTCGCGCGTACAAAAAGAAGCTGCTGTCCGACCAAGAGAAAGAAAACATTCGCCTGTTATGTTTGGAGCCACCCGTTGAAAAGATTTGCCAAAAGTCCCTGTTGAATAAATCGCAAAGCCGGTTGGAGCAAAAGAGAGAATCGTAAGTGTGTCGCGAAAAAGCGCGTTACGTTCTTTGAATAATGCAAACGTGGTGTAAAATAAAACATTTACAAAGGTACGACGATAGAGGCGTTGGTGCGTTAAAAACCTGTCGCATGGTACACTTTGCTGTGTAAAAACCGCGAGGGCCGTATACGGTTTGAACGAAAATACGGCAAACGGCTGGCGGTTGTTTATCGGTGGCTAATGACGCGCTGTTTAGCTCGGGCTTTACTCATTTTCGGCGCACCACCATCTGCCTGCACACCCGTTTCTCTTTGTCGCCGCTAGACGCGAATTTTCGTGTCACTACACTCTTGCGGTCAATCGAAACGCTATCGAATTACTGCTCGCGTACTCTGATTGATACGATTCAAGCGCGCCGTTGCTTCGTTTTGTTAATACCAGACGTGTATTTTCGTATTCTTTAAAACGTCGATCGCTCGACCGAGGCAATTCTTGCAGCGGTTTCAATTCCTTTCGGGCCCGTACGAGGCCAAGTAAGAGAAATAATCTGCAGACTATCGATCCGCTACTTTTCTATTATCGCTAATTCTAATATTATTATATTCTATGTTTCTTAAATCAATGACGAATTGTTATTATTCTTAAATCAACGATGTATCATCTTGCTCTCGGAGAACAATTCAATTTAGACGTGTGATTATTGCAACCGCGTAAAGCGAGAGTAAACCGCGTATCGATCGAACGTTCGATCAAAGATTTTGACGCGACACGGTGTGTTTCTTGTACAACGGAACTGTCGATCTTATAGCCATCTTGCAACACGCCTTGTGCGGATAACGATGGCAGGCTATAGACAAGAGACAGGCAACGATGGCAGACTATAGACAATAGATGGCTTCGACGAGTTTAGTTAAAAAGTAACATTGTCAGCGCGCGGACCTGGACCAGCTTAAACTGTGTTCAA
The DNA here is from genome assembly GCA_014737395.1 of Bombus waltoni. Taxonomy (NCBI): domain Eukaryota; kingdom Metazoa; phylum Arthropoda; class Insecta; order Hymenoptera; family Apidae; genus Bombus; species Bombus waltoni. The sequence continues at coordinate 2,821,317 of JACXII010000021.1, forward strand.
ACTGTATGCTTACACTTTTGTTTGAAATATATTTCTACTCTACAATTTATCCACGCGTTCCTCTATTGAACTACCCAAAAATAACCTCAACGGGTTAATATCACAGGTTGATCTATCGTCAAAGTAAATTGCCTTGAAAAGGCAAGAAAATAAGCGTCTTTTCACGTCACGATTTTGGCTCTTGGTCTCAATTTCAAACGGCGCCTCGTGTTGGCTGCTCCTTTTGGAATTCACAAACTTTTACCCTTAAATTTTGCCCGTTTTCGGAATACACCTGACTACACCTGTGAAACTGATATTTTTCTTAAACGTGTAAAAACAAAGTACAAAGTATATGGATCAAACACGAATGCGTTTCAGTCATCTAGAAGCCAACAAGCTCCTTGTTGCCTCTTCCCGAGCAAACTGTCGTGGAACGTGAAAATTGACCATTTACAGAAAAAGCATCGCCTTCTTTTCCGAAGAGCGGCATAACGGCATTATCTCGTTTATTTTACGAAGCGGGCTAAAGGGTACAGCGGATCGTTAAAACGGTTTTCGAGAAAATAATTTCCCTAAACTTCTCATGCAGACCACGACCACATTCTCGACCAGTCAGGTCGCAACCAATCGGTTGATATCGCTGATCGTCGCTCAAGGTGGAGGTAGATTAAAGACGCAATACCTAGTTGATCCACTTGGCTAATTACGACCTCTCGATCGATCGACCTCTCGATCGATTGACCTCATCGGTCGATTAACCGATTCGTCCGTCGACGAAGGAAATTCTGTGTTTACGGACTGTATAGCATGTGGAGGAGTTGGACGAGAAGAAAATGAAAAGTTGCCTTTCTTCTCGGAAAGCACCAACTCGACTCTCGGAATTTCCCGGCTGCGAGAAACTTTTCCTAGACTCGAAATAATCGTCAGCGCTAAGCGCGTCGATTATTCGCAAACTATGCGAACAGGAGGGTCGATCAATGGCTCCCTGGGAGACCATTGTTTGCAGAAATATCCGATATATATCCATTGACTCTTCGAGCGCCTTTAAGAATCCGCGATAGTTTTGGAGTTGGACCAACGCCCAAAGCGACGATCCACCTTTGCTCAAGCAAATAGCCAAACTGCCGCTTAATTCGTTAATAATATCGTTCGCTAAAAATATTCAATCTATCGGTCAGAGTACAGGCATCGACGGTTTGACGTACTCGTTGAATCTGTTGGCAGCCTCGTTGTGCACGCGCACACTTTGTACGTCGTACACACTTTGAACCTAGCAATGGGCGTGGAATGCAGAGTTGTTTTCGGATGACACCGGAAATAAAAATCGAGTGGATTTAAACGCGGGAAACGACCTATACATTTAAGAGAAAATGGCAAAGTCAACCTCGTTTGTCATTTTCCCTCGATTTTCGCGCGATTAACGCGACTCGCCAAAGCGAATAATGTCGGAAACTTAGCCGACAAAAATGTCGTTTACCCATTCATTATACGTTTAAGTTACGTTTCCACGTGTGCTATTATCACGTACGTATCGACGCGCGAGTAATTTTGATTCAGTTTACGCCGTTTCTTTACGTCGCGCAGTCGCTCGGAAATATCGATACAGACTCGCTCCGTAGTCTGCGTTAAATTAGCGTTTTAAAAAGGCTAAACATCGAAGAAATTGTATTGTAATAATGCAATTTCCAGAGATTACAATACCTCTTTGCAAATATTTCAAATATTCTACGGCAGTTTGATTCTACGCCGCTTTTTACGAGGCAGAATAATACACTTTGTTTCTCGAGATATTTGGTAATCCCAAAGGAATTTGCGAACGAGCAAGACGTCGACCGTTTGAGCGCTTTCAGGAATTTTGTCTGGCTTCATCGAAGATGCTCCGAGATGATCGAAGTCGACGGCTCTCGAGTCGAAAGTCGAGTTTCCTAGAAGCTAGCAAATCGATATGTAGTAATAAATACCCACGTTCTACTGGAACAAGTAGCTGGCGTCATAACGCCATAATGTTTATCAAAAATTATATCGGCCAACGCAGCAAGAAGTCACGGACGGACTAAACGCGATCGTTGTCAGATAACAAACGGAAGAAAAATCGATTCTATCGGTATAGCTTCCAAGTCGAACGACCAGGCAAACTAGACAGCCATAGATTGTCCAAATTGTCACGCAGTCTACGCATCTACGCGGAACAGTTGTCGCGCGTCGTACGAAACGCAAGAACCGTTTATAGTTATCAAACACGTAGCAACGAATGCAAGCAAGGCGCGAATTGGTAAGCGACCTGGACAACA